>JAKLLX010000036.1:0-197827 GCA_022813745.1 Naganishia kalamii | reverse complement strand
TCACGGGATCGTGCAGATATCCCATAGCCGAGGTGCAGAAATGCCCCAGGTCACGCCAGGTCGATGGACGGGGTCGGCCTCTGAAATACCTACACCTTGGGACCTGCTAAACAGGGCCTCATACAATTTTAGCATACTCAGCTCCTCGAACAGTTCCAAAGCTGTTCCAAAGTATGCGAACAGGATTTTGGAAGTCAATCTCGTTCGACTTCTATCAGCGGATCTCCTATGCTCGTAGGACGGAGCGGCACGATCTTGTCGCTTGAAGTTAGGGTTCTGGGGCTGCCACAGGTGAGCTATCCACCTGGACGTGGACTATGTCTGGAGTCGCAGCTCGGTCCAAACCATGCCCATGCCCATGATCGACATCCATGTCATACTGTCATAGATTCTGCAGTAAAAAGACGGTCGACCTCCCGTCATGGTCAACGTCTAATTGTCGTCCACCTGCATGGAGCCAAGCTGCCGCGACAGCGTTTTGAGCTGAGTCACCATCGAGTCAATAGACAAGTGTCTAATAGGATACAAGACGTCAGTCAAAACCCAAAAATACGTGGTAAACGACTTACTCTTGACGAAGGGAACTCTCGATCTTGGCGAGGTGACTAATACCCACTTCTCTAGAAGATGTTTTGCCTGATGCCGGTTCAGTCTGCGTTTTTGCCTTCGACGCTAGGTCGTCCAATTCCGCTTTGACCTGTGTATAGCTGCAGCGTCAGCGTGTTACATGCACCCTTTCCCAGGCCACACTTACCGAGCTGACCCTCGCCTTCAACGACTTGTCATTCTCACCTTCCCCCTCAATCTCCCGCTGCATCTCGTTCAGATCCTCCATCCACGCCTTTTCTTGCAGGCTGATTTCGGGATGCGCATTATCCATCATGTTCTGCATAGCGGTCCCCAGGCGCTCCGTCATGGCTTGCTGTTTCTCCACGAGCTGCTTGCAGCGTTGCTGAATGTACCCTAGGTTGTCGGAAGCATCGACGTCGGGCAGGATTTGCCTGACGAGTCGATCTTGTTTGCCCTGAACGGCGCGTGTATGCGCAATGACTTCCTGTACCCGCTTCAATTGTCGCGCGACTTCTTGCACTTGAAGATCAAGTCGGCCTTCTACTTGCGAGCTGAGCGACCGTATCTCCTTGATGGCAGCAGCGAACTTTTGCGTGATGTTGCCGAATGCGCGTAGATCCTCGGACGAGATTGTCTGGAGTGGCTGGTTGGCGCGGCCAGTCGGAATGAGGGATTTGATTTGCAGGTTTGCCAGGACTTGATCAAAGTCTTCTGGGCGGATAGTGTATGCTTGTTGGCCCAGTAGCGAAACATATGCCGGTTTGCTGGGTTTTTCGTCTGTGGTTGTTCGTGTCATGAGAGGGTCTTCCGCCGTCGTCGGTACCACCAAGTCGAGGGCCACCACGTTCCTAGAGGCTGCCATACTGATCAACGTCGTTCCTATACGCACGTCCGTAACCACGACTGTTGCAGTCACTGCCCGACTTGGTGTAACATTGTTCTGCCCAAGGGTGTCTGCCGCCCACGTATTATCGCTCTTGATTCCGCTCGACCAGAACTCATCAAGCTTTTCCGGTTCGTCGGCGTTCAGGGCCGCGGTCAAGCCATTGATCCACGGCGCAAGGGATATACGATGCACTCCCAGAGCGTGGTGAATGAAGAACGTGGTGTTGTCAAACGGGTCGCAAAGTATTGCCGGTGGATCGTTGACCAGCACGGCGTACCGAGACTCGATCGAGCCTGAATGGCCTGGTGCATTCTTGAGTTCCGGTAGCAGACCCAGATCGATGGATTCATACACCGCCAAGCTGGGCACCTCGTGCTCTTGCTAAAAGGGCAAGTCAGCCCACCGTGAATCCGGGAAGATTGCTGACTGACCACTTCATCATCCCATATTGCTTCCACCTTGGCGACCTCCAAGCAGACATCCACACGACCGTCTTTCCACGCTATAGCTACTACCCCGATTCCGGAACCCGAGCCAGGCTGCTCTTTTGCTTTTCCTTTCGGGTCGTTTCCAGGGTGTGCAGCTGTTCCAGGCAGGACGACGATGTCACTCGCAATGGCCTCGACTTTGATTCCCGTCTCGGCGGACAGCTTGAGTTCCTCTGGCGCCGGCTTGAAGAGGAACGGGCCTTGACGTTTGAAGGCTTTCCCGTCATGCAGGTACTTGCTCTTCGGGAGGGTGATGGTATATGTCGGGCCGGAACCGTCGTGGTCTGCAGCAGTTCCCGAGGCCTTTTGCGCAATGATTTGCGATGCGAGAATGTCGGCATACCGACGCTGAGCGGTGAGACGATGAATGTGAATGTCTCTTGGAGAGGGGTCTGCCGAAGTCTGTGCGGTGGGCGATGACGGCTGCGCTAGTAATTGATTGGCCTTGTATTGCAAGAAGATATTCAACGCATCAACGTAGGAAGAAGACATGGAACTGTATGCAAAAGGTCAGTGCGAATCTGCAAGAAATCGTGATAACATACCAGCGCTTCGGAAGGAACGGACACAGTGCCCAAACATCTCCATTACTCATCAACCCGTATACCGTCATGGGTCCCCAACCTCCGAGCCCCTGGCCGATGGAAAACGAAACGGCGCTCTGAGCCTCTTCGTCTGGTACTCCGAAACCACGGCGTTTCTTTGGCGTAGCCGAGCTGGATTTACTGAGACCCTTCCGGCGATTAGGGACCGTTGTCGTGAGGAACGAGACTTCTTGCTGTGGCTCGTCGCAATCCCGCTGGACATCGAATTCTCTAGTGGGTCGCGACGTGAGCTGATGATCCACCTGCCCATGATCCTTGCTTACCTCAGAACAGCGTCTTCCGTCAACACCAGCAACGACTTTCCATCTTCCCCCCACGGATGCCAATCAATCTTGGCGATTTTTGAGTACTCCGAATGGTAAGTGTCCTCTCCTATCAGACCACCCCTGAATCATGAACAAGCACGTCAGATCGGTTCATACGCGGGACGTCAGGCAATCTACGCACTCGCAATCCAGATCCTGGTTCAAACTTTGGTGCTGCCTCGGTTTCGGCAGTCGCAAGATGACAACCAGGTGTGTCCCAGCGACTGCTATCAGCTTGCCAGTCGGGTTGACGGAGAGTTGCTGGATGGGGAACTTTAAAGCCGGATGGCGGAGGTTCTAGCCGAGGAGATAGTTCGTGAGTTGGTAACCTCCAACAGTCCTGAGCGATCTCACCTTGTACTGAAGCTGAGCCGAACCGCCAGTCTTGCCCCGGCATCCCACCTCTTTAGCCTCCAGCAGACTTGTGATCCTAAGCTCCTCCCCTACTGCGACGATCAGGTCTGTGCCTCGACATGCCATCCTCTGTTTCCGCTGTGGTCCCCATGGCTGTGACGGTGCTGTTTCGGTGATTGGCTTGAATATCGGGTGGGCCGGGAGCTCTTGAAGCCAGTTTTCCGAGGTCATGACGATGAGCTCGTTGCTGCGGGAGTGGCGACGAATGCAAACGGAATAGTGACCTTGAACCAAGGAGAAACTGCTTCAACTCGAGGTCTCATTGAATTCATCAGCATTCGAATGTTCGCCCTTGACACGTCATTCAGCCTCACAGTCAGGCAAGATTCAATCCGCGGCCGCCGATATTCAAGTCCGCACGTGACCGAGGAGGAAATGTCTCCCGGATGCCCTCCTCTCCAGTTTCCTAGCCTCGGCTGACACCATCCTATTCAACTGTCGCCCCCGTTGTCGTTCTGGTGAAGTGACCCAGCCCCAGGTCGAACGCACAGGAGCACACAGAGGTACAGATCGTCTCAGCACATCACCAGGTCCAACACGACCGCCTCTCTTACTCCTCAAACTTCGCCTCCGCCCTTCCCCGACACCCCTCGACATTCCCAAAAATGGCCGTCGTAGAAGCTATCCCGCAAGAACAGGTCGCTGCTCTCCAGCAACAAGGCGAGTACGCCATCAAGAGCAGTGATGCCCAGCCCGCCCTCGGTAAGTAGATGCTTCGCGTGGCATGTCGGCGAAACTGACCGCCTCGCTTTCAGACACCTCGCAGTGGCCCCTTTTGCTCAAGAACTACGACAAGTTGATTGTCCGATCTTCGCACTTTACTCCCATCCCTGCTGTACGTACTGCTCACTTTCCTGGAGCTGCAGTGGAATAGCCGATTGACCATTGCTCTTGGCGCATTCAGGGTTGCAGCCCGTTGAAGCGAGACTTGCAGTCTTACATCAAGTGAGTTGAGCTACTAGCTCTCCTGGGAATGCATGCTAACCCTTGTTGCAGGTCCGGTGTCATCAACCTGGACAAGCCCTCCAACCCTTCGTCGCACGAAGTCGTTGCCTGGCTCCGACGAATCCTTCGATGTGAAAAGACCGGTCACTCGGGTACCCTGGATCCCAAGGTCACCGGATGCTTGATCGTCTGCATCGACCGAGCGACCCGACTCGTCAAGTCGCAACAGGGCGCCGGAAAGGAATACGTCTGTGTCGTCCGATTCCATGAGGCCGTCCCCGATGGAGAAAAGGGTTTCGCCCGAGCATTGGAGACCTTGACCGGTGCCTTGTTCCAGCGACCACCCTTGATCTCGGCTGTCAAGCGACAGCTGCGAATCCGAACCATCCACGAATCCAAGATGCTCGAATACGACGACAAGCGACACCTCGGTGTCTTCTGGGTCTCGTGTGAAGCCGGTACCTACATCCGAACACTCTGTGTCCATCTCGGTCTCTTGCTCGGTGTCGGTGCGCACATGCAGGAACTGCGACGTGTCCGAAGTGGAGCGATGAGCGAGAACGACGATGTCGTTTCCATGCACGACGTGCTCGACGCTCAGTGGATGTACGACAACACGCGGGACGAATCCTACCTCCGACGTGTTATCCGACCGCTCGAATCGCTCTTGACCAGCTACAAGCGAGTCGTCGTCCGAGACAGCGCCGTCAACGCCGTCTGCTACGGTGCCAAGCTCATGCTTCCCGGTGTGTTGCGATACGAAGCCGACATCGAGGTCAACGAGGAAGTCGTCCTGATGACCACCAAGGGAGAAGCCATCGCCATCGGTATCGCGCTCATGTCCACCGTCGACATGGCCACCTGTGACCACGGCATCGTCGCCAAGGTCAAGCGGTGCATCATGAACCGGGACCTGTACCCGCGACGATGGGGCTTGGGACCCAAGGCCCAGGAAAAGAAGAAGATGGTCAAGAGCGGCAAGCTCGACAAGTACGGCAAGAAGATTGACGGTGTCACGCCCAAGGACTGGACCGAGGGTTACGTCGACTACAAGGACGACGGCGTCGTCACGTTCGGCAAGGTCGAGACCCAGCCCGAGACGGCCGCCGCGAATGGCGCCGCCAAGATGGAGGTCGACGAGAAGCCAGCAGAGGCCAAGGCAGAGGCGCCCGTTGCAGCCGATGCAGATGACAAGGCCGCGGCCAAGGAAAAGAAGCGCAAGCGAAAGAGCGAGGCTGCCGCAGGCGACGTGACGGTGGAAGGCGCTGTGGACGGTGAGGCCAAGAAGAAGAGCAAAAAGGTCAAGACCGAGGATGGCGAGGTAAGTAGAGTTGATCAGGCGTATTCGAGACTGAACTGACAGATCATTGCCTCCAGAAGAAGGAGAAGAAAGAGAAGAAAGACAAGAAATCGAAATCTGAGGAATAAACGTTTCACCGTTGTCAGCCTTTGGATATCATACTTCGCCTCTTTGATTTCATGTGACCTATTCTCATTTCTCGCCTTTGCCGAAAGTGCAGGTATGCCCTACCATCACCGAATGCATTGATCTGAAAAAGCCAGACCCGGGTCTCCAGCTGAGCTGAACGGAGTTAAATAGGATCCAACATGGTCCAAATAGGATGGCGCCGCGCACTTCGTCTATCACCCCCGCGTATCCGATATTTGGCCTTCGCTTGCACTCCATGGGTAACGTCGAAACCTGCGAGTAGCAGTTCGAGTAGCTCAGGCCGCAAACAGCAACAACTGCAGAATGAACAGATGTTGCCACAGATACATCGAGTGTATAGTCTGTGCGTGTTCCTGCGTACTCCGCAGGCGACCATGTGTCTGCGCTCATACCGGTCCAGAGTGATACATCCGCATCATGACTGTCCTCAAGAGGTATCTGGCGAGCTGGCAAACACTATCGAGGTGGCACGCTGGTTGTACTGTCGCACAGCTATTCTCGGCGCGGTAGCACGCCCTGCGTTCTCTGGCAAAATGATTCTCTGATGCGACAACAAAACCCCAACCGAGCGCTGAAAAAAGCGTCATCCGCAGCTGTCCTCTGGCAAGGGCGGTTGAGGGGTGAACTGAAACGACTCCAACGATTCCAGCATCATCGGTAAGTGACAAGGCGAACCTGCTTTTTGTGAATTGGCGGCGTTCTCAATGCATGGATGAGCAGAGCAATTGTCAGCAGGACCTTGTATTTTCCTAGGAAGACCGCTTGGACCTTAATCTCGATGCGACGTTGTGCATCAAACTGTCACGAATAGCAGATATCCTGGATGCAAAGATTTTCACGGCTTCATTGGCCGGGTGTCGAGAAACCCCGGCTTGACTGAGTAAATACAACATGATATTCGCAAAAGGCATGGTCCATCTCGGCACAGTCGCTATCTATATATTTCCCTACGCGTCCACTCTCCCTTTATGCTGTTCTTTCCACATGTCTTCAATCTCGAAGAAAGCTCTCATACCTGTGGGCGAGGACGGAGCCGTGGCAGCCTGTCGTGTAACAAGATGTCAGCTCGGTCAACTGTTGACAGCCTGACTGGTGCAAGGCTGTCGAACAACGCTTGGATACTCACATGGCCCATGAACGGCAACCTAGTCGCGCAGAACGACCTGTCAGTGTCGCCGCCGGAGAATGCAGTCCCCGGCACAGAGCTGACTGTGGGATGTTCCATCGCTCTAGACAGCCCCATGGCTTCTCCCGTTACCAAAGGCGACAACTTTGCTCTGAGCAATTGCGCGTGATTTGCAAAGCCTGCCGCCGCCAAGGTTTGAGGATTCGATGGAGTACAAGTGCCGGAGGAAGGTTGACTCTGACCTTGCATGTTGGCGTGAACGTTGTATTCGGTAAGCTGGTGCGTCAAGCCTACATGTCTCCCTGTAAACATCTGACCTGAAGCAGGAGTCGCTGTGGGACTGCCCTTGAGAGGAGTCGCAAGGGGGAGAGAGGCAATATGCGCCTGAAGCTGAAGGTCACGATTCGCCCATTTGGGCGCGGCCTGAGTTTGGCCGCCCAACGTAGAGGTGTGAGGAGCGGGATGCTCTGCTTGAGGCCCAATGTAAGTCTGCGTTGCTTGCCTGGTGCCCATGCCGTTGAAATTCGGGAGCTTTTGGAAGGCTATTCCCAATAGAAAGGGAATAAGCTGACGGCTTCGCCCCCGTGCTTCTCACGTGGACCTACCGTGGGCTGCCTGCGCTTCCCCTCCGGGCTGAGATCCATGCTGGAAGGGACTCCAGGGAGAGAAGTTGTTGATAGCGGCAGAATAGCTGGATTTCCTCTTGTAAGGACCCCTGGCGTTTGAACAAGATGAGGTCAGCTTGGAGGCCAGAGCATTTGCTGATCTTGATGCTCACCGCTTGATTCCTCTTTGTCGCGGTTTCCTTGGGCTGTCCACGCAGTCTGTATACCCGTACTGCAGATTTCAAGTCAGTTTGGAAGAGGGAGGAAGGGAGTTATCGCTCGCGCCTCACCTTGGTGCATCTTTCACAGGGTCTTAGAGTTGACTCGGGATCGTCAGATTTGGTATCATCTGGCAGTCGCAAAAGCAACGCGACCGACCTCTCTTGTGAACACTTCTTGCAGGCCTTTTGACAGTGAACGCATGCGTTCTTTACCTGCGCTCTCTTGGGCTTTACTGGTCTACCTTTCTGTGTCGTAAACTCTCCATTGGAGCTGTTGGTATCGACTGGGCTGGAAGAGCTCTCTGGCGAGATGGCAGGCTGATGGGGCAGCTGGGAAGCGAGATTTGCCAGAAGCGGCAGGGACGATGAGAAGTCGCCGTACATTCCACCACTGTCATCCGTGCCGGGCGTCTGAGGGGAACTGACTCTTTCAGTCATCGATAAGCGCCTGGTAGGGTAGGAAAGGAGTCGAGCTTGCAATTGAGCTCTTTGCCACGGCTCCAACTTGGTTTGTTGGTTCTGACCGTGCGACTAACCGCGAATGGGAAGATAGATCTTTAGTTCGCGTTATCTAGGTAGTCAACACACCACGCACCATGTTTCCCTGAGCAAAAGCCCCGGAGTGGCTCGAAAGTTGTCGCAAGAGTCCGTTTGGGTTTCCGCCCCAAGACTGCATACTGGGCCGGGTTTCTGGCATTAGCCTGTTCTCCATGTTTGTGCGAGCGACGACGGCTGCTGCAACTCGGCAATTCAAATGACACTGGTAAGTCGACAAGTGGGAGTCCGATGTCAAGTTTCCCCTGGACTGTTTCCGCTGGATGAGTTAGGAAGCTAAACAGTAGGAAACAACTTCGGATGATCCTGAACGACTTGAACAGAGAAGAATGAGTAGAAGGAAATCTTCCATGAACCTTCCACGCCGGAGTGGCGGTAAATGAAGCTGGGTATATACCATCTGCCTCTACTTTCGTGGATTCGCATTGAGACTCAGACATCTTACTTCCCCTGATAGCCAGGGCAGCAGCATGATACCTCCTTTCATGGCGAAAAATGGCACAAAGGGCTGTCGAGGCAAAGCCAGGGGTCCAGACGTCTCAAGCTCAGGAAGGTGAGAGTCGAGATCGGTCCACATCGGAGCGGTCTTTGAAAGGTGAGTCTAGGCCTTGCTCGTTCGTGTCGCCAATCTCAGGTATGCTAGCCTGCGAGATGACGTTAGTCCAGAAAGCCGTCAAATATATACGGTCGCGAATGAAGGCTGCCAGACTGCAGTCGTCCCAGCCTTCTACGTTACACCGCCTGTTTCACCTCATTCTGGACCCCCGGTAACTCCCTTCCTTACCCCTCGACGGTTCTGTACACACCCGTAGACTTGCACGCTTGACAGTGAGTCGAATGATACTCTGAAAAACGTGAGGACAGTCAATAGTATCTAGGGACCTGCGGAGATGCCTCCCCTACGACCCGCCCATATCTGGCGTTTCAGGTCTCGCTGCTGTTTCCCTTCGCGTGACGTCGCGTCAGGGACAAGAAATAGTTTAGCGCGTTTGATCCGGAACAATAACATACAAGGACTCTCTACTCTCTAAGCTCTGATCGATCAAGACTTTCAAAGGTTGGTGTCCAGTACTATCGAGATTGCTTGATCCATCGCCGGCCTGTTAGTGCCATACAGAAGAGTATCCCTCGGCACACATCTCGCTACGTCCGAAACCGTTCCGGCGGCACCATCGATACAAAGGGACCCCAACTACGACTAGTTCGAACCTGGATGATCTGGACAACGCTTCGTCGGCAGACACCCCTTTAGCTCTTCGAAGGGTCGCGCTCTCTCCAACCCTCCTCGGGATCATACAATACTTCCAGGACGAACCCGTTCCCAGCAATCATCGCGATCGGGGCGTAGCCCGGTGTAGCATCGTCTCAACGCGTCGAATACCGCCATCCTTGGCAAATGACCATGTCATTCTTTAAACGCAAATCCGAACACCATCAGCCGCACAAAGACGAGAATGCGCAGCAACAGCAGCAACAGGCGTCGCAGGGACGTATACTACCTCGAAAGATATCGCAGAGCGGAAGCATGAACGACTTGGCGTCGCAAGGGTATGCTCGGCCTCTGGTCCTGCTTTCGCTTCGTACTGATCATCTGTCCACATAAGTCTTCCACATACTGCAAGGGCCGTATCTGCTTCGCAGCCGTTGAAGAACATGCCTGGTGGACCAAATGGCATACTCCAACAGACGCAACGCTCTACTATGATGGACGGAGGTTCTGCTTTCAAGGATGGTCAACAATCGGCATCACGCCCAAGGAGTTCCTCCATAGGGCCGGTGCGGCCTGGAGCCGCTCCTCCTACAGTGAGTCGTGCACCGCGCTATATCCTCCAGAAGATACTCATCGCTTTCTTCTTTGCAGTACCCTTGGTCCGCTCGACCGTTGGTGACTATCATGCCGAACAACGATTCTCAAGGAACAGCCCTCGCGTCCGCCTTCCCTCGATACGGTCCCTCAGTCCCGGCTCAGCCGACCCAGTCAGGTCATCTGATCATCTTTGGCGGCCTCGTCGGCGAATCAACGCGAAACGACCTGTACGCCTTGGACTGCAAAGATTTCAGCATCAAGCCTTTACAAGCGCACGGAACACTTCCGCCTCCACGAGTAGGGCATCGCAGTGCGCTGGTGCAGTCGGTATTCATCGTCTGGGGAGGGGATACAAAGAAGCATCCGTCGGATATTCAAGATGAGGCTCTTCATCTTCTCAATATCCAGACCAAAGAATGGACGAGGGTGCTCACAAACCATCCTCGTCCGAAGGGGAGGTATGGCCACGCTGTCGCCATGCATGATAGCTGTTTCTATGTTTTCGGTGGACAAGTCGACGGATCGTTCATGAATGACATGTGGGTCTTTGACCTGAACAGCTGTAAGTAGCATTCCCGCGTGAGGGAAAAACGCTGACCCCATTTTCGCAGTGGCAAAAGTTCCGCAATGGCAACAAGTCACACCCGTCAACAAACCGCCACCCGCGCGGACCGGACACATCATGATCATCGACGAGCACAAGCTCTACGTTTTCGGAGGAACAGACGGATCTTTCCACTACAATGACACTTGGTGTTTCGACCTTGCGACAAACGCCTGGACCGAGCTCCAATGCATCGGTTACGTACCAGTCGCGAGAGAAGGATGCGCAGCGTCCCTTGTCGATGGCGTGATGTATGTGTTCGGCGGAAGGGATGTCAACGGAAAAGATCTGGGGGATCTTGCCGCGTTCAAAATTTCCAGTAAGTCCCGCGTCCGGCCTCTTTGGGCGATCACTGACATTTGGCGCTCTCGCTGCAGACCGGAGATGGTACATGTTCCAGAATATGGGCCCTTCTCCATCGGGAAGGAGTGGACATGCCATGTCCGTATATGGCAGGCAGATATTCGTACTGGGAGGAGATGCCAACGACGCATTTGCCAACAAGCCAAGCGACCCGACGTTGATCCATGTGCTCGATACTGGAAAGATCAAGTACCCTCCAGAAGTGCCCCGTCCGAATGGCAATGCGCCTTTGCAAATAGCCAAGAAGAGTTCGATGCCAGCAATGCGAATGAATGGTCCCAACGGAGATCTGCCAGCACCGATGTATGCGCATCAGGAAACGGTGGAGCATTCGTCGGCGCCGCCAAGTCAGATTATTCGGCAGACGCAAGATTTGCGCGAAGAGGAGGACGATATCATGGAAGACCAGCCAAGGAATGGCAACCTGCGAGTCATGAACGGCCCAGCCTTAGCTCCGCCGATCGACCTGCAAACTCAACATCCGCCAGCTTACGAACGCTCTGCAGAGTCTACACCGCAAATGACCGATCACAGTTCGGCAGCGGAATCGACGGAAGTGGCATCACCTCCGGATGAGGTGTCCGACCGGGACCTCAATACCAACGGAAGGCCGCAGAGGCCCAAAAGAGACGGCGATGAAACCCTTGGAGAGGTCAAGGGGCAACACGCCGGCGGTCGACCGTTCTCGCCGCAAGAGGGACAGGGAACCACGACGCCTCGAAACGGAGAGGGTTTGCTGGCTTCTCGGATTCGGACATCGCTTGATCCCACTCCGAGAGACGACTCGCCACCGTCGTCATTGAGGGAAGCATGGACACACAGGAGCAACGGACGAACCCTTGCAAAGTCTCCGCCACCGGCGGATGCCTTCTACTACGGTACCCGCTCGCCAACAGGGGATATCTATGGCAGTGACGAGGAGCAATCTGTCCGGGTTCACCAGTTACGGCGTCAGGCAGAGTTGGAGGAAATGCAGCGCCGCTGCCAGACACTTTCTACTGTAGTCGGTCTAGCACTGGCACAGGGTTTGGCTCTGCCGACAGCCGATCTGGAGGATCTGTTGGCGTTGACGCAGTTGCAAGAGGTCGATCGGCCTGTCGTCCAGGCGATGTCTGCCGCCATACTGAGGTTGCAAGAATCTCATGTGTCTTTGAAGGTAAGCTCGCTCTGGTGCCTGTCAAGGTGGGCTACTGAATGACAAAATACCACTTGCAGAATCAGCTTCTCGATGAACAGTCAAAGGCAAATGAACATCTTCAAGAATCGGAGAATCTCAGGACAGCCGCCTTTCAGGAAGCCGCTTACCTTCGAGCTCGATTGACGGCCATCGAATCTGGCAACCGGGACTCCTTGACTCAGCTTGACACTCAGCGACAACAAGAACTGGAAGTTCGTCTTTCAGCTCAGCAATCTGCCAAAGCCGGTCTGGAGGTGCAGGTCACCGAGGCTCGTCAGTCAGTCGAGCGGTTACAAGCAGCTGTCCGCCAGTTGGAAGAGGAGGAACGCAAGGCGAGTGAGAGAGCAACAACGGCCGAGCAGGATGCTCTCGGACTTCGACGAGAGCTCGCCGATCTTCATGCATGGAAGATCGAAGGCGACAAGACTGTCAGAGAACATGCGGACCGCGAAATCGCACTGTCGTCGACTCTTCAGCAGCACGAAGCAGAACGAAGCCACTTCGAGGAACAACTCCAACGCCTTCAGCAGGAGCGCGGTCAACATATGCAGCTGATCGAGGAAGCCAAGCTAGCGATGTCTGCCGCATCCGAACAAGCTATGCATTGGCAGAACAGCCATGCGACGGCGAGCCGAACAATTGATGAGCTGCAGGCAGAGGTGGCGAGATTGAAGCGTGAAGCGGACGAAAGACGAGCCGAGAAGGAGGCGTCAATTGCGCGCGCATCAGAGCTCGAGAGGGCATGGAACTTGTCTCAACAAGAAACGGCATCGCTCAGGAAACTCAGCAATGACAGGATCCAAGAACTGGTTCAAACCCATCGATCCACCTCGTCTCAGGACGCGAGTCGAGGCCAACGGGAAAAGTTCCAGGCTGTTTCTCAAGAATGCGCTTCCTTACGAAAGATGCTCAATGAAGCGGGCTTGCAAGTTTCTCACGCGCAATCCGACCTCATGCAACATCGGGAAACGGTACTCAGGCTGGAGGAAGACCGTGAAATCCTGAGAGCCGCGCTCGACACGATGAAGCACTCTGTCCGAGCGAATCGATCTGAACTCGAACGAGTGCAGCAACTCGCTGTCTCTCGGGAAGCCGACGCCCAGCGGAGCAAAGCGAAAGCCACAGATCTTGAAGTCCGGTGCGCAATGCTTCGAAATATCTTGGTCGATCATGGTATCGCAGCGGACGAGGCAAGCGCTGGTCATATTCCGGACAGTGTTAACTCTGCCTCGAGTCAACTGCGGTCTCAACTGGAAGATAAAGCTCAACAGTTGAAGGATTCCCAAAACGAAGTACTTTCACTCCGTCGGCAATTGCAAGACTTTTCGTCCAGGGAAGAGACATTGAACCGCCGATTCAGCGTATCCAGGAGTCCGGCTCTGGGTTCATCGCCCTTCGAATCGTTGAGCTCTCCAGCGACTCCTCAGATGCCGAGCAGAATGGCGGAAGATCAGGCCGACTATCACAGAATGAAGCAACTTGAAAAGGATTACCGAGAGGCGGTCGCCTACGTCAAGTGAGTGCTGCTGACCCTCTTCGGATGTCTGTCCACATGCTAAGTTCAACTTGCTCCCTAGAAACTTTACCAAAGTATACGAGCAGCTGAAGGTAAGGAGAAATCCACGCGCACTGTTCCGACAGCCAACTGACATGCCATTCTGTACTAGCGAGATAATGCCAAAAACAAGGAGAGGAGCGACACCCTCGCAGCGCAATTGGCTACATATGAAGGCGCCAACGGCACTGAAGCTGGTTCGCGCACTCGGGTGGCCACCTCCGGCCGCAATACGCCCACCTTTGATCCAGACACCTCGAGGAAATATCAAAAGCTACTCCAGCAGCACAGCGAATTGGCTCGCAAACATGACGTCCTGCAAGAAGAACTTGCAGCCCTGCGAGAGGTCTGCACCGGGCGGGAACGCGAGGTCGAGATCACCCGCCGTCGCGCTACCGACGCAGAGAGCCAGATAGCGGCTTTGCGAGAGGATTTGGAACGCTTGGAGTCCCGCATGACTTCGGATGGCCGGGGAGTCGATGACGTCGAGCAAGAGAACAATCATCTCAGGCACGAGAACGACACGCTCCGAAACGAAAACGATTCCCTCAACCACAAGATTGGCTTGCTACTCGACGTCAATGATTCCATACACGGCACCCCTGCTCACCAATCGGAGCAGTTGAAATTCGAAGGTGACGGGGAACGGCGATCGTTGTCCATCACGGATTCCGAAGAACACAAGCGCGTCGTGGAATCCCTATCGGCGGATATCCAGGACTGGCAGAGGCGATATGGCGACGTGCTTCCCGCGGCGGAAACGGCTACTGCTGTCACTCCAGCAAGGGTGACAATAGAACCGACAAGCGACAAAGCCTGGACTAGCCTGGACGAAGAGCTATGCCGGTCGACTTCTTGAGGAAACGGTTGACCTAAAGACCCGTGGCGCCCGATGCTTTACATTCACGAAAAACAACGACTGGACGGTGCAGAGATGCCCCACAATCGACAACGAGGAATGACGATAACCATTACGACCAGACGAAGACGGAAAGAGATGATACCCTACCCGCTTGGGGAACGAACCCTGTATTATTGGCTCGAAGTGGCTTTAGTGTAAAAATGACAACTTGTTTATGTGTATCCCATTCTTGCGACAGGCGATTGATATCATGACCTGCGCAAATCAGATGCGAGTCCGCTCGAGGGGGGGCGTGGTGGTAAAGGCTCGGAATTTCAGCAGCGCACCCAAGCCCGGAGTAAGAAAGGGGGAGCGCTTGCCTATAGCTACTAAAGGAGGGGGTTTCGACTATGTCGATTGAGGTACTGATCATAGGGGTCTTGAGCTGTACAATCCTCCTGGTTCGCCAATCCCGGGGCGATGCCCCGAGACGTTCGAAATTTCTTCACTCGTGCCCGTGCGCATTAGGGCTTCGTGATATACATATATCGATGTCTTCGAAATTCGAACATAACGGTCTCGTAGGTGTCATCCTGTCGCGCGAGCGCTCGACGCTTCAAGGGGAAGATACCAGAGGCGTGCAGTAGCAGAAGCTCGTGAAGATAAGCATACGGCGAATGGGTAACGACCGATGAACGCAGGCACGCTGAATATGACAGGGAATGCACAGGTATCAAGGTGGGATTGTGGAATTCACTGCATATATGACTCATCAGCCAAAATTGAATCCGCATGCAATCGGACGGCGGAATCATCTTCAGCGTCCCACCATCATCCACAGTTCTTCTTCACCCCTATCGGCCTCGTCTCATCATCCGCAACGGAAAGGAAAGTAGTGTACTCGCGACGTTAGGCTTACCAACATGACAGTGCCTGTCGAGGTACCGATTCCGACGATGAACGGGGTCGCTCGGGGCATGTCGGCGCCAGCTCCGAGTGCAGTCGCGACTCGAGCCACAGCAACTACCACGATTTCCTCGGCGACACCGGCTGCCTCGGTACATACCGTTACGACTCAGGCTGCGACAAAAAGCGCGGCTCCGATAGTCATCCCCATCGAGCTCGATTCCGATGACGACGAGCCGATGGAGGAGGAGCCGGAGGAGACGAGATTGATAAAGCGGGTCTTGCAAAATGCAAAGATCGCTCATAGACAGTCAGAGTGAGCGTTGCTAGGGGTAAACCGGTCCTTGGTCTCTTCTGATCTGGCGCATGACAGAACTCAGCTCGAAAAAGGTTTGGCGGATCTCCATGGGAAATGCGTGTCTCAACGAAACCAGATCAAGACTCTTCGCACCGAAAAGGACAAGTTGCAAAAAGAGTTCGAACTGCAAAAGGCGTTGCACGCTCTCAACAGCGGTCCTCAAGAGGAGGGATCTAGCGCAGACTCGACGGAACTTCGAAAGAAGAATGCGACACTACAGCAAGAACTGGAAAAATCGAAAAAGTTTACCTCGACGCAAAACAGCTGCATCCTTGAACTCAACGCCAAACTCTCGGCCGCGCAAGAACGACTCAAGGCCACAGAAGGACCTTCAACAACGCCAGTCAATGGCGAGCAGCGCTCCGATGCGACAGCGTTGAGGACCGAATTGACGCAAAAGGAGTCTCGTGTCCTTGCACTCGAAGCCGACGTCGCCAAGGAGAAGAAGCGGAATCAAGAGAAGGATGCCAAGATCCAGGAACTGTTGAACCAGATAGCCCAGACGAAGCAGACCGAAGCCCCAACACTCAACAAAGCTCACCTCGCCGAGCTACAGGCTGAACGTGAAAAGACGGCCGATGTCACTCGTCGACTCGAGGACGCCATCCGGGTCAGGCGGAAACAGGAAGACGAGATTACAGCGCTCGAGGCGGCCAAGGAGGATATGGACGACGAGATGCTCGGGCTGCGTGATCAGCTCCGCCTGACCAAGGAACAGCTGGAGAAAGCTGCGGAGGATCTCGATTGGGCGGAAAACGAAAAGGGTGACCTGGAGGAAGACCTGCTGGAGATCATGCGGGAAACGGGCCTCTCAGCGCGGGACTCGTTCGAGACGAAGAAGAAACGGATCGCCCAATTAGAGCAAGAATTGGCGGAAACACGGGAACTCCTGGAAGGTTACCAGGTTGAACAGACCGATGAGGCCAACAAGTATGAGAAACTCGAGGAGCGGATGGCCAACACGAGGCAGAAATTGAATGAAGCCAACGGCCAGAAAAAGACGCTTCAGAATCGCGTCACCTCGCTGGGCAACGTGGAGAAGAAGCTCAAGAAGGAACTGGAGAGTTTGCGCGCTGAGAATCGCGAACTGCAGCGCGCCAATCAGCAGGCCTCGTCCAAGAAGGACTCGGGAAGCTCGGCGGCGCAGCGGGAATTACGGGACGAGAACGACCGCTTGCAGAAGGAGAATCGAAAATCCGCCGACAAGGTAGACGAGCTCAAAGAGGAAACGCAGGAGCTGAAAGGACAGCTCGAAGACGCTCAGCAACAACGGATGGCGGCCGAGAGCGAGGTACTTTCCCTCGAAAAGGCCTTGGCGAAGTCAAAGGAGGCCTTCAAGAAGCTTGAGGCCGACAAGAAGGACGCAGGAAAGCGGGCGAATGACGCAAATTACGAGATGATCAAGCAGAAGGAAGCAGCTCAAAAACTCACAGCGCAGATAGAGGATCTACGGGCCAATATTCGAAGTCTTGAGCGGGAAAAGAAAGATCTTGCGAAACGACTGTTGTCGGCGGAAGCCAAACCAGGGGATAGTTCGAAAGCCGTAGTCGAAGCCTCTCCCGCGACAACGTCGGCAAGGCGTTCGGTAGCTCCTAAAGAGGAGAAAACTTTGCAGTTGACACCTTCGAGGCGAGTGGCAGAGACGCCAAAGACAGGCAGTGACTCGACAATACAAAACCACGACGTGTTGCAAGCAATTCCGAAGGCAGCCTCACCAGCCGTAAAACGTAAAGTTGACGCCATTTCGAAGGGAGAAGACTTGGACAACAATCGTTCCAGTCCCGCAGTCAAGGGACCAGACAGTCAGTCTAAGCGAACCCGCCCTTCAATGACCGCGGTAGAGCCTTCAGAGGTTGTCGACATATCGATGGACGAGCCAGACGATCAGACTCGGACCACTCAGGCTGCGGCGGGACCGTCGACTTCAAGTCCAGCACCCAGCACACCGTCGGGACGCACACGTGCGAATGAAACACCAAACGAGTCTCTTGAGGCGGAGGATTTTCGTGAGTGGGTAGAGACAGAAGCCGTTCTCAAGGAGTGGTACCCGGAAAATGTTTGCGGCGCTTGTTCGTGAGTGTCCTTGCAAATAACGGACCAGACAGTATCAGATTAGACACCGCGTTGACTGAATCAATTCTCGTTGGTAGCCGTATCACAGAGCAGTACCCAGAAATACCCCTGCCTCCGCCTGAGACAGTGACTACGAAGCAGGTGGAACACATTCTTGAGCGACATCTCGAAATCTTACCGAAGTTCCGAAAGGCTATGGTCGAGAAAAGTCAACGCCCAGCGGGATCTGTGACTTCAGCTTCGGGGTCGGAACGAAGCGTCAAACGGAGACGAAAGGGGTCATCCAAGCCACAATAACGATTTGCGCGTCTTGTCATCTGGAGCAGTGCCAGTATGCAGGTTGTATTGTCCGTGCGTGGATTGTGATCATGTCAACGTTGTAGTCAGATAGTGATGTATGGTGGACTCATAGCATATTACTGTCAGCGTTGTGCGGCATCTAGGTATCGGCATGCATCGAGAGTGTCTGCCATTGCCGCCTCTCGAGGGTTGATCATAAGATTGACAAAAGTCATATGCATAGACCTTGTGGTGACTAGCGTAATGCCCACCTAGATCAGACAAGTAGATCAGCATCCGACATGGGTTCCGCTCGAGGTAGACTGACATCTTGACCATGAACAAGCCCGCTGGAAGACCCTCCTGCACCTGTTCCTTGATGATGGTCAAGCCCGCCTGACGGAAGATGTCGTGCCATACGGCGGTGGATCTGTAGCGACCAAGGAGGATACTTGTTAATATCAGAAACAAAGCTACTTCTCATCTGACTTGCCGTGTCAGACTGGAATCCTCTTCGTCAAGTATCGACTGCGGCTGATTGTCGGGCAGATCTTCGCATACGTTCTCCTTGACTACCATTACGCTGCGTGATGATGAGCTTGCAGGGTCGCTGGGTCGAAGGGCGGTGTGTGCGCGTTTGAGGAATGCGACGAGTTCTGGGTCGGAGAGATGGCCTGTTGGCGAGTTGCAGCATCAGCGTTCAGGCGCAAGTTGAGGAGAGATGCTCCGGCATACCTAGACACCATTGACACCATATGCTAAAAGGGAAATGAGCGGAAGCCTCAATAAGGCGAAAGCTTCGACTCACACATCATACGCCATCTCCGGAGCTCGTTCCCCAAACTCGGCGTCCGCACCCGTTCCACCCAACACCCCTAGACTTCTTGCATTCGCACCTTGCAGCGGCTGCGCAGGATCCAAATCGTTCAAGGCCCCTTGAATGAACCAAACTCGCTTTCCACCCGTCTCGTCGTCTGTCAACTCGTTCCCCAGATTGTCGAGCTTTTTCTTTCCTCCCTCCGGGGCTTTCCCGCTTCGAGGCCCAGACGCCGTGACGAGATTGGTCTTTCTCCGATCCTTGAAGAACCGCCACGAAGTCATGCTGTCCTTCTTTGCCGTCTCGATGAAATGCTTGACCGGTTCAATGGTAACGACATCATCCACGAGCGGGAGCAAGACTTCTGCAGTGACACGACCGACACCGGCGCCGACGTCGAGCGCGACGTATCTGTTTCGTGCTTGCTCGACGTCCTGGGCGGTAGCGAGCGGTGAAGGGAAGAGTTGCAGCGAGGGCAGGAGCGACAAGAGGAAGAGTCGGGACGAGAGTTGTTCGACGCGCGGAAGGGGTCCGGTTCCAAAGCCGCCGAGGACGCCGTCGACGGATGCGTCGACGGAGGTCCAATAGTCGATGCCGCGCTGGAAGTCGGGAAGGGAGGTCATGACGGTGAGAGGTGAGGCAGGGATGTCAAGAGAAGCAGCGAATGTCGTTCAACTTCATTCGGACCCCGCTAATAGTACAAGTCTCTCTGGCAGGCACGTGATCTCTACACTGTCAACCCATATCGTGAGGCTTCTGACACGTTCAGTTCAGGTCTCACAGACACCGATGCAGTCATTCTGGATAGCTCATCCTGCCAGTTGTGAATGGCACGACGCCCATTGGGAGGCTCGAGCACTATGTAGCTGAAAGCTGAATGAAAAGCAATGAAAATGCAGGCAAGACGTGCTTCAAAGTTGAAATGCAAGCGAGACAGGCGATCGAGCGGAACAGGTCGAAACGGGTTATTAGACATGACGATTCATTGCTTCATTCCGTTAGACAAGTCGACTCGAGTTTCAACAATCGCGACCGCCATCTTCGCCGCCCTCACCTCTCCCGGCTGTTCGTACACTCAGATCGGAATCAGCGCCTGCCGAAAATAGGGGACCGTCAGTAGCACGCGCTGCCAATGGCATTTGCAATCCGACTTGTCGGCTCTCGTTTGAGCACGGGCAGCTTGAATGTTCTCGGCCGACAGTCCTTCAGCAATGTTGGTCTTGATAAGGCATGCCTCGGCTCTCACTGGAGGGGGAAGCATCTGGTGGCTACCCAGGTCGCAGGCCTGAAGACGTCCTCGCGTTATAATTATCGTCATATGGCCAACGCGGATCCACCAAATGCGCCTTCCCCAAACTCAACGAGGTCCGCTTCGTCACAGCCATCGACCTCGACACCAGCAACAACCAATGCAGCCAAGCCTCCAGCGACCGCGCCTGTGGCATTGAATGATGCCCAAAAAGTTTCGGATCGAGAACAGCGGTTGACGGATTGGGCGATCGTCAGGAAGCTTGCACGGAATATCTGGCCCTCGGGACCGGGAAGTACAGAGATCAAGATTCGGGTAGTCGGCGCTTTGGGGTTGCTCGTCGCTGGAAAGGTGGGTCGCAGTTGATGTCGGAGACGTTGTGCTAATATTCCATGGTTAGATCCTTAACGTCCAAGTCCCCTTCTTTTTCAAGCAAATCGTCGACGCAATGAATGTCGAAATTACCGCGTCCTCTACCGTCTGGCTGCTTGCAGGATCGGCTGTAGCAGGGTGTACGTCCCATTAATACTCGCTACTACGCCAGACTAACACCTATTCCCAGACGGCGCCGCTCGAATATGCTCCACCCTCTTCTCAGAACTGCGAAACGCAATCTTCGCGTCCGTCGCGCAACGTGCGATCCGCCAAGTCGCACGAACTACATTCGGGCATCTGCTGTCAATGGACATGGGATTCCACTTGACGCGACAGACGGGAGGGCTCATGCGTGCGATCGACAGAGGGACCAAGTGAGTGCTTGATGCGGCACGGGGTTTGTGCGGCACTGATGCGGACGGGTCGAGGTAATAGGGGTATCAGCTTTTTGTTGTCGTCCATTGTCTTTCATGTTATACCGACTGCGCTGGAAGTCAGCATGGTCTGTGGTATCCTGGTGAGTGCGCTACCCTAAGCGAGAGTTGTCGATTGCTGAGTTGCAGCGTGGTTGTAGAGTTACAAGTTTGGATGGGATTTCGCTGCGGTCACGGCGTTGACGATGATTGCGTATTCCTGGTTTACGATCAAGACAACAGCATGGAGGTGAGTCGGGGATATTCGCGTATACTCTTCGCAACCTAAATTGCTGCATTCGTGCAGAACGCAATTCCGTAAAGAGGCCAACGCCGCTGACAACAAGGGAGCAACAGTTGCCGTGGACTCGTTGATCAACTACGAGGCCGTCAAGGTCTGTCGTAATCATTCCATACCACAGTGCCGAACTTGACCATATCGCCCTCCATAGCACTTCAACAATGAAAAGTACGAAGTCAAGCAGTTCGACGATACCCTCAAGCGATACGAGAAAGCTTCGGTCAAGATTGCGACCTCGCTTGCGTTTTTGAATTCCGGACAAAACATGATCTTTTCCAGCGCGTTGACGATGATGATGTTTTTGGCTGCCCAAGGAATCATCAAAGGTCAGTTCCGCTCGTCCGCGCTAGTCGAGGAAGTTGCTGACGTCTGACCTCGCAGGCACAATGACTGTCGGCGACTTGGTCATGGTCAACCAGCTCGTCTTCCAACTCAGTCTCCCGCTCAACTTTTTGGGTACGGTATACCGTGAACTGAGGCAAAGTTTGATCGACATGGAAGTCATGTTCAATCTGCAGGGCGCCAAAGCCTCTATTGCCGTAAGTCTCGTTTTTTTGTAATCCTTGATTCACCAGCTTACTTTCCGTCTCGCTTTAGGATTCTCCCACGGCAAAGCCTCTCCAGCTGAAGGGAGGCGAGATCAAGTTTGAAAACGTCAACTTTGGCTACCACCCGGACCGACCTATCTTCAAGGATCTCAGCTTTACCATCCCCGCGGGCAAGAAAGTTGCAATCGTTGGGCCGTCCGGTTGCGGTAAATCGACGGTATTCAGGCTACTCTTCCGTTTCTACGATTCGCAAGGCGGTAGAATTTTGATCGATGGCCAGGACATCAAGGATGTTCAACTGGAATCCCTGCGGAAGACGATCGGCGTCGTGCCACAGGACACTCCGCTGTTCCATGCTGACATCATGCACAACATCCGGTATGGTCGGTTGGATGCCACTGATGAGGAGGTTGTCGCCGCCGCCAAGAGGGCACAGGTTGACAAGACTATTCAAAGTCTGCCCGAGAAATACGAAACCAAGGTCGGAGAACGAGGTCTGATGGTATCCGGCGGCGAGAAACAGAGAATGGCAGTGGCGAGGTTGCTCCTGAAGAATCCTCCCATCCTCTTCTTCGATGAAGCGGTACGTTCACGCCCGAGAATGTGAATGCGAGGCTGATAATCCTCCTCTTCAGACATCGGCGCTAGACGTATATACGGAAACCGAGTTGATGAAGAACATCAACGCCACCCTTGTGGACGGGACGAAGACAAGCGTCTTCATCGCACATCGGTGAGCGATGTTGGCGAGTATATCTCCGAATAAGCCTCTGAAACTGCAATCGTCCTTGTTATAGCCTGCGAACGATTTCTGATTCCGGTTCGTGTTATAGACCTGCCGATTGCAGAACGGTCACTGATGTCTGCCCTTCTAGACTTGATCATCGTGCTTCGAGATGGGAAAATGGCAGAACAGGGATCCCACGAAGAGCTCATGACAATGAGAGGTGGTGTTTATCAACATCTATGGAACGCTCAGTTACACGACAACACCAGCCCTGACACGTCTGAGACAGCAAAACCTAGCAAATAGAATTATACAGTTATCGGGATCATCGCTCGCTTTTCGCGGTCCGAATTACAATCCTCTTCCTCTCAGCTACCGCAAGGCGCGCCTCTTGGGGATGGAACGCCATCGCTGTTGATTCGGCAAATGCACCGGATGCCAAGGGAATGTTTGCAACTTCTGCTGGAGAGGGGAATGCCAATTTACGGATGGACAGTTCCGCCGCATCTGGTCCATCCAGAGGTTGTAGCAGTCTAGAATCATTCCTGTTCAGCTGAAAAGAACCGCATGCATAGAGCTTCGACGAGACCTACTGGGCGAAGACTGAGGTAGAGCTCATGGCCGCAGCCCCAAGTCCACGACTCGGTAGTTGGAGGAGTCCGCTGCTGGTGCAGATCGGCTGATCCGGAACCCGCAAATCCCATACGTTCAGCGCTCCGTCCTTGCTGTCAAGTGATCATGCCGTTTCAGTAAGGCCATTGATTTACCACTACGTCCGCCTACGGTACTCACCCAATGGACGCGATTTCCTGACTTGCTGTCAAACAGCATGACAACACGCTCTCAACGTGACCGTGGCTCCACCGAGCAACACAATGCTTCGACTGCTGCCGTACATCAAACAAGGCTACGGTACCATTATGGAAACCCAACAGACTCAGATTACCCCGAGTTGGCTCATTGTCCATGCACGTTATGCTTGCTGCGCATCCCGTCATGACGTCTGCCTTCCGCTTCGCAGAGGCAAGATCCCAAATTTGCAAATTCTGCTTTGAGCCAACACCGATGCGGTATTCCAGCTTGAGTGCATTCCACGACGCAACGAATCGCTCTTGAGGGCCGCATTGATCCAAACGGAATCCTTGTACGACTCGATTTTCTTCGTGAACAGAGTCTTCTTCAATTCGCTTGACGACTCTCACGACACCGGTAGCGGACAGCTCGACGACGTCGACAGTGGAAGATCCCAAGTCAACAAAATGGAGCGCGGCAATGCCCTTGTCCTCCGCGGGAAGAGTCCTTCGTGCGACCATTTTTTGTTTGGCATAATCGAACAGCCTTCCCATGTATGTTAGGATGGGCATATTGAGATCCATTATGGAGTGATGACCTACCGGTATCCTGTGGGATCGTCAAATGCAAGAATAGGCACATGGGCATGAAATCTGTGTCACCGATCGTAGATTGCGTTCAGTCGCAGGCCAGAGAAACCAGAACTTGAACGTACCGCAAAAGACGTGCTCTCTCCGACGTCTGTATCTCGAGTGACTCTTTCGTCCAAGAACTCATGGCTCGACTACCGGCTTCATAGGCGGTGAGCTGCGAATATTTGAAGTGACTCTTCGATGTGTCCGGTTTTTGCTTGTCCGCTTCTATATCACCCCACTGCAGAAGGATCCCATTTCTTCATCGAATCTCGATTCAAGCGGGACATGGTCAAGGCGAACTTACCGAGAGCCGCGATCTGTGAAAGTAGTCTTCCTGTCTACGTCGCCATGACAAGATGTACTGCGTCAAGGGTCTCTTTGGCTGCACCTCTGAAGCGGCATGGGCCACCGTGGTCTGTACTCGAGCCTATTAGCTCAGGAGATCCCGGAAAGAGGATAAGCTCACCGTTGAATCGCTTGTCTGAATTATCCCTGTCGACTCTCTTCCAGCCATCGCGGCAATATCAGGAAACACCCGTTTCCATTGATTCACATCTGGAGCGCCTTTCTCCATCAGTAGATGGGCCAGAAAGTCTTGCACGCTTCTTTGCAGGAAGTGCAAGGGATCTCTGCATCCTGTTCTAAAGGTTGAAACGATTGGTCCGAAGAAGGAGTGACGGGGAATATCTTCCTCCCTTCCATCGATATCATCTGCGACACGCTGGGCGATGTATTTGACGATTTCGGGCCGATGAACAGAGGCGAGCTCCATCGCCAGAGCGAATGCGAAAGTCCGAACAAGATATGAAGCGTCTTGAGAAGTTTGCGAAATGTGGTGGACAAGCTGTTCATCATCCTCTACCAAGGTCGGAGTCTTGCAGGCCCGGTCGATTGAAGGTACTCTCCACCGCCAAATGGCGAACGATGCAGCTGTCCGCACACTCTGTACAGCATCGACCACCGCCAACCCCCGGACACGTCTCTGGATCTCTTCACTGAATGGCGCAGAAGTAGCCAGCGCAAAGCATCCCCACGCCCGCACAAGACTATCCTCTGCCGTTAAGGCGCGGGTCAAAATCAGCTGGAATTGAGCCACAACTTCATCCGGCAGCACCCAGGTCGTGTCCAAGATCGCCTTCGAGTAGAGGTACAATACTCCCGCGACCGTGTCAGGTGAAAGGTTGATGCGATCTTCCGATGTGTACTGACAGGCGAAGTCGCTTAGCAGGTGGATAGGAGGTTTGTGCAGCGTTTCGAGTTGCCGAACAAGTATTTGAGGCCCGCTCAAACTCAACATGAGACGTTGGAGCAGGAAGACCGCTACGGAAGCTTCATGGAGCGATGTCCAATTCAGAACGGCGGGGAGGATATCGAGGACCCCACAGCGAAGTATCCACTTGACGGGCTGAGGACCGCCGATATCGAGATATTTCTTCAGAAGATTCACATATCAGTTCAGCGCTTGCCTCTTGATCCCCCATGAACCTACAGCCAGGAGATTGAGAGCAAACGGTCGGTACCTGCCGCCTTCGCAGGCTGAGAAGACAATGGGCAGCGAATTTGAACATAGCTTGCTTGCCGCGTCAAGGGCCGCATGGTCCATGTCGGAGATGGCAAAGAGTGACAACTGCCCTGCGATGGATTGCAATAACTCGTGATACAGGATTGGCGGTCGATAGGCATAGGCATCTCCTTTGATGGGAATCGGCAATGGGAGCTGACACAGGAAGTCTTCCAAGGCTGTGTCCCACACTTCCCAAAGCGGATGAAGATGCATGGAGGGGATGTCGGGATAAGAAACTGGAGTACAGTCGAAGTCGCGTAGGATCCGTTGTCTTCGCGAGGGAAAGCAGGCAAGGTCAGCTGGCAACTCATTTGGCGTAAATCTGTTGCCAGGGCGGCTTACGCTAAAATGTAGCCTCTTGCAAGTGCTCGCAAGGATTTACTCGTCCGGAATAGCGTGCGAAAAGCCTCAGTGGGCAAACTCTGCCATGCGATTGTCTCGACGATGTTAGCGAAAAGCCAGTTAAGATCCCCCAAGGGCTGCATGATTTCATGTCGTGAATTTGTGAACCCAAGCGATCACCAGTGGAGAGAGCTCACCGAATTGCGATCGTTCACATGTCCGGGTATGGCATCCAGCGCATTCATTTCGGCAGGCATGTCACTCTTCGTATTCCCTCCGAGGTGCAGAGTGTCGACGACCGCATGATACCTCAATGCCATTGCTAGAGGCATAGTCATGCATGCCGTGAAAACATCTCTGCACAGGAAGAGGCGAAAGATAGTGTAAGAGGTCTGCTTGGCACCCATGACGCGCGGGCGAGCAGCCTTGATCGACTTACCGAGGCAGATTATCGACGACTGGAAGCACTTGATCGGTGGCGCAAGCTCCGAAGTGCACGTCGTAGGCCGAATGGGTGAATTGAGAAGGGATGCCTTCGGGCAAATGAGCAGACTTTCGATGATACTCTTGGTCTCGACGCTTTCCGTGCTCCACCGCGCAGTCGATGACACAGCCCGCATTGTCACAGTCCCAAAGATAGATCGTACCCGCTTGAGCGGCGTCCACAAGATTCGACACAAAGACAGGATTATACGTCGTCGGCGTGATAGGGAAGTCCGTGTCATAGACCCAGATTTCGCCCTGGGAAGTAGGCGCGAGAGTTCCGTGATCGTTGTACAGGAAAAGAATTTGATCCTGCGGAGAGGCTCGCCTGGCCCTTTGCAAGGCAGATACCATGGATTCCTGCCGTGGGTCTGGCAATGCCAATACTGTCATGTCTTGTATGAGGTTAAGTTGAGCAGCGAGATTCGACATGACTTTTCGCATGGCTCGTTCGTGATGTCTGGTTGATGGGTCGAAGAAAGCTTCTTCCATTTTGGATTTATCCCCCTGGCCGCTGTTACCTAGATTCAGGCACACAGCCAGCACCGCTTGCTTCAGTTCTACCTGGAGCTGGTTACCTGCAAGTCGAACAGAGTCAGTTTGAACGTGCGATAGGATGATGACTCCAAATTGTTCACCTTCTGAAATCGTTTCACTCAGCTTTGTCCCAAGCTCGGATCGAAATTGTCCTATGGTATCTCCCAGATCTAGAGCGCCAGCCGACTCCTCATCATGCTCTTCGGCCGCGCAATCCCGCTTCCATTGAAGACTGTCCCTTTGGTACGCCTCTACGAAGGACATGGCCCCGAAGATCGTGATAGCTTGACGCGTGTGGTGTGATGGCAGCCTAAGATGATCACTAACTCCTGCTTGAGAAACCGTGTGTCCGCCAACGTCTCCCGTATATAAATGATCTGATATGGAATCACATCTCAGACATAGCCCACTTAGATGCGCATCAAGGGGCGGAAGACATAGGGATAACTTCCTTTCCTTGACACATCCTTTATGCAGGCGCAAAGTGCGAAAGTATTGTACCTTTGGTAATCGTTTCAAAAGCCTATGGTACGTTTCTTCCCCAATGACCTTCTAAAGGACAATGCAGTCCGGCTCCCGAAAGGACCTGGTACGATCTGGGTCGAGGCAAAGTCTTGCGATTGAGATTGTGTTTCTGCTTCGAAGTGGACTTGAGATTGGTTTTTGAATGTCGGCAAAGAGGCTCCTGCCGAAGGTGATGGGGGAGCGTCCATCCGGACTGGCGGGGCTGAGTTGTAGGTCAAGGACACACGCGGTAACTTGACGGCTCGTGTCGACGGATCGACTGCAGAGGCTATCGGAGGCCGAGTGGCGTCGTTGTCGAGCGCCATTTCGTCAGCTTCCGGCAGGGTAGGGGGTACGTAGGTGGACGGGTCGCTGCCTAGCTCCCAATGAGAGAGTGCTGTTCGAACGGCAGCAGATACGGGGTTCCCTGGCCCGGCAGAGGACTTCTGTCGCGTTGGGAGATGCTTCCCGGAACCCACACCGAAACTGAGCCGTGAGAGTGTTTCGGTGATCTGATCGTCATTGTCAGGTCGAGAGTCTTGCATACGATCCAATGCGAATGTGGGGGCCGACAAATGAACATCGCGAAGTAGTTGCGCTATCGACTGGTCTTGCATCAACCGGAGTCTCCTCGCAGATTCATCTTGAAGAGTGAAGTTCCCCGAGAAAAGATATGAGTCGACAAGGCGATCATAGCTGTCACCAAGACTGAGTGCGGTCGTTTCATCGCCGCTGATCCTGCGCGCAGTGCCAGCAAGATCGAGTCTGCGCGCGTTCAGCCGATTCAGAGCTGAAGCGGATTGTTCAAGGAGATCGCCAAGCTGTTGCTGCTCTTGCCTGTTCCCAGGCAGCAAGCCCAGGTCGTATCCCTTCAAAGAATCGGGTCTTTCCTGGCGATCCTCTTGCGTTGTTTCGACAGATATCGCTAGTAGCTCATGCCTAGAAGGACCATCTCCGCTCAATACCACAGCTGAGAAGACGCAGATATTTGCTGGACGTACAAAGTGTAAACACTGTGCGCGGAGAGCTGTTCCGGATCGTTTAAAAGACTTCGGAGCGACCCAAGGGAGACAATCGGATTGTCCGTCAGGGAGCCTTCCCCTAGGACTAGCGTACCGACGCGAAGATGAGCATCCGGGTTCATTCCGGTCGACCGGGCGAAAAGATAACTCACTTTTCCACAGGTCACGTGTCCTGATAGACTGATAGATCGAGCTGTCTTCGCCATTCCCCTTTAGCGCATCTGCTGCAACATCGTCCTTCTCATCATCTACCTCCATATCGTCTGTCGCGTCATCATCCATCGCTGGTTGGACCTGAAAGGCAGTGTCGATATTAATCCCCCGGGAGAGAAGCTCTCTGGGATGAAAGTCGGCGATATCTCGCAATCCGCCGCGCGAGTCCGCTTTGGCGTCCAAGCTTATCGGTGTCGTGCCTTCAGCTCCTTCTCCATCGAGTATTCGGCAGGTGATTTTGCCGTCTCTTTCCAAGGAGAGCAAGAGGGAGATGGCGATCGGTGCCTCGGGTATAGCAAAGGAAGTGAAACCGAGGTGGAGATGGCGCGATGGCAATTGTGAAGCGGAAGTGTGAAGATCCGTCAAGTCCAAGAGAGGAAAGTCATACGGGTCCAGTCGAGACTGAATCCCCTGGAGCGTTTCCTGAACGTGAAAGCACAATCCCTTGTGATTGTTAGGTGAGCGTAACAAGAAGGCTGATCCTGAAACTGAAACGGGCGTAAGATGGCGCTTTCAGATACACGACTGCGCAGCACTGAAATGCTACGTACCCGTATTCGTCGCGATTGGCTCAATCTGGACGTTTTCGCCTGGCCGGACGTGTTCCCAGGACATAGCGACGTGCCCGTCGTGCCCGTCTATCCACATAACGACCTCCGTCGTGGTGAGACATATGTATTCTGCTTGACGGATGACAGCAGAAGTGTCTAGAGAGGTGAAGAGCGATGTCGATGCAGACAAATCGATCACATTGAGGATGAGTTGCTCGGGAACCTACCGAGGGCCGAAGTCAACACCGGAAGTCTCGCGAGATTTGTTCCACCTACTTCGAGATCCAGAAACCAAGTATGAGAGGCATTGGTGAACAGGACCGTGCCCTCTCGCGTCCCCCAAGCTGCTCGGTAGAATTGGGGCGCAAAATCCACCTTGGCTTCATGCGGGATGGACATGATCCGAGATCTAAACCGGCCAACGTGAGATCACCACCGTCTCATCTCCACCTCCAAGGCTTACAGTTTACCCTCGTGCACCCAACCCTCAGAAGGCGATCTCCGCCGTATCATATTCCATTTGTATAGGACTCCGGAATCGGTAGCGATCAAGCATTGCTGGAAATGCGTCGGATGCATGCAAATGTCTACCGCTCTTGCTCCCTCTAGACCTTCGGCGTCGACGACGCTGAGTAGGTCGACCTGTACGACCGGATCGCCAGGCCGCTGCTTTCTGGGAAACACCGACGTATTGGTCGGCGTGACCAAGACAAAGTAGACGAGGGATTCGGTTCTGATCGCCATGCAAATATAAGCTATGCGAAGAAGCAGGAGATGTCAGCCATGACTACACGGGCACTTGGCGGACACGTACGGTATTTTAACCGTCGCCTGTTCGAGACCGAGATTTGCAGTATTCTGTCCTGGCAGACGAAGCTGGGCTGCAACGAAGGAGTAAAGACGGGCATCTTGGCGGGCCTTTTTAGAGTCGAGGGGAAAGTCTTGAATGCGGAGATATCTGCGAGGACCGTATATCAAGATCTGGCCATACAGGATGACAAGATGAAAGTTCGACCCACTCAGCTCATTTCCTCTTTCCCCCATGGCGAATGCCACAAAGTACAGGTTGTGGGTGTCGTACCCGAAGGATAAAGGATCCACCTTTGCCTCATACATGATGGTAACCAGCGCATTCCGGTTGTCTTCCAAATGCAACTTGGATTGTTTCGCCTTGGCCATGCTTATCGAGTCCTGCTGCGTCTCGCCGGGATCGGGATTGGTCGACGTGGGTAGAGAATCCGCTATCTTCTGTCCCGCAGGCGCAGCAATGTCGTCTGCTTCTGAGCTGCCCTCACCCCGTGCCCGTTGCGGTGATTTCAAGGCTTCATCGTCGGATTCCTCGCTTTTTCGCTTCTTGCCTCCGGACGGCGATGCGAGGTCGCCATTCCTGTTGAGATGAGAGGTATTCGGAGATGATGGTCGGGACGACCTTTGGGAAAGTCTTGAGCTGGCACGGGATCGAGTCGGAGCAAGCGGTTTTGTAGGCTCAATCGGAGGTGGACTGTCGAAGAGTATCGTAGGGGGGAAGAATATCGCAAAATCGTCGTGTAGTCTCAATTGTCTATCTACACATGCAATTCAGCGGGCGTTCTTCCACATACGCATATCCGATGTTTACTCACCTGGCTTCGGGTCATTAGCGAAATTCCAATCCCACATCTTCCTCGGTCTCTCGTCTCTCCTCTTCCTCCGTTTCCGCTGATCATCATCGTCCAATCGCTCGGCTTTCAACGACGCCGCTCCTCGCGATCCGGCTTCCAATATCACACCACTAGGCACGAACGGAAACGATTCCCGCAGCCTCCTCTGTTCTTCTTGCTGTCCCGCCGAATATCGATTATGGGCATCTTTGTGAGGTCGTCCCTTGCGCGAATGCTTTTTCGACCCGAGAACATCGACGTGCACCGACTCGGGCCATTCCATCGTGCTGGTCTTCCGTCTCTCCTACCGACGGGAGGGTCTCCAGTGGGAACGCACTTGATATGGGCCGAAGATGGTCGGAAGTAAAGGACCACCTACGTGAGTAATTGCTCAAGGACGAGGATGTGACTGCAACAAATCTCTTGTTTACGATGTCATGTTCGATCGGATTCTCGCGTCTCCTTTCGTCCTCTCATCGTCATTGTAGGTGTCTTCATTTAAACTTGGATTCCTCGATACCAGCAGTACAATCTCGCCGACTTGCCAAAGAGAGTACACACGACGGCAACACTCGAAATGGAATCACTATATTGGTTTCTCGACCAGGTGCGCTGCGGTAGTGGGCTGCCGCTTTCCTTGAATACTCATCCTTCCTGGCAACCGCTAGACGCATATTGTTGTGACAGGCATCACGGGGATATCATTTCTCTACACACGATCCGCTCATGTAGCCTACTTTATCGTTGGAGGGCTCGCTTGTAATACTTTCGGTGAGTATCTCGTATCTCTGACCTGGCGCCCAGACTCGGGACTCAATCTCTGAAATGATCTGCGAATCCGGCAGCGAAACTCAGCAAGAAGGTCATCCGACAAGACAGACCGAACACAACGGTCCCACAGGATCTAAATTATCCAGAAGACGCCTCGGCAAAGCATTCTGCCCCGAAATCCGACCGGCGCCCACCGAGAAAGGTCAAGAAGACGTACGGCATGCCCTCAACCCACTCAACCTCGATCGCCTACTTCATGACCTACATCGTTCTCTCACTTCCACCGTTCCGACGGTCTCTCACCAACAACGCCGCACTGGATGCCGCAATGCTGGTCGGCGCTTTGACATGGGGGATTGCCATTATGTGGTCGCGCATATACCTGGGATACCATACCTGGCAGCAGGTCGCAGTCGGCGGAACGATCGGCCTCGTGGGCGGAGCGGTCTGGAGGCATCTGTGGGACAGCAGGGTTCTGTCTCGGAATCTTGACTCGTATATTCAAGGTCTTGTCAACCGTTGTTTCGCGGTAATAGGCTACTGAGCATCACGTAGCTTATTCGGGTTCCACCCGCGCGGCGATATGTTATCGCATTGTGACAGTCCCCTTAAAGGTGAGGATTGCGCAGCTAGATGGGTTTCAGGGTGACTCCGCAATAATATACGCACATTGCATTACAACGAGAAACCGAACTCCGACCCGAGATTTACAAAGCCATCTTATATTCTGAAACCTTTTCCAAGTGATTAACCTTTCCATCGGCGCTTTGTATCTCAAAACCGTGATACATTGCTCAACGACTCACTCAGTCCCTCTTGATTCCCTTGTACCCTGCGCCGACACCGCTCGCCAGCAACGCTCCTCCGGAAAAGATGATTAGGGCGCCGTATCCCTGTACACCATAGGCTGCTTTTGCTTTCCCAGATAAGTCGCTACTCATGTTGAGTAAGGCAGTCGATATCGGTCCGCTCGCGATGTTGCCTGTGGGGTGGGACACATCAGGGACGAGGAGAGCGTTCGAATATTTGCGACTCGCACTTACCGACGCCCCGAGCAAAGCTGAAAAACGCATATAGTATCTGCGGCATGGCAGAGTCATTCTCTGGCGGGGGGATGTTCAGTGGACCGATCACGGGAACAGATTATAGCCTACCGGAGACTATCGCGATGAATTTGGGAAACAGAGCGGTATAGCTGAAGCAGACGGCGTTCTCAGTTACAGGGACACTACAAATACCGAGAGACTCACCTCCCAGCGAACGCCCCGAAGAGAATGGAAAATATCAATAACCCAGCGGTGCCACTGCCACCCGGTTCCGACTTGTCGATGCCATGGACGGGCGCGACAGAACCCCAGATGGCATAAACCGAAACGCTTGACGCTAGCGCCATGATGATAATCAACTTGCGCGCGCTGACCTTGTCTGACAGGTAGCCGAAAAGGATTTGGCCCGGAATGCGGGCCAGATTCACTGTTCACGGTAAACGTAAGCTACACGGTTCCGCTTGCGCACACTGTTGGAAATGAAGCCATACTTAGAGCGATAGAGAGGGTTCCGACAGGCGCGCCAAGGTGAATCGCAGTGGCAAAGGCTATAACCGGACAATGAGGGTCCGACTCTCATGACGCCCAACAGGGAAGGCGACTCACACGGCAGATAGGTTCCAGGGACGAATCCTCCCAGTCCTTGTAGCAAGACTCCGCAGAAAAGGAGCCAGAATGCGCTACTTTTCAAGCATTTCCACTTGTTGGTCGGTCTTTGCGCTGCAGAGTCTACGTCAGATGGGTCGGAATGCAAACGCTTGCGTCGCCCAAGCAATCGCATGGGGATTGATCCGGTGGCCTTTTGCCTCCTTGGCAATGGTAGCCTTGGTTTGATAAACGGTACGGCGCAGCTGAGAAGAAGCGTGTACGCGATCGCCTACATTGGACAGTACAATCAGCTACATGGCCCTCACCTGGTGAAAGCGTCGACTGCTGGCGTCAATACTTACGAACGAAAGACAAGTCGTTTTTCTCCCATACGACTGCAAAAGCGCTCTCGCGATGAAGGGGACAACTAGTCCCCCCAAGCCTAAAATCAGAATATACTTTGTTGGACCACATTTCCCTGCGCCAAGATGGACCCGACTTACCTGTCCCGGAGAAGAGAATTCCTGATGCCAGTCCTCGACGCAGTTGCCACCATTCGAACCTGTGGATATCGAGCTCAGCATGTTACTCTTGGGGAAAAGGAGACTTCTCGAACGCACATGTACGCTGTGACTGGACAGTAAAGGCAGACTTTGCAGCGCAGGTGAGCATGTTGAGAATATGATTCGATCGAGCGCAGAAGACTTACTGCCACCAAGCGCATAAAGTACCCCCTGACACAGGATGAGAACCCATGCCTGATTGGCGAATGCAGCTCCACATAAGCCTGCAGCGACCAGTACGATGCCGAGCCACATCGACCGGGGTCTACTGTGCGGGTGATTTGAAAGATAAAGGGCTAATGGAGGATTAAAGAGATACATGATCCCCTACAGGGACAAGTAGGCGTCAGAATATTATCTTTGTACGTGACGAAGGCAGCTCACCGTCGATACCACTCCGACTTGCTGTAGGATAGGTGTGGCGTGGTCGAAGACCGACTCATAGTAGTCGAGAAAAACTGGGGGAACATGGGGTTTTCGATCACGGATTAAGATACGGACGATGCTCACCACCATACGAAAGTGGAAGACCTGATAATTGACGGTCAAGGTCGCACAGCCGCGTATGATCCGATCTCACTCACCCCAGACGAGTGTTTCAAGGATTGTCGCACACAGCAAGTACGCCCAAGCCTGACGCCCACCATCGACTGGCGGGAGGGATGCGGCTGTCCTGCCTTCGTCGTTCGACTCCTCAGGCTCTTCTTGTCGAGTCAGACAGGCTGAACCATGCGCGTCTTTCGAGCTTGTAGGTTGCATGTCGAAGATTTCGGCATCACGAGCTACTTGCATGGTGGAAGCGTCGTCAGGGATGCCTGCCTCAAGAACCGACTTCTGCAACGGCGACGACATGGTGCGAGTGTGTTATTCCAGCCTTCCTCCGCTGCAACGACGTTGTCATCCAGGTTGAAAGACGATGGTCATCCCGATTTCCAATTCAGACTACAGTATGACTCGGACAGCTGAGAGGATGGACGCTTGAATTGGACGCTGGTGGAGGCACGTTGCGGAACCAAATACCAGCACGGTTGAATTCACGCTTGCGATCGTTGCGATGTTCAATGTGATACCCATCAATTACATTCCATTTCTGGGTTTCGACAAGTCCCTGCGATCCCAGACCTACACTCTCTCACTCCGAAATGTTCAAGAAGCGCACGAGAACCGCCAATCCGCGAGAAAAGGTGGATCTCACAACGCCACCAGCAGTGGACGGTGATTCGAAAGCAGAGGAACCCGAAGAACAGCCTACGTGAGTCGTCAATCATTCCCCGTTGAGTATCTCTCGCATACCAACTCGAGAGGTACAGTGAAACACTGCGAGAGATCCTGCTGCTACGAAAATACAGCAAACAACAAGCGCAGTCCGGAATCGACCTGCTGAAACTTAATAAAGGGGAAGAGAAAAAGCAGAAAAAGAAGAAGAAGGTCGATGCGGCGCAGCCAGAAGATGAAGCGGAGGAATCCGGTCTGAAGGAGTCTGGAAAGAAGGCAGCGGCAGATGAGGAGGATGAGCCGTAAGTTGGCTCGATTTGCGAGGGAGACGGATTGTTGGGCTGATCACAGCTGCGTTCACAGTGATGATGAGCAGTCAATCATGAGAAAGCTCGTGAGGTCCAACAACTTTACACAGCAGACGAACGCGCTAGACGTCGACAAACATATGTAGGGCGCTGCGCACCGTTGCTTGACTAGAAACTCTGACCCTTGTCTGCAGGATGGCCTTCATCGAAACCGAATTAGCAAAACGTAGAGGCGGACCAGTCGATAAAGATGCGGAGAAGAATGGACCAGTGGATCCCCAAGATGAACTCTACCGCATAGCCGAGAAGTACAGGCTGGAACAGAAGAAACCCAAAGACGAGGATGAAGGGAATGTTACAACGAGCTTGGGAATGCTCACGAGCATACCGGAAGTTGACCTAGGGATGGAGTGAGTTTGCAGGTGCCTGTGCTCTGTGCTCTACTGACCCCCATTCTTCCTCTAGCCACCGACTTCAGAATATTGAGGAGACCGAAAGAGCAAAGAGGGCGATGATGGAGGCAAAGAGGATCAGTCAACCTCCGACGAAACAGGAGCAGGAGGAGAACTATGCGACCGCGCGATGTCAGTACATTCGAAAAAAGTCTCATGCACATCTCTCATTTGCTCTGCTCTCATAGTCTACCGGCCCAGTCATCAGCTACAATCTGACGCAGATGCTCTGGAAGATGCACGAAGAGAAGCAATGGGGCTTCCACCAAAACAACGTTATAGGCGGGAAAGGGTTGAAGTGGCGACAGATGATCAGGTTTATGAGCGGTTCAAGAAGCGGTAGGTCCATATTCATGCACGCAAGGGTATCTTCCGCTGACTAGGGCTTCATCCTGCAGAGTAAGGAAGAATTAAGATGGGTTGCCAGTGTCCTTCGTGTAAATAGTCACGGCATCCAGCTTTATTGAACATTATTTCGCAGTCCAGCAAGACAGTTTGACACCGGGGAAGTGTGTCATGGTAATCTATTCCCGTTATGACAAGAAGGCGAAAGCCAATAGAGGCTTACCTGCGAAATCGAATTCCGACCGATACGTAAGGATCTTCACAGTTCACCCTTGCGGAAAGCGTTGTCCAGTACGTCATTATTTTCATTGCCTACAAGTCGCAGTAGTATGGTGTACAAGTCACTCAACGTCACGATGAAGGACGATTTCCCAGTGCAGCTGACGTTTGATCTATGACTACCCCGGCCAGTACCATCGCGCTATCACATAACAAGGTATCGGGCCAAGCATACACTCGGTCAGCTCAGCTGTCAGCTCCCACGATGCTCAGTAAGACGCCTAGCGGGGAGTCGACTCTGGCATTTACATGCTGTCCCCTCGACTGCTTCCATATCGACTTCTGGTTTTCGCCTTACCCGACTACACGCTCTGATGTGGGGTGAGAGGAAGAAGTCAGAGACTGGGGTAGAGATATTGCTGCTATTCGCGGCTTCAACAGCTCACACACGTCTGACAGCTCGCTCGACGCGCTATCGAGAGCTCGAGGTGTTGGCCAGATCTATCTGACCATCACGATGCGATTCATCTAGAATTAGAAATGAGCAGCCGCTACGTACTAGCTTACGTACTTGGCTTGCCCGTATAGAGCAGCATCTATCATTCGCCCCTTCATCTCAGTTGCTGACGAATATGTGATGGCGAACTCTCTTTCATCCAAACCGGAGCAGCGACCGGGACCATATCCCGGAGTCAAGCGCGCCTTCCAGTAACTTGCGGAAAGAGCAGTGATTTGGGTATGTTAGCCTCGACGATTTTCGCGATCCACGTCACCACATATCCGCATGCCTGGGACTACTGGTTGGATGCAAGTTGCAGCGGATAGGGGATCCATCAAGCCCGCTAGAAGAGCTGGTCGAAATCACCTCTGCATACGTGTCGTGATCCGATTCCTGCAGGTCTAGCCCAGGATCTGAATCTTCCCCGCAACGTCTGGAAATCGGAAGCGCAGACGCATACAAGCTCGGTCCCTGATTCGTCAGCTTACTGCTAGGCGCGGTCGTCAAGGCTGTACACTCCTCTTCTGGAAGCTTTCCTTGCAACTATCTCGTTCAGACTTTGCTTACCGGCTGGAGCCGGCGTTCTCATGTCATTACATGGACCGGCAGCGGGTCGGGACGCGTCGAGGTACGTAGAAACATAGGGCGACGACGCGATTCACAAACGTCACCTCCTGCCAGATCACTCCCTATCCTGGTCTATCCTGGATTCAAGCGTTAGGAGAACGAATGAGCCTCCTTCAAAGGATCATGCGATCAAAGATAGGGTGAAACATCGGCACGCGCCGGCAGGGCGAACAATGGTAGGGCGGGATCCTTGACGCAGGATGAAACGCGTTGGAAGTGACGCTTTGTATCATGTTATTCTCGCGATGGGAAAAATAGAGCAGCGACTTTTGGTGGCTGAAGAGCTGCTCGCGGCAAGTTGTACGACCAGAGGGACGTGAAGGGACGTGACCCTTTCACAGCTTTGGTTACTGCCTCACCGAGAGAGATACCTCCGGATCGCACAACGGTCTCTTCGAATCGTTCGAATTCAGCCGACAACGTTGGCGTTTCAATTCGCGATCCTTTCACGTTTACCCCGCAGACTTCCACCATACATCCTAACCTTTCCGACGAGGCTGTCCCTCATCGCCACAGCAACGACACAAGCACCATCGTCGACCCAATAGCAAGCAATTCGTCAACACAGCTCTGTTCAGCTTCCGGGAATAAAGGCGATCGGATTACGCAGGTGAAAACATCACACGGCCATCGGCATCCCCTTTTGGCTCTGCGCGGGTGAGTTACACTGCCAATCGGTCGCGCGTGCTGTTTTCAGTGTATTTCCTGAATCCATGCGTACACCGCCTCGCTATATTGTCATCCACCGTCTCCTTCCGCGTCAGCTGCTGACTCTCGACTCTCCCTTCACCAGACATCTTATACCTTGGTCGACACACAGACCACTCTCCAGCATCCGTGCCAACGAACACTCGTCTGTTTAGTTGTTCCTCTGGCGTTTCACGACCTCGTCCTCGGTCCCAACCAGCGATACCTCATACAGCAGTTGGTCCGCCACAACCAGTCTTTTTCGATATCAATCGTCGACCGTCAACGTCAACGACACCGTTCTCTCGTCTAGTCTTATAATTCAGTCAACGGACACTTCTTCCCGACTCTTCCTCTTTGGTCGTTAATCCACACTCGATACCGTGATCGTACCACCTTATCATCCTATACCACAACAAACTTTGCAAACCCGTTCAAAAACATGAAGACCTCTACGTTTGCCGTTACCTCGGTCCTCGCCGCCATCGGCGCGTCAGCATCGCCTTTCGTCGCCTCGTCGGGACCGTCAAAGCATGCAAAGCGTCAAGCCAACACCCCGACGCCTCAAACTTTCGAAGTCGTCGGCAACTCGGGTGTCTCTGCGCAAATGATGTTCAACCCCGGTTTCGGTGACTGGGTCTACATCCTCGACAAGACGGAGAACAACCCGCTTCAAGTTACCGGAAAATACGGAACCCACGCCGCTTGGGGAACCAGGTACAACTGGAAAACAAATCAAGTTGTCGCCATGGACGTCGACAGCAACACCTTCTGTGCCGGTGGTGCTCCTCTCGCCAACGGTACCTGGGCCATCTTTGGCGGTAACCAGCCTGTTACGACCGGCGGTGTCGCCACGACCGAACAAGCCGTGTACAAGGACACCGACGGTGGAACCGCTATTCGTCTGCTCACGCCGAATGCTGCGGGAACCGCCAACTATGTGCAAGGTTCGCAGCCGTTCAACAAGGCCCAGGGCGACACTGGCGGATGGTTGCAGATGACTGGTCGTCGGTGGTACCCCACGATCGAACAGCTCGAAGACGGAAGTCAGATTGTCATTGGCGGTGACAAGAACGGAGGTGAGTTCTCGATTCGAGTGACTTGTACAATGCGCTAATCGATATCTCTTTCAGGTTACGTCAACACCGCCGAGCAAGACAACCCAACAATCGAGTTCTTCCCGCCCAAGGGTGATGGCAACGCTATCAGCCTGCCATGGCTGAGCGAGACGCTTCCCGTCAACCTTTACGCCCTCACCTGGATGCTCCCTTCGGGCAAGCTGTTCATGCAGGCCAACCGATCGACCATCTTGTACGACTGGCACACCAACAAGTACGACTACATTGACGACATGCCTTATGCCGTCCGGGTCTACCCCGCCTCTGCTGCCACGGCCATGATGCCGCTGACACCGGCCAACAACTATACCGCCACCATCTTGTTCTGCGGTGGTTCCAACCCGCCTCAGTGGGGCGACGACGGAAGTTCGCGATACAACGTCACGGCCATTCCGGCCGACAACACATGTGTCCGAATCTCGCCCGACGCGCCCAACCCGAAATACGAAGACGATGATTTCCTCCATGAAGGACGATCCATGGGCTGCTTTGCCTACCTGCCAGATGGTAAGCTATGGATGGGCAACGGTGTCGCCATGGGAACGGCCGGTTACGGAGACGGAAATGGCGGCGCAGGAGATGCCCAGTGGAGTATTGGAGAGAGCTACGGTCAGGATCCGATCTACACTCCTGGACTGTACGACCCCTTCAAGCCCCTAGGATCTCGATGGGCGTTCGATTTGCCCGCATCTACCGAGGAGCGAATGTACCACTCGACTGTCGTTTTGCTCGCCGATGGCAGTTTGATGATCTCTGGCTCCAACGTGAGTTGCTGTCTTGTCTTCTGGTTACCTATGACTGACCTGATGATGTCCCTTCAGCCGAACAAGGATTACACCACCGAGCAGTGGGGTACCAAGTACTCGGTCGAACGATGGTACCCGGAATGGTACAACGAGGAACGTCCCGGCACCGCCGGTATGCCCGACACCTTGAGCTACGGCGGTAACTTCTTCAACATGATACTGAACACTTCCGATGAAACCATCGTCAAGACTGCCAAAGTCAACGTCATCCGCGGCGGTTTCTCTACGCACGCCATGTCTATGGGTCAGCGATTCTTGGAACTGTCCACCTCGTACACGATCGATCCCGACAACAACCGTACCACCCTTCACGTCAGCCAGATGCCTCCCAACGCTGCGCTCTTCCAACCCGGTCCTGCCATGCTCTTCTTGGTCCTGGACGGGGTCCCATCATGGGGTGAATACGTCATCGTCGGTTCGGGAAACATCGGTACTCAGCCACTCGCCGCCGCTCAAGCACTCCCAATCAGCAGCACACTGGTCACCGCCGCTGAATCCGCTGCATCCGTAGCCGCAGCAGCGTCCAAAACTGCAACTGGAGCCACCGCTGGCTCGACGTCTGTTTCTCAAAATGTCGCCAGTGGAGCGTTGAGCACCGTCGCATCTTCACGCACGGTGATCGGCGCTGTGCTGGGACTGTGTTTGATGTCACTCGTGTTTTAACATGGACACAATGGGTATCATATAGATGATATGCGCTTTATCCGATAATATAGTCTAGCTGTGTGACTGTTGCATTTGTCTCGTCATCTCAGGGACAACATATTCCCTTGTAAACTTATTACGATTCATTACGAACGTTGCTACTGAGTCAATTTACAGGACTTCGCAACCTTGGTCCTCGCCTGCTATAGCTGACTCCTTGCTTTATGCAAGCCACGAGTAGCACAAACTTGAGCAACTGAGCAGCAGGTCTACGTTTGGTCTGTTCAAGTGAATGGTGGACCCAGCTCGAAAGGCGCTTCGCCAGGTCGTCGTTAGTACGTTATGAGGGCAGTTGGGTTGTCAGGTATAACATTCGGCGATTCGAGTACTCAGATAACTCTCAGATATAACGGGTCATTGGAAGCCATGGTAGGCCATAACTACGGACGGCAGTGAATGGCGAATCCTTGTTTACTATTTGGAATCTTGGAATCTGAAGCATACATGCAAGGTGGAGGTCGATTTTGAAGCGGGCGAATTGGGATTGGTAACTGGTACTAACCTCACACCTCATATATCTGCCTCTCATACCGCTCGATACCCAGTGCCCTTGGACCCAGGAGAGAGATCATCGTCATGTCAGAGCAAAGTACCGCCACTCCCCAATTTTCGCCGGAGGATCTGAAGCGGATCAACGCCGAACTTTCGGGCAAGTCGCCGCAGGACATCCTTAAATGGGCTATCGACAATGTTCAAGGCCTGTACCAAACCACCGCATTCGGTCTGTGAGTAGGTCGGGAAACTCACATCGATTATCCGCTGACTCAATAACGTCCTCCTAGAACTGGTCTAGCCGCACTCGATATGATCTCAAAGATCTCGCTCGAACGAAACGAGATTCACCTGGTGCCGCTGGTGCGTGAAGCCCAAATTTCTGTCCTCTTAAAGCTAATCTTACCGTTATAGATATTCTTGGACACCATGTACCACTTTCCCGAGACCCTTCGCCTCGCTCAAGTCGCATCGGAGACGTATCTCGCCGAATTGCACATGTATACCCCTCCTGGCGTGAAGACGACGGAGGAGTTTGAGGCAAAGTATGGCAAAGAGTTATGGAAGACCGACGAGGATGCGTACGACTACCTTGTCAAGGTAGAACCGGCGCAGCGAGCGTACAAGGAACTCGGGGTCAAGGCTGTCATCACCGGTCGACGTAGAAGTCAGGGAGCCGACAGGCAGGATTTGCCTGTGGTGGAAGTGGACTCGACAGGTCTGCTGAAAATCAACCCGCTTATCGACTGGTCCTTCAAGGACGTTCGGGACTACATTGACAAAGAGTAAGTACCGTCAGAAGTCGCTATCTCGTTTGGCAGCTCATTCGGCTTCACCGACAGGAATGTGCCGTATAACGAACTTCTGGACAAGGGGTACCGTTCTGTCGGAGACTGGCATTCGACGGCAGCACCTGCGGAGGGAGAACAGTCGGATAACAACGAGCGTGGCGGCCGATGGCAAGGCCGTAACAAGAGCGAGTGCGGTCTCCACAAGGATTACTTTGAGATGAAAAAGGCGTTCGAGGCCAAGCAGCAGGCTGCGCAGGAGGTTGCCGTGGAAAAGGAAGCTCCGGTAGGCGTCTGATCCTGCCGCCTGGTGTAGCAAGACTATTGTAGTCCAATTGTAGCATATTCAGGATATCGGATCTGTTGTGGGCGGTCGACAGGCGGCATTCTCGACCGATAATTCATCAAACAAGTGAGAATTGCGTGATGTGCTCTTGTCCGTAACACAAAACGCATGCATATGTGTCTATTGTATTTATACATTGTCCTGACCGACCGGTTCGTACCCCTCCGCTGTAGCATTGCCCCGACGACCTCTCATGGTTGACATCGCTCCTTGCCGTCTATACACAAACCCTACGGACGAAGCGATTAACGTCAAGCTGCCATAGGACGCATGCGGTTGCAAGAGAATACTTACCATTCTCTGGAATTTCATACAATGCTGTATAATCTACCCCTAATGCACCTCCATTCGTCCAAAAGTCGTGGCAATTCTAGAAAGACGACGACGTGAGTCTGATGACACGTATGAACGAGTTCTGGGAAAGCTTACTCCCACAATGCCCATACTGAACGGATTGGCATTTGCACCCCCTTGCCCTGCTTTCCGCATTCCAGACATCGCTTTCCCCTTTGTGAAGCGATCCAGACCCAGCAGTTGCAGCATAGGTCCACCCGTGCAGGCATGAAGTGCAGTAGAACATATCCGTCCGACGATGCCGAACCGATGATGATGGCCGGCGTGACCATGGCCATGCTTGCATCCCGGACCATGTACGTGCGCGCCATTGGTTCCACCGATAGGAATAGCTCCCGCGCCAACCGAATCACCAGACTGTGTGGATGACAGGATCTCGCCCTCCTCCTCTGCGCCACTTTGGCCTGGTCCGGCACCGAGCACGCTAGGCTGTTGGCCTTGCCGGACCATAAGCTGAGCCATAGCGCCAGTCTGTTCGCGCAAGCTGCTTCCACCTCGGCCGCCCATAAACCCGTATCGTCCGAGATTGCTGACTTCGAGCGTTGTCATTTGCCTACAAACCTGGAAGATTTGGGTTGCAAGGAGAATAATGGTCCACGTAAGCTGTAGTGTTGACCACGCAGCGACAGCGAAGAGGAATGGAGCAAAATGATAAGCCCCACAGAGTGACGGCGCGATGTTGCAGAACTCGAGATAGGCTGAAGGAGTAGGTTCGTATGTTGGCGCATTTTTGGTGTAATCTACCGAGTCCGAGTTTAGCGTCTTTAATGGTCGAACGCCGGTCGCCAACGATTGGCTTACATGAAACGGTCAATGCGTCGAAGGAAGATATTCCAGCTACAAGGGTCGCCACGAACAGAAGGAATTGCCGATGATTTCCCGATCCAACTGAATATAGCTTACAATCAGCGACTGGCAGACGGACTGTGGATTATACTTACCGCAGTTCCAAATCCACGGACAGTGACTATGATATAAAGGTCAGGGCCTTCTACAGGCGTGATCAGCGGTACTGACTGGTCGAATCGGGCGATGCATCGATTACACATTCGACAGTGTTTCGCTCGTAGTGGTTTGAGTGCCTGGGAAAAACAAGGTTGTGGGCTTTAATGCCCTTTCGAAGACTGGCTTGGACGACTCACCATGCAGCTGATGCAAAACACGGTTCCATTTAATCTCCCCGTTGCTGCAAGTTCTTCCACGAGCTGAAAGAGGGAGTACTATGATCAGATGACTAGGCACACAGGAGAGACCAATAATATGTACCGAATGAAGTTCTTCCTCGTCTTTCGGCAACTTGCTGTATCCAGGATCGAGCGTGATCGCGCGGTAAAAGTTGTACGCGCAGGCGGTATATGAAAGGGCGAAGCCGAAGTTGAGCGTTACTGATGATGTCCCTGAAGACATAAATGCCATAAGCGTACGTGCAAGCATCAGCAGGGCCGGACGTACCGGTCAAAAGAAGTCTGAGCCAGGTGGAGCCCACCCAGACCAAGCTCGCGACGATGACGGCAGCAAAGTATGGCGATTTTGATACGGTGTCACCGAAGCCTTTCGTGCGTAGCAAAGTGCGCGTAATAACCTGTCACGCAAGAGCCACATTAGCCAGGGGACGGATATCAGATCTAAAGATATGTACATGATGCATGGCGAAGAAGATGGGGAGACCGAGGGGAATTCCAAGGTATAACGGTAGATAGGCGAATGCAGCAAAGACTGCTCCGAGGAAGACGGTCGGCGCAAGGAGGATGGCATATTGCGTACGTCTCTAGACAATGCAGGTGAGCTCCATAGGTTGCGCCGAGTTCCGATCGACGACGCACCTCGTCCAAGAATGGCTGTATCTTGAACCCGTCCAACGCATACCCCGCATCTTCCAGTCCTAACCGATAAGCGTCCATCACCTTGATCTCATCTGCCATATCCCTCGCTGTTTTCCCATTCTCGTCCTTTGCACTGAGATCGGCGCCGGCGGCGACGAGGCGCTGGATGCACGGACGGGAAGCCTTGATTGATGCCCAATGAAGAGGAGTAAGGTGGGTGTTGTCTGTTGCAGCGGGAGAAGCGCCGTGGCGTAGCAGGATGTCGATCGAGATGGCATCCCCTGGAAGCTGAGCCTTAACTCATGAACATCGAATTTCATTCGCATTGAACTCACCTTGCCAAGCTGCCCACATAAGCGCGGTATGTCCATCCGTGTCTTTTTCGTCCACAGAGACAGCTGACTGATGCAGAACATACAGCAGTGCCATCACACCTGACGAATGTGTGACGAGATGGAGCGTGTTGAATCCCTGTGCATCGCGCAACGTCGGATCCGCACCGTGCTTCAGCAACAGGTGGATAACGTAGAGATGCCCGTTCCTCGCGGCCCATTGTAGCGGCGTAGCTTGCAAGTCCCCACCGATAGCATCGACTTCCGCTCCGTGCTCTAGGAGCCAGCGGCATACGTCGACGTGAGCGTTGATCGCAGCCCAGTGCAGAGGTGTGACGTTGCTGTCATCTCGAGCATGGACGTCGAGCTTTGAGCTGCTGGCGATACTCTCGAGGGCCGGGAGGTTACCTGACTGACAGAGCTGATGGATAGTAGGCTGCAACGGAGATTAGAATGAGGGGAAACCCTCACTTTCAGCTGAACTCACTTCGGCTTCCTCTTCACGAACGGTCATCGTCTCCCGGCCCGAACCAACGCCTGAACCTTGACCATCGACCTTGGCGACCTGGGCATCGACAGGGCTCTTGTCTGCCGGCCGCAACAAGTCTGGTATGCGGTCTGCCATCGCTGGTCGCTGTCTCTGTCCAACGAAGATACCACGATGATCAAGGTGAAGCGAAACGGTGAATGAAACAGGATGAAACCCGCGCACATGTACCGCCTCCACATCTTTGCTTCCGTAAAGCTCAACAGTCAATGCAATCTACAGGCTACATGTAGGTGCAAGCTGGTGCAAGCTATAGGGATATGCTGACTTTGCACGAATCAGTACGTTGGAATGGTCATGCGGCCCAGCTCAGAGACAGCTACGTGGGCGTTTGCAAAGGCTTTCAGTGCACAAGTCATGTTCATTGTTGGAGAAACTCGATACAATAGAAAGCCGTCTTGGTGCAGGATCAGAAGAATGCATCTACGAAGGAGATCGAGGGTCAGGTTGCAGCCAAATGAACAGCATCTAGGGCACTCACCGAGGTTTGTCAACTGGGCATAAGTTTCGCTGTGCATCCTGTAACGCAACATGCCGGCAAACATCATCAGAGCTCGAGATTTTCTTCGAAGCGATTGCATAGCCTGCAAGAAAGCATTCGTATTCAATGACCTCATATGCAAGGACTGTGATCGAGTACGCACCTCCTGCCGGACTGCACCTCCATAAACGTCGGCCTTCTTCTGCTGATGGAGTTCAAACAGCGTGTTCATCGCCAATACGAGCACTCGATCAATCTTTCGAGTAATGTTCTCGTCCATGTCCTTGAACTGGTCTGCGGCCCGCGTGATACCGGGGACATCGCTGTTAAGGGGCAAGACTCGGCTTTCCTCGATTTTCTGAACGACAAAAGGCCCCACGTCAGCAAAGTGCTTTCGGAAGTAGTTTACAGTCAAACCTACCGACAACGCTGTCTCGTGATCTCCTTGATCAGCGGCAGTCTTCGCCTCGCGCAATCGGCACAAGGTGGCATTCGCCTCGGCTAGTTTCGCCGACACCGGTAGACGCTCATCTGCGAGTGCAGCCACAGTTTGCTTGCTGTACGTCACAAGCATATCGGGTTGCGACATGTCGGATTCGCTGAACTGTTGCTCAAGCGAATCGGCAAGATGCGAGTTGAGCGCCTGCAGGATCTGGTCATACTTTCCTGCCATTTTCAAGAGTTGGATGCGATCGTGCAGGGCGAGATCGGCGGATGCGGCGTTGGCAAGTCGGGATACCAGATTCTTCAGGGCGTTTTCAGGATCACGAATCTTGACCAGCTTGATATCTCGTGCAATCACGCTAGGCTGCGTTGTGGAAGGCCAATTAAGGTCTTGTGGCTTCGAGGGAGACAGAAATACGTACTGCAATCTGTCCATCCGCCGTCCTCTGGTCAAGTACCAAAGAGTAACCCTTCGTCTCGATGACGAGCTGAACAATGGTGTCCCAGCAAGTGTCGAGTTGCTCCTCACCAGCTGGCGGCGGCAGGTCTCCGTTGAGGCCAATGAGGTAGATATACTGCAACGCAGTGGACGGGTCCGACTTGGCGAAACTTCGGACGTATCGTTGAATTAGGCGCGCAAAGTTGAAGTATTGCTCTTCCCCAATGCTCGTCACTGCAGATCATGTGTGGCATATTCGTCAGTTGGAGCCCTTACACTCCGATAGATGCACTTACGAATACCAGTCTCGGACTGCTGCTCCTTACTGGGAACCCGCAGCAAACCGTAATACACAAGACCGATGGCGAGATGCACGGCATCAATTTCCATTCGAGCCTTTTCATATAGGAATTGGATAGCCTTGGCGCAAGTTCGGCATGAGCATAACATCGACTATGTCAAGGTGTGCGCAACTCACCAACTCGAATTGACCAGTGATGCAAAGTTGCTGGAAATAGACGAGAGGACGCGTGCCTTGCGGGTCAAAGTGCGCCTCTCCTGACCTGACAATCGTCTTGGCGAGGTCGCTCAAGGTGTACTTTTGCGTCGTCGAGTCCTGGTAGCTGCTTCCGTTCGGAGTTTCCCGAATCATACTCAGGTGCATCCAGGTCCAATCCTCCATCGCATCAGTGACCACGGGCAGACTCTTGCGCAGGTCGAATCGACCGATCAGCTTGTGAATCGCGTATTTGAAGGGATCGACTTGTTGGGGATTTCGGTAATGCTGTGTCCAATGTGCAACAAACTTTTCTCTTCGATCGCGAGATAGCCTGATGTTCACGCAATGCATCAGGCTGCCGCCATCCATCAGCTAGCACCAGGGCGCACCTCATATCCGGCGAGTTCGCCCATTCCTCCAACCATCGATGAATGTTTCTATCCGTATTACTGAAAGCATGCTTGACACTTTGTGCAAGTTGAACGGCCTCTTGAATATGGCCTGCACGGATCAAGTAGAAACATTGAGGCCAGAAGTAAGTCTTGTCGATTTGCTGAAAAGAAGTGCAGATGGCTGTTAGTTAGATGGAATCCCAGATCAAGGTGATGCTCACCTCAAAGCTGTTCTTGTATGGATGATTGCTCAGCGTCAACCGCACGTATGCCTGAATCTTGTTGACAATGCCCGGTGTGCCTCCTAATCTGGCCTCGCTTTGCCTATCCTGAAGCGTTTTCTCTACCAAGGCTTTGAACCTGGTTCTCCGCGGATGAGCTTCAGTAGAACCAGTTGAAACTTGTAACTGACCTAGACTCGAGGTATCTCTTCCCGCCGTTCACAATCCGGTTCGTTAACTCCACTCTCTCCCTTTCGCCCTGAGCAGCGTAGTAGCTATTGGCATATTGCCGTTGTGGTACAGCGTCGCCCAGGAATTCGCCATCCCGCACGTTCTGTTCGCCCACTATCGAGATCAGGATATCGAAGCTATCAGACAAGAGTGGGGAGCGCTGATTGTCATGGGTGGTCAGTGTACCGTTCACTCAAACAGCTAAGGCATACTTACGTTGTCGCCATCTCTCGCCATGACCTGCTTCATATAGCTCAACAAGCCGAAGTGCCTTCCATTTTTGCGGTACATGTTTAGTCTCTGCGGAAACACTCATTAGAGATGAACATCGGACTTGGAAGATAAAGGCTACATACCTTAATGACCTGATCACAATCCATCATTCTTCTTTGAGCTTCAATCGAGTCCACGCCGAGACCCGACGCACTTCCGGAAGACGATCCGTAAGTGCTGCTGCCCAGGGCGGATCGGTTGAGAGACTGATGCGCGAGATTCTCAGTCCTTGTCAGACAACCGAATCAGCGGAACTTACAGCTCCAAGCGTACTTCGACCCAAGCTCCCAGACCGAGCATCATTGTTGTCGACCTTGGAATATCCAGCCAACTCTTCGAGAATCTCGGCCCTCTGCTTCTTCCAATCCGCCTGCATCTTCCGCTGATACGCTTCGGCGGCAGCTTGTTGTGTCCTGCGATGCGTCTCCTCGATAGCCGAGATGATGATCATTTCCTTTCGCACTCGAAGGAAACCGTCCACATCCGTGTCGGTGCTGCCCATTTGCGGCTCCCATTGCGCTTGCGCGGATGTCGACTGTTGCATCGCAGCAGCCGAAGAGCCTGCCGGCGCCGCGGCTTGCAAGGCATTCGCGACGTTGCTGATTTGGTTGTTGAGGTTGGGCACGTTTACTCCGTGAGTTGCCAACAAGTAGGAACTGCAAGAAACGGAAAATGAGAACGCAAAACACAGGTGACAAACAGCCGCACTCACGCATTTCCGGTGTCGACCGGAGTAACACCACGTCGAGAACCTGCAATCCCTGAGTGCGTCCCAGCATGTCGTTGTTTCGCAAGCCTTGAACTTCCACTGACAATCTCGTCCAGACCGACTTGCAGGTTGGGGATGTCATCCCGCGGAACCTGTTGATTGAGCTGGTACGACTCGTTGACGAGGGCGGCAAGACCTGACATGACTGATTCCTGTGTGGTCTGTTCTGCGCCGTGCAAGGACTCAAATACCAGTCTTGCAGCTACTCGAACACGGTTGATGAAGCAGTATGACGAGGACTTAGATCTCTTGGTCAACAACCAAGTTAGCGCGATCAACCTGGACCTTGCGCTTCCGCAAACGCTCACAACCTGATCAACATGCGCGATTTGCTGAGTTCCAGCTTCTTGCATCGGCAAGTAGTCCAACAAAGACAGATGTAGTGGGTCGGAACCTTACGGCAAGTCCACTAGATCGCTCAGCTGCATTTGGGAGTGCTCGAGTGAAAAAGCGGGCGCAGAAGAAAGGAGTAAAGAGCTATACAGCTAGCTACACTACCACCGACGAGACGCTCATATATGGATTGTACTCTGACTGACTATTACCTGAATACATGGGTGCAAACTAAATGTGATTATGACGGACAATAGATGGAAGGTGTCGAACAAAAGTCGTCGATATGTCGTTAAGGGTCGTGATGGATGAATGACGCCACCTGAGGCCATCTGGCGGAACGACGAAGTACCGTTTAATCTCGCGAACTGAAGTGAGGTACGCCCTCGTGCTTGTGTCCATTCTTAGCCTTGCCGTCCACGCAGACTTCTATCGACTGAACCCAAGGATCATTCAAGACCTCCTCGATTCCTGGGCGCTGTTTCGGATCCGGCGCCAACATGCGCTTGATGATGGCGTGACACTCTTTCGGCATCAAGTTGTGTAGAGGCTGAGGAGCCGACGAATGGGGGTACGTTTGTACGAATAGGGCGTATGACGAGTCGGAGGGGTTCTTGGCCATGCGCCAGGGGATCTCCTGGAATTGCATGCAGTAAAAGACGATGGCCGTCGCCCAAATGTCGACCAGTCGTGCATCGTATTCTGGGAAAGGCGATGCACATTAGTCCTAGCCTTGACGTACAAAGTGCGAAGCGCTTACCCTTATGTTCAAACTGTTCTGGGGCGATGTAAGGCTCACTGCCGCACAGGCCCTTACTGAGATGCGTCTTCTTCTCCCAGCACATTCGGAAGACGTCGGAAACGCCAAAGTCGGTAATCTACACAAACGGGATCAGCGACGAGACACTTAAGCGACGCACATCACACATACCTTGACGTGACCTCTGCCGTCTAACAACAGATTCTCGGGCTTGATATCCCGATGCGCGACGCCCATGGAGTGCAAATACTGAATACCGTTCAGGATCTGCTTGAACGTGCATTCCACTTCGCCGACGCTCATGTTGCCCTTCTTGATGGCCGCGTAAAGATCGCCACCAGGACAGTATTCCATCACTTCGCACCAGTGGTGCTGTTCATCTTGAACGAGATCCACAGTTTCGACGACATTGGTGTGATGCAACGTCGACGAAATGCAGAACTCCGATGTAAGCTTCTTGACGTATTCCTTTTCCGTCTCGTTCTTTCTCCGCTTTCGGAACTCCTGCAAGAGCGTAGACTTGTAACAGACATACCTCGCCGGATACTATGCTGCTCACCTTGACGGCATATAGCTTCTCCTCCGTTCGGTCCCACTTGTGTGCTAATCGGACTACCGCTGTAGCACCCTTTCCGATGGCCGCCTTTTCGCAGATACCATACTTCTTGAAAAGACTTGCAGTGCTATTGTTATCGCCGTAGCCCTTCTCCGAGCCTCGGGTGGACCCTCGTTCCGAACCCTTGGCGGATCCCGCAGCAGAGGCCTTTCGTGCCAATTTCGGCCCGGACGCAAGGAGATCCTTGAGGGTGAACTTGGTTCCCCCGCCTTCTTCCTTGATGGAAGGTGCCTTGCCACCGGGACCGACCGACGGCGATCGCGCTGGAGGAGGACGACTATCTGTTCGCTTCTCCTCTCGTGACCTGTCCGTGGGAGGCTGAGCATGAGGGTCAGATTTCCCGCTGGCTTCGCGCTTCATACTCGGGTTTCGGCTTGGCGCTCGAGAACCAGAGTCGCTGTTTTCATGCGGCGACCCGGGACCGGGCGTTCGAGGCGGGGAGTCTGTATCGCGCGGCCGAGGGCTGGGAACGTTTGAGCCGTTCGAGATGCCCTTTTCACGCGGCATATCGATGTGAAGTCCATTGGGGGATCGATGTCGAGAACCGGGGTTTGACTCGGCGGCTTCCCTCTTCTTGTCGTCGTTGCCGTGAAGCATCCGATGGAAAAGGGATTTCTTCTCGCCGATGTGGCCCAACATCGTCGGCTTGAACGAGCTCGCGCGCTGAGGTTGGGGTGCGTGAACAGGAGCTGCAGAGCTTGCGCCGGAGAACGTGTTTTTGCGTTTCGGCTCTGGGACGTGGACTTGTGAAGGAGTCCCGGATGACGGTGTATGGATGTGATGATTACTGGATGCCGCAGCCGTGGGATGATGATCGGAGCCCGACTGCGAGTGCTTTTCGCTGGAAGCTTGACGAGACATGGGACTCGAATTGGGACCCGAGGCCGAGTAGGGGGGAATGACTGGCGTTCCGGTTTCGGACAGCGGTTTGACTGAGAATGCGACGAGCGGTACAATTAGCACATAATCCACTAGACATGAAAGAAAACAAACGTACAAGCTGGAAAGGGGAAAGCACTGCTGTGACCGGCGAGTGCACCCGTATGCATGCCACCTGCCGTCGGCGGCGTCTGGTAATCGTTCGAGATGGATGTTCGCGCCATGGCGAGATGTGGCGGTAAAGCGACTTCCCCGACTTTCAGGTCTTTCGCCGAAGAAATATAGTCGACCTGAGGCGTGTCGCCGGGCGTCTTCATGTAGTCGAGATCCGCGACATTGACGACTTGTTCGAGCTGAACGACGCGATGGCGCAATAGTAAAGATAGACGAGAACCAGTCCAAGGCGAACGCGATCAGTAAATTTTCTTTGCCTACATGGGCCTGACGAAAATCATCAGGCCCGACGGTCGGCATACCTTGGAAGTCCCAAACCCGTTGGCATCTTGGCTGACGCGCCTGCTGCCGGGAACAGACGATGTTGCGCCATACGCCGGAGATGACGTTCCGCTGCCGTTCTGCTGTTGCCATGCGAACCCGTTGACCTGTTCTCCAGCGACCTTTTGATTTAGGTTGGACGGCTGTTGCGCAGACTGACCGCCTAAGTCTGTTTCGCCATCGGGCTCTTCGGCTACGTCTGCCAATCCGCCCGTCAAGGCTGTTCCCGCGAGATGAGACGACATGCTGCACTCGATTGGTGTTGCTAGTAGTGTTGGATGTTGCCTAAGCTGATGTGAGATCGCGGATGTGGCGAATGGCTGTAGCAGAGCCTAGATGCTGTTGGCTCCAGAGGCGGACCCGCAACGTATGTTGGGTTGGAAGCAACCAAAAGTCGACTCGTGCTGAAACGGATGAAAGATCCTGGGTCATGCAAAGAGCATAGCAGAAGCTGAAGAGGAGTGACGAGTGAAGGTGTTAACGATGACGCCGTACATCAAGACAAATTCACACACACCGGAACAGCAAACAGATCCAGGTGTGCACTGTCTGACAAATGCTCTAGACAAGCTAAGCGCATGGCCAATTTCAAGCTTTCTCTTCCCTTCTCTTGCAAAGGGACAAGGGGATTAATTATGATGAGGCCAGAGTTGGTTCAGCTCTCCGCTTCTGGCTTTCTGGCTTTGCCACGCTCGCCCATGACTCCAACTCCAACGGCGAATCGAAATTGCCTCAATTTGCGAAGGAAAGAGGACATCGGTCCCTTGTCTGCCGCTGCTCAGCTGTCTGCTCGCAGCATTCCCGAGCACTGCATTCGTCATCCGTGTCCGGCTTAGCTTCCATCCGAGACCAGACTGCCCAGCAGCTTCTTGCCGGTTGACGAGGTCACTGCTTTTCAAGGTGGTTGACAATATTCTCGCCAAGATATATAACTTCGCTCTCCGCTCTGCTCGCCACTCGCTTATCAGCTCCACGAAGATCTCCAACACGTCCAGTCATCCAAAGCTCTCTCGCCAGAACAGCTTACAGAACGACTGCGATTGACGTATCCAAGCAATCTCAGCTCAAGAACGGTCGCATGGTAACCCACGCGCAAGACACCTTGTTCGCCCCAAGCAAACTACACTCTACGTATAGCGGAATAGACGATTCAGGATGAAGCTCCTCGGTCAAGGTCTGCATCGCGCTGTATGGCAGCCTCCTGCGTTGGCTAATATCTCCGGGTTCAGGAACCCACTCTATGGTTTATGCCTGCGCGCCTGATGAGGTCCCGTCGCAAGTCTTCGGCAAAGATCAGCATCAACATCGCGCAGTAGTATGCAAGATTGTTCCGTCTTCCTATGCGGTCCTGCCACCGCACGACATCCGTCGCGAGATTAGCATTCTGAAAAAGATTGATCATCCCAATGTGAGCTACGTGCGCAGCGATTCCCTCCACGCTTCTGATCCGCGCTTCAGGTCATTCCACTCCTCCATGCCGAAGGGACAGAACCCGATGTCACCTCCGACATCCGTCTCTACTTTCCCATGATCCACACCCCGCTGATGGACCTCATGGAGAACCCATTCTTCGCGCCCATCTTCCCGGTAATCGGCAACACCGTCACCCTAGGCCGCCATGCCGATTTCTTCAGGCACACCGAGGGTGCCGGGATAATCTCTAGAGCGAAATCGTTCGAGATCCTGGCCACGTCGATCGGGTACCAGTTATCGTCGGCTATCGCGCACTTGCATTCCATGAATATTGCGCATCGGGATGTCAAGCCCGCCAATGTCTTGATCAACGAGGACGGGAGGGTCGAGTTAATTGATCTGGGCACGGCGTTCGACGGTTCGGTGTACACTGATCCGGAGGGAAATTTGATCGAAGTCAGATGCCAAACGAATCAAGTCGGGAGCGGGTGAGTCGTGAAGCCAAAGATTAATTCCCAAGCTCATGCAACCCTTTAGACCCTACCGAGCACCGGAACTGCTATTCGGCGCGGACTCCTACAGCCCCATGCTCATCGACCTCTGGGCGCTGGGCGCCACCCTGTCAGAATTCTTCACGCCCATGATGTACGCCCCCATGGACAGCACGATCGTCGTCGACATCGACTCTCTTCAAAACTCGGAAACGACCCGGCTGGAACCGTACAACTTCGGGAAAGTAGAGACGCCGGAGAGCGTGTCGTCCGAAGACGAGAAGCGGTCCGAGTGGTCGTTTGCTAGTATGCGTAAAGGCGCCATGTGGACGAGGCAGACGATGTTCGATGGCGGCAGGGGCGAGATTGGGCTTGCGGGAAGTATTTTCCGGCTGCTAGGTACACCTGCGGAGGAGGACTGGCCAGTGAGTGTTCCCCAGCGATCTACGCTCCTCCGGCTCACCTCGCCGCGAAAGAACCTCGCAGATGCGCCAGAACGGTACCGAGGGATGTTCGACGAGATGCGAGCCGTCAGACTGGACCGTGTCCTGCCCTTCGCGGATATCTGGGACAACGACGAGGGTGGCGTCACATGCACCAACAACCACATTCAGTCGGGCGACTCGCCGACATCGACCATCTCCTTCCTCCAAGGACTGCTTCAGCTCTCGCCGACAAAGCGAACGAGGATTGCAGAGTGCCTCGCGCATCCTTGTTTCAAGAACGCCGTGCTGCCGCCATCCGTGTATGACTCGAAGAATGCCAACCTGCGCGGAGATATCGAGATGGACAAGCGGGGTCTGCTCAGGTCATGGCTGGCATGCTGTACTACGACCCCGGCAACGACCCCTGGTTTGTCCCAGATGACATAGATCTGTACGAGTTGTAGTCTGCATTTTCCGTCTACATTGAGATACACGGGATTCACAAAGTGGAATATTACCGCGGTGTTTCCGGCTCAGGCGGATCAGCTGACCCGTCTCATCAGCTGATTGATCAGACACTGATCAGACGGGACAGCTGACATGTTCGGACGGGTCAATGGCTCTTGGCGCATATATATCCTTACGGTCCTCTCTAATCCCTATCACAGTCAAGCGCACGTGTCGACTGCGTATCGCGGTATCGCTCGGCTGCCCGGACATGAGCGAAATGAAGGAAATGATTGAACGGAAAACATTCAGCTCATGGAGGGAAAAGACGAGTGAACACCTTTGTCGTCACGCCCTATACCCAGAGTATCCCTCGCTACCGCACAAAGGCGCCAGCACTCTTACCCCGCATCGTCAACAGTGATCGACGGGTGAAACTACTTGAAACTAGGAAAACCCGCAAAAGCTGAAACACGGCGAATAAGGAAAACAAGGGGTATCTTTGTGGCAGCTTTCCTTATAACCGACGACGACACAACAGCTTCGACAGCACCCAATCATCTCAGGAGCGTGGGTTATACCCCAGCAAACAACACTCGATGCCTTCCAAACCAGCTTCGTACGGTACTCTCACGCCATCAGCTTCATCTTCATCTCGGCTCGGCAAAGACCCGGAAGGGAGAATGGTTGCCCCCTCTTCTGCCTCTTCATCGCTCCTCCATGGTCGAGTAGAGGACGACACGCTGGTAGTCAGCCTTGATGGCCCCAACAGCACCTTCGAGAGGGACCTTGACGATGATAGGGAACCCTGGCAGATCGCCAAACGGAAACAAGGCAAGGCTAGCGTGACTTCTGGCGTGTCAAACCTCGCCAACACCATCATCGGCTCAGGAGCCCTCGCCTTTCCCTCGGCATTCGCCTCGATGGGACTCATCCCCGGGATCTTCTCCTGCGCATTCTCAGGCATGACATCGGCATTCGGTTTATACCTCTTATCGCGGTGTGCACGGCAAGTCGGAAGGCCGTCGCATTACAAGAGCATCACGGTCGAGGGACGGCCTCCGCGCGGAAAAGATGTCGATGACACGTCGCCTCTCCCACCTTCGATGACCGATATCGAGCACGAGGCGAACCCGGGACATGATTCCCACCTGAATGAGCAGGAAGCTTCATTCAACAGCGTCGCCCTTTTGACGTTTGGGCAGGGTTGGGCGACACGGTGCTTTGATGCCGCTATCGCTATCAAATGCTTCGGCGTCAGTATCAGTTATCTGATCATTGTCAAGGTAGGCCTTTGAACTTCACCTCGATGGCGCATCAACTTATCCTAATTCTCTTCCTTTAGACCTTGATGCCCCAGATCATCATCTCCTTCTCCCACCATCTGCCACATGATACGATCTCGGCCGACTCGATGTGGCTGGACGGACGTCTTTGGCTACTACTGTCCTTTGTCGTTGTCGGCCCAATTTCCTTCCTGAAGAGACTGGATAGTCTGCGATTCACCAGTCAGATTGCCCTCGCGTCTGTCGCCTAGTAAGTCAAGGGTCTGTTTCAATCACAAACGGATCTAACGAAATTGTCTTAGCTTGGTTGTCATCGTTGTGGGATGGTGGGCATTCGACGTTCCCACCGGAAGGGAACGAGGTCCCGTCGAGTTGGCGAGGTTTGACCGGACGACGTTGAGCGTCTTCCCTGTGCAAGTGTTCGCCTACACTTGTGCACAGAATGTAAGCACCTTCTCCTGGCGTTGAGCGTAACATCGCTAATTCCTTGCATAGCTCTTTCCCGTGTTCAACGAACTCGAAATGAATACCCAGAGCAGGATGAACAAGGTAATAGGCACATCTATCTTGTAAGCGTTGACATAACTGTCAAACCAGCCCCTTGAATCTCATGCCGGTCGCGACTTTACTTTCTCAGTTCTGCAATTGCCACATATGAAGTGGTAAGCCGAGATGTCGCGATAGCTGATTGATCGCCCCCTTACTCTGTTCCTTGACTCTGTAGATCGGAATCACTGGGTATCTAACTTTCGGCAGAGGTGTCAGCAGCAACGTGATATCAATGTGCGTGCTCACGTTTGCGATCGACCGCTTCGTCTAATGATTCCCACTTTGCACAGGTATCCGTACACCTCTCTTCTGATTTCCGTCGCCCAGCTTGGCATCGTCCTGCTGGTCGCACTTTCATACCCGCTGCAATGCCACCCTTGCCGAGCCTGTCTGCACCATCTTACCACAGGGTGGACGACATCCACCCATCAAGCCCTACCCACGAATGAGGAGGCTGTCTCGGACGACGAGATTGCGTCCGAGGACGAGGATGCCGATGCCCCGGCGAAACCGGTTGCAACATGGGTCAACAGTGCCGAGATGAGCCAGACAAAGTTCATTGGATTGACCGCCGGCATCATGGGATGTGGTATCGTGATAGCGATGCTGATAGATGAACTGGAGACGGGTACGTTATGAATGACGTTTTTCTTGGGCATGTCCCACTCACGCTTTGGATTGGTTGCCGGCGTGTAGTTCTCGCCTTTGTCGGTTCAACTGGATCCACCATGATCTCTTTCATCCTACCTGGTACGCTGCTGTAACTGACTATCACACCCGTCGTTGCAAACTGACAGATGTCGCTGTGTTCAGGACTATTCTACTTCTCCTTGTTCCGATCTCAGCCGAGCAAGATGAAGTATGGCGCCCTTGGACTAGCCATTTACGGCGTTTGTGTGATGGTGTTCTGGTAAGCGCACTATGTTCACAATCCCCGAGCGGCATCTGACTTCACTACTGTTCAGCTTATCTTTCAACGTATATAAGCTAGCAACGCACGAGCCCGTGTCACATTAGATGCAGCATGTATTGCGCGCAATATCACATACCCTGCGCTGACGGTCTAACAACGCGTTGACATGCGAATTAAGGACGCCCCGCGACACGCCTGGGCCTGACTAACATGTCAAGCAGTACAAGCGAATCGCTTCAGAGAATGTAACAATCTCGCACATTGTATTGTGACAGGGGCGAAGGGATCTATACAACTTTCAACAAGGTGATCAAAGTGATCTAAAATTAGCGGGTCTATCGTTGAACCCTCGAACATGCATTGTATGCCAATCATGCTGCCGATCCTCTTCTGGTCAAGTTCAATCGAATCTTGCCAGTTCCTTTTGCGTCAAGTTCAAGTCGAAACATGCTTTCCAGCTCTTCGAAGGGACAATGATCTTCTGTCGTTGCGGAGCTTGCGCAGCTCCTGCATGCGGGACGGAATTGAGTGAACCGAAACCGCCACCGGATACCGTTGACAAGGGCCGCAGTGGACGGATCGGGGCCGAATGCGGAAACTTGGGCGTCGGTCTGATGGGCGGAAGCGAGTATTTGCTGTTGGATATCGTCTTGGCTGCGGCGTGTTGATGTGTCGATTCGCGGGAAGATGCAATGGTGAAGTTCTCCTTTAGCGGTGAAGAGGTCGAGGTGGAGCTGACGGTTTTGGTTGCCAATTCGGGCAGGTTGGATGCTGATTGGGATAGTGATGTCTTGCCGAACTCTGATGTAGATGTTGAAGCTGCGCTTGGCTCGGAGGCTCTCCTGGCTTCGACGGCTTCGCGACTTAGCTGAGTCTGCGAGGCGACGCCATTCTCGACTCCGTGATCCTCATTGTCTGTACGTTCCGCTGCGTCTTCGCTTTTTCCTGCCGCCGATATTCGGAGTTGTTCCGCGTCGTCAGGTGTTGATGAACGCCTCAGAGGAGATGGCTTTCGTGGTCTTCCAGCGAGGGACGAGGACCGAGATGATGCTGGACTGCGGGCCAAAGGGGATACTGAGATCGGCATAGGTGATGCGAGGGACATGCTGAAGATGCGTGAAGGTCTAGAGCCAGAAAACGGGTCAGTGAATGTAGCTATATGCGCAGGGTATCCCTTCCTTTGAGTCAACCTGGTCGCGTGATCCAGGTATCTTCCCGTGGGTTTCGCCAGTAAAGGAGACTCACCTATGAGTCTATCAGAGGAGAGCCAGCGAACGGGACCGAATGAGACCGAGGACTGTTTCACCGATGTCGAGGAATTTTATCCTGGTTGAAGATCGACCGGGAATGCTCTTCGTAGGGGGTGAAGCAATTGGAGCGTTTGTGCGGGAGGAAGTAGTCCAGATGTCGGACGCCTGCGTTTGGGGGGCGAAGTCGTTTTGTCGAAGCTGGTAATGACTGAATTCAAGTGAATGACGGGAGGTGGTTGACGACGTCGCTAACTGCTTCTTCTTCAACAATGCTCGCACCGACTTCATTTCCCCAGCCCCATCGGAACACGCCTAAAGTATGGGGTAAGTTACCGGCCGCCGACGCTGATGACGGCATCTTTGTTTTGAATACTGTTTTCAGGTCAAGGCATCATTTATGAGCACATTATGGCTCGTTTTACAGCCTTCTCGGCCTTCGGATGAATCCCGCAGCGAGACATTGGCAGCTTGCAAATGCTCGAGTAGCTTGACGCAGCAACTTTGAGTGATAACGCAGTTTAACATCGCTCACCGACCTTGAACGGACTCGGTCTGTGTTACGTCCTTGACTCAGCCCGAGTTGAGTTGTCGGTCGCTGTGATATGGAGAGACCCGACGCCGCTCTTAGCATCAAGGCATCCTTCAACAATAATACCGTGAGAAGGATCACCTTTCCGAATGCAGCAAAGTGTCGTCTTGATGCGGTCTTGGCCAGAGTGAGTTTTTGTATTCCTGGATATTGCATCGTAGCTCAAGTTCGTCCACACAGATCGCCGAGTCGTTCGCCCTCGGCGCCTCGAGCTTTCACATCGCCTATACCGACGATTACGGGGAGGACTTCGACATCGTTTCCGAAGCCGACCTTACCGAGGCCATAGCGTACTTTTCGTCTGGAAACGACCCTGAAGACTATGGTACCTCCCTCGGTGCTCCAACCCTATATTCGGCCGACTGGAACCACCCCGCGCGCGAGAATGCAAATCTACCGGTCTTCCATCCTTCAAGCAAGAACAAGATTGTCCTTCGGGTGCACGTCGTGGTGGAATACGATGGGCCGAGTTTGTCGGACACTGCATCCTTCTTGGAAAGCAACAATGGCTACGAAGGCGGTGAATGGGATGAAGGAGCATATTCCTCTGAAGGTGGATACACAGAAGACGGGAGCGCGTATAGCTCAGGCTATAACGCACGGAGCCCGCCGCGGAGAACAAGACATGTGGAACCCTCGAACCAGGATCTTCATAGCGCATCTGGATCGCGAAACGGGGGATACTCTCAAGATGAAGACCATGGGCGCTCTTCCGAATCGCTGCATCAGAGGGAGATGGATACAGAGTCATCGTCTTCTCCCTTCGAGGACAATCGGCGGGCGAGCTACACCGGTCATAGTCGACTATCCCTCGACGATGGAATCCGTGGGATATCGATCGACTCCAGAAGACATTCACCACGTAACGACTATTCCCCTCAAGGCGAGGAGGATCCTGCAGGTTCCAGAGTTTCGCTGGGCCGGTCGAGCGCACTAGACAGCCGAACTTCGCTCGACCGCTCACTGCTGTCCTCAAATCCCACGGATTCATACCAGAAACCCAGAACTGCGACCCAGTCCTCCCTCACCAATAGTGAATTAGGCGCGCGCTGGATCCGAGAGCAAACTGAACGTGCTAGGCGAAAACTCGGCCCCGCTTCGTCTGCGAGTTCATCCCGGTCTTCCTTGTCCGGAGAAGATGGTAGCGACGATGACGAGACTAGCGTGTACAGTGAAGGCAGGGGAAATCTGGAACTTGTGCGGGAAAGCAATGGCAGTGAGTTTATCTCGAGGACCGATCGTACACGAACTTGTTCTCACCCGGGCCCATGAAGAATGGTACTATTCCTATTCATCAACAGATATGCGGCTACAAGAGCCTCAGGAAGAAAGACACCTCTCGCAACGCGACTCTTTTACGAGTACAAATTCCTCTCCGTCCGCTTCTGTCCCACGACGAGACACGACTAGTCTTCGACTCTCTACAACGACGCTCAGCACCGATCCAGCCGACGAGGATCACAGCGGTGAGATCTCTCCGGTCGAAACAGAAAGCCTGCAAACGCCGCCGGAACTGTCGGACGAATTTGAAGAGCCTGTCGGACCGCCTGGCCTCGCGCCCGACTGCTCAGCGTGCGGTACTCGACTGGAATATATGCGATACGTGTGCACAATCTGTGGCGAAGGTCACTTCTGGCTGGAAAACGATATCAGCCGTCCGGCTTCCATCATCGACGATCGGGATGGCGAAGATTCGTCGAGTTCGGCAAGCTCAGGCGAGCAGACGACATGGGCTCCGCCAAGAAAACTCTCAAACAGTACTCAAGTCGTGGGAGATTCTCACCCCTTATACACTCCCGAACAAGGTTCGAGCGGCGGACATTCCTTCTCTCTCCCGAAGGTACCTGCCAAACATCGACACTCAGGGCCGACTCGGGACGGCTACGAATTGTGTCCAGCATGCATCGAAATACATGGCATAGAGCATACCAAGGCAATGAGCGAGATCGAACTCAGTCAGCCTGGAGAACATAGAACAATACAGAGCAAGGTCCGCAAGCTGGGAGCGCTCAACCACACGTACAAGGAGTTGCTATGGGGAGCCAAAGGGTGGAAGGAAATAGGTACGTCTCCTCCAAATAGCCAATATGGATGCTGCTGATAGATGACCACAGAGTACCACGACAAGTGTCGATGTTCTATCTGTCAAATTGACCTTTACGAGAACAGATACAAATGTAAGTGCGGTACATGTGGTTACTGATGGGATGAGACAGTGCTGATGCTCGCTATGCTCTCGTAGGTATATCTTGTCCCAACTTCGATCTTTGCCGAAACTGTAAGCCAACTTTGACTTTAGGACCGTTATTCGTGCTGATCACACTTTCGCCTTGGCGGTCAACAGGCCATAACAACGCGCAGGAGATTCACCCGGCACATCCCTTTCTGGCGGTTCCGGATCAGCGACCGAGTCTACCGCAGCCTCCGCCAGCTCCGCCATCCCAGTCGACCGCCACGCCGATCATCAACTATTCGGGAATGAATTGTGAGTATACCCACAGCTATTCGTGCTTCCAACCTTGGCTTACGCTTCCTCCTTGATTAGCTACTAAGCATCCTGGCATCTTCTGCCACAAGTAAGCCCGAATGCATTGCCTGCTCAACCTTTCGGCTCATCTGCTCTCGCTACATAACAGCTGTATGCAAGACATAGTCGGACCGAGGTTCCATTGCGCGATATGTCCTAATTGGTGAGTTCCGTCGCTCTCGAGAGGGATAAGAATTGATGAGCCCCATATCAGGGATGTATGCGCACAATGTGAACCCGTCACATCCGCGGAGACGGGTACTGGATCACATACGTCTGATCACATCATGATGAAGGTTGGTCAGTGGTGATTCAGGGTCAAGGCTGGGTCTGAAGTCTCATCTCGCCTACAGATACCTTTGCCTTTGGCTTCTTCCGAAGTGCGGCAGGTCAGTCGCAGAGCGCGCGAGCAATGGGCCCAGCGAGACTCGACTGTGGTCCTAGCGGCTGGCAGTATCATGGACGAGAACTTTCCTGTTCGCCCGCCGTCGCCGACTACTGAAACAGTCTATGGCGGCGCGACCTTGCAGTCCAGTCTCTTCGACCACGGAACGGCATGCCGCGCATGTCGGTCACCGATCGTGGGTGAGAGGTATCAATGCGCCAATTGCCCTTCGGAACCTCAGGCATATAACCTGGTATGCACTTCTTTGACGCTGAACCGATTACCTGGTCTGATTTCTGGCCCTATGCTTTCAGTGTTCTTCATGCGAACGAACCTCGTACACTGTTCATGACCCCATGCATGTCTTCCTTAAATTCGACAGACCTGTGCATTTTCCTTTGCAATCGACATTGCCTATATTGCCTCTTCTGGTGAGCCATGATGTTCCCATGGCCTGTGGTTCCTGCGAGACTGATATATTTTTCTTCGCACAGTATAAGACACCGGTCGGTCAGGTCAGATCGACGATGCCGCTCGATACCAGGGATCCAACTGCATATCTTCGCTGCGTAGAACATCGGTCGGTGGGTAGAGCACCCCTCGATTATAACCAGTGACACTGACCGGGCCTTGTTCAGACCATCTGCGACGTTCACGTCGGGCCGATACAGGGCATCTGGCTGAGATGCGTTCATTGCGCCAGCAGCTTTGATGTCTGCGCTCAATGCGAGAAAACGGCAAATCACGACCCAACGCATGGTAAGTCAGTCCTAAGGAGCTTTCAATTGTCCCTGATCCTGAACCGGTACCACAAACAGTATTCGTCGTGTTCAAGGCCGAAGTGGACATGCCCAAGTTCCGGTAAGTGTATACGTACGCCCTCTTTGGTCGATCTGGGTCGCTGACAGTCTTGCATGATCAGAGCACTAGCAGCGTTGTCGGCGGAACATAGTCGACCTCTGATACTGCAAAGGTGTTATCTATCCTGAGAACTCTGTTATATATTGATCATGGGAGAGACGCCCGTGCCCACACGAAGACTACTCTGAAATGATAGGGCGATGGTGGAGGACCAGCTGTCGAGATAGGGTAAAGGCCAGCGTTCTAGAAGATCAATACCTGAGCTTCATCGGGCATATCATGTCAATCGAGAAAGGAGGCGATATCTGAATTTTAGCTCATTCAGTCGCGTTGTGTCAGAAGTGAATATTACAATGGTTCGAGCAAGATGGTATGAGATATGAGATAGACGGTGTCCATCACGATATCCCAAGTCAGTCTTCCTCCCGCCACACTGCATTAGCCGGCGCCTGTTGTGCCCTGCGACATAGCATCTGAATTTCGAGAGCATACGACGGTGCAGCACAAGGATATATAGTCAATTCATTGACATTTGCATAATTGTACAAGATCCCAGCCATCACGCTTCCTAAGAGGCACTGCTTTATTCGTCCCCGTCAGACTGCGGTTCAACAAAGGTCGAACTTGATGAAGATCCCGCGAAATATCCTTCTGACCTCGCTCCGTTTCTCGTCCTCTAGACTCGAATGTGATTTAACGTCACGTCATGAGATGAGAGCGAAGAACAAGTCTCCGCATCGAGGTGTTGAGGAAACAGGCAGAAAGAGGCATTGCGACCGCGGAGGATGCCTTATAGGAGACATCCGGCAACGAGACCAGACCGACGCGTCCCAGCTGGCACGAATTTGGGATGGCAGATGATTTGCAAAATACACCTTCGAATCGGAGGGAGAGCCATCTTTTTGGGCTGGAAGAGAGGAGCCAACTCGACGACCCTGGGCAGGAAGGACAAGCCAGAAAGCTCAAAAGTCAAAGCTCGACCAAAAGCTCGAAGGCGCGCTACCGAAAAGAAGCGCACACCGAGTTGGCCAGACAGGCCGACGCAGGGCTTCGCCGACGGCATCGCCAGGTGTGACGGCGTTGCGGAGTCGGGTTCGCTGGTGATCTGGCGTTTCGTGACGGCAACGACATCAAGACGACGACGACGTTGCTTCTTGCCACCCCGGACACTCTCAAGATCATCTTATTATCGGTTTGGTTGGATTAAAGATGGCTCCCGTAAGTCGTGCATGTGTCAGATTCAGCGTCAAGACCGCTAACGTTCTTGTCTTTCCTATGCAGTCTCGGTTAGTACTGGATGAACACGATGGTGGATCGATGGAGACTGACGGAAATGCGGATTTTTTGAATGCTTGCTTCTGGTGGATGATGGAATGGAATTGCAATGGTGGAATTGGTTGGACGTGAATGGATGACTGGTTGGACACGGACAACAATCGGACGACGATACGCTCCACGACACGCTCTTCTGGACCCCATGTCGCCTCTATCACCAATGAAACTTCAATCCGGTCGTCAATACAGTCTCTACGTCAAAGGTCGTGTGCTCGGACACAAGCGAGGAAAGCGAAACTCCCGACCCAACACCTCTTTGGTCCAGCTCGAGGGTGTTGACTCCAAGGACGCCGCTCAGTTCTACTTGGGAAAGGTGAGTGTCGGTGTCTGGATGTGGGAAGGGGGATGGGAACGTAGTCGGAAGGGAAGACAGGACGGCACGCTGGGGAAGCGAAGAGGGACAAGGAGCCTGAAGGATATGCGGACGGAGGGCAAATGCTGGGTTGACGGCTGGAGTCATTGCGAAAGGATAATACTCCGTTGCGCTCGTCCCTCGATACATCGGTCGCGGTTCGAGGACGTATAACTGATTCTTCCCTCATCATCAGCGAGTCGCCTACGTCTACAAGGCCAAGCGAGAAATCAACGGTTCCAAGGTCCGAGTCATGTGGGGCCGAATCTCGAGGTCGCACGGTAACTCGGGTGTCGTCAAGACCAAGTTCCGAACCAACCTCCCCGCCCACGCTTTCGGTGCTTCGTGCCGAGTCGTAAGTCCGCTCGCCTCTAACGTGATTGTCGCGGGCTGACAGGAAATTCCGCCACAGATGCTCTTCCCCTCCAACATCTAAACAACCCGTTGATGATGTTGGTGTTGTGGATCCGTCTGATGGATATGGGGAGCGGGAAAAATCAGGTCACTGGCTTGACTGCTGTCATCAGCTTGTAGATTAAGGAAATCCGGGACCTTGTATACAAGATATACTCGAGGATTCCCTGTACTACTTCATTCCGGAAGACGGGAACATGATACCGATAGATTGAGATGGAACTGCACACGGGCCATTGGCGGAGGAACGGATTCGACCATGTGCAACTGAATCTGGAGGTCATACCTGCAGACTATAATTTCTATCGCTACAGAGAACCTTTGCGCAGCGTAGCTTCCACTTGTCGATCCCACCAGTCAATCATATCCCTGCTCACACCCATTCTTGTAACATTGCTCGATTCTAGCGTTTCCAGCGTTCTTGTGAACTTTCGTATCTGCGAATCAAGATGTCAGACAGAGTTCCGGACGTCTTCATCGGAGTACACACCTGATATTCTATTGCGCTGTGATCCCGGACTGTCAATTCTGGCACTCGAAAGGAATGCCGCAGATGTAGTAGAAAGTTGGGTTGTGCTTCCTATTCATTGAGAGGTGCAATCTGAGTCTCTATAGACCTCTGGGATCGTTTATACGTACTGCTGGCTTCTTCATAACATTCCGCATGCCCCTATGAAGCAGTAGTCAATACCGATGGCACACGAGATATGTCATGTCCATGCTCACCTGCGATACAGTGCGATAACTTCTTTCTGCAGTCCTGATCTCGGTCGTGCACCTGCCATTTCTGTCACGCGGTGGTATGTTTGTAGTCGAAGGGGAGATACCGAGCTTTGTGTATACGGAGAGACCTGCTGATGATGAAGTCAGTGGAGTTGACGATGGTTTCAGTGAGGCGAGGTGGTATCCAGACTTGTGATCGACACGACTTTCCTCATGTGCGATCGGGGAGAAAGCGGAAATCTCGAGAGCCGAGACAGGAGTATCTTGATGGCAGTTGTGCAGTTGCAAATGAGATTGCTACATGTTAAGCATTCCACATCGGCTGTCGACCTTGAGATATAAAGGGCTACCACCAGAACTCAACGCTTGTTCAGCTGCTTGTTCTCACTCTCGAAAATCCCACCTCGTCATGGCCGATATCAAGCCCTCGCTACCGACGAATGGGAAATCGCATGTTCCCATTTATCAAGCTCCTCACCTCATAGCCACCTACTCGCACCTCAAAGACCGCTCGATAGCCAACAGCGATGCCTCGATGAGCTACTACAGAGGTGCAGCCCCGGGAGACGACTTGAAGGTCGGGTACGAGAGGATGATTGAGCGGGATCCGTTGTTGGAAGAGCATCTAGATGGGTTGTGTCAGGCGTTGCTCAAGTTTCGCAGGGAGGGGGGAAAGCTGAAGGATAGAGCGTTGATAACGTGGAGAGGGATGTTGACAAGGTACGTAATCTCAACAGCTAATAGCTCATGTTTCCTAACTGGTGCTTCACACCTCCTATCCGAACTTAGATTGCTCGTTGCTGCCTATACCGACAGAGATTCTTGGGAGATGAATGCGGTAGCTTTTGATGGGAATGTGTATCTCGAGGACCACTTTACGAGGGAAGCAAGACAGAAAAGGCGAGTCCAAATCGGTCATTGACTCCTATTGCGAAAGACAGAGTTGAATCGTTTGTTCTTCCTTGCATTCAGGCTAGAGGACGAGCAAAGTTACAAACAACAGAGCTACTTTGGCTATTCATACGAGGCATATGCGACGACGGGTGACAAGACGGCTTCTGTCGAAAAGTCCAAGAAGAAGCGAGAAGCCGGCGTCGCCGTCAATACCAACGTTCAGTGGTGCTGTGTGGTGAAAAGCAAGATCGGAAATGTTCGTCTGTATATGGGAGGAGAAGTTGACTGTGTCGAAGGTCAGTATTTTCTGGTTTACTAGGTTGACCTCTGATCAGGGCCTTTTTCACAGGGGAATGGCGGAAGGATATGAACCAATGCGTCGAACTAAAGACGAACATGGAGATAAGCAGTGGGCGTCAAAGGAATAACTTTGAAAAGTGCGTCAGAATCCGCATTGCTAGAGGAGAGGCTGACGTCTTGCTCGCTGAAACTGTCCTTCAGGAAGCTCATGAAGCATTGGGCGCAGAGCTGGCTCCTGGGTGTACCAGTGAGCCTGCAGCTCTAAGAGATGTCTGCGTCGGTCAGCTGATGCTTGTGCCATTTAGAAAATCGTCGTGGGGTTTCGCGACGCGCAAGGGATGCTCAAACAGAACGAGACCTTTCATACGGTGCAAATACCAGAAATGTGAGTCTACGTTCGCATCCACCCGCAACGCACGAGATATTCATGTGCGAATCGCCCTTCAGCATTCACCGCACACCGCAAAGGCCGTGGAACGCGAATACTTGTCTGCAATGCTTCGCTAGCTTGTCCGAGAGGATACTGGAAGAGATCATCCCATCGGATCCCATACCAGCATGGAGGTCGAACGGCGCCCACACGTCTCGTATACCTGAACCGACGGTCTGGCGGATCGCGTTTCAGCCGGGAAAAGGGCTGACTTTCAAAAGGCTCGGAGCGTCCGTCCCGGGAGCCCAGGATAGCTCTTCGATGGAGCGATGGGGGTTTTTGCCGTTGAAATTTGTGGAGGAGATGCTGGAATTGTCACTGGTGAAGGAAGAGCTGCCATCGACAGTGCAGTAGTCGCCGATCGACTTGTCGTATTGACGCGCAGGATCTTGCAAAGAGGACATGTTTATAGGGAGAATTCGATGACATCCTTGTTCAAACCGATATACATGGGCATCTTGCAGACAGTCCAGTGCCCTTGGCCATGCAGTACCGTGATACTGGAGCTCGATAGCATTTCGATAGCCAACTTGCGGAAGACCTTCAGAATATGACAAGAAGTGACTGCATGACCGAACGAGCGGAAAATGTAAACAAGACCTGAAACAAAACGCGAACTGAAGAAGATGAACGAGTAGCTGATGATCGACTATATGCTGATACTTGTCGCCATTCTTGTCATACCACGCCCTCGACTCAACAGCAGCTCGGTAGCGGAGCAACACATGTCTCGCAGGTCTTGCGGCAGACAGTGAAGGACCGGGACGAACAACTCGCAATCGCCGCCGCCGCGCGGACGTCGAGCGGAAAGATAGAAAGTCGATCAACATCACTGGTTCTAACCAAGATTGACGTCGATTTCCCCTCTCGCCCTTCAGTAAGCAACATGGACCGCCCAACTGGAGTACGAATGATGTCCAACAACGCATCTGGGCCTCGGACACCAGTCTCGCATATCAAACGCAAAGGAACCGATGCCGGAGGACAGTCCGATCTCCTGAAATTGCTCGAGGATCTTGGAACGGATTCACCTATCAAGCCCATGGAGGACTACGGCTTGCCATCCGTACGCCCATCATCACTTGCTCAGTATGACCTTCCATCCGACGGGCCGCCAGCAACAGCACGGAGTCGAGAGCACGACGTCGCTTCCAGCCCCATGGAACGGAGAGCGAGCGAAAGCATGCTCGATGCTCAGCCGAGCGGGTATCTCGGACGAAACGGGGAGAAGGAGACACCTTCGCCGTCGTACCAGTACAAGTCGACTGTTCGACAGGGACGGGGACCGACCCCGCCATCGGGAAGCAGCCTGTCGTCACTGAAATCCGCATATTCGATATCGTCACAGCGTTCATTGGAGAGCAGCGGTCTGACCGATGCCGCGACCCTCAATTCGATCGGCTCAATAGCCCTCACCCCTGAGCTCGGCATCGAAGCTCAGCCGTCGAGCGCAGGATCCCAGAGTGGCAGTTCCCGATATGTCCCATCGGCCGGTAGAACGTTCAACCGAACTGTTTCCGCTCCGATACAGATGGGAAGATCAGAGCAGGCTGCCGGAGACGAGTATGAGGAGCTCTCATTGACGAATAGAAAAAGGGCTGATCTGGGGAGGTCCGTCAATATGGAAAGCACCCGTGAGGTGAGTTCAAATGGTCATGCCTATGGAAAATCGCTGAGAAACTCTTTGCTTTCGCCTCCAGCGAAACACTCGACAGCCTCTCGCACATGACTACGGGTCAACGGCCTCATCCGGTGAACCATCACAAGAGTCTTACAAGACCCCGGCGTTAAGACGACGTGTGATGGATGCGGCAGTGCAAGGCTCGACGGGAGGGAAACGGTTTGCCATGAAGGCACAGCGTCCGGTACGGGATAGCACTATGCTCGGGGACTCGACAGGAGGGGAGGAACATCAAGGTATGTTTCGGGGCTGGGTCTCGAGCTTTTTCTAATATCTGATATCCTACCTTGCAGAGACGATGCCACGCTGGAATACTGGGGAGTCTTCGTTAAGTCGTCCCGCCTCCGCAGAGTCTAGATCCGCCGAGACCAGTCCGAGATTACGCGTACACGCCGTCCCTTCAACAATACAAGAGGACGAAAAAGAAGATAGGGACTACCGCTCCTCCAGTTTGTCAGATTCGCCTCGATTCGATCAGAACGGACAGTCGACCATCACTAATAGCACCGTTCGCGGAAATGGACGCAGGGGAACCTCGCCAGTTCTTACACACAAAATCATACCGCCTGAGCCGGCGACGTCGGACCAGCGGTACCATTCCCCTCCTCTTCCGACAGACCACGCACGGCCCTTTAACCCAAACAAGGAGAATCGGGACCCTTACACCGCCATCACGGGCGGGCAAATGGAGAGGATGACCACCGACTCCAAGATTTGGACTCATGGGAAACCGTCAGGGGATAAGCTCCCATCGCCTGCCCTACATGCGGGACGTCCCTCTGACCAGCTGTCTCATGATATCAACCGTTCGGAGTTCCCAACAACGATGACACAGACCGAAAGGGATTTCGGATCGCATGCTCCGCAACCCGCCGCCTATCAACAATATCAGGGAATGCCCACACCCAGTGATCTACCGCTGGTAACGCCAACGACCGCACGCTCCATGACCTCAACAGACCGTCCAATGGATGGCGCTCCTCCTTCACATCAAATGCCGCCTTTCGTGGCGTATAACACCTATCAGCAGGCTATGACTCCTGTAGCCAACGGCTATCCCCATATGCAAATGCAGCAGCAACCGCCTGCCACTATCTCTCAGCTTCCTGCGGGGAGGAAAGCCTTCACTGTGAGTCGCAGTTCTTTTTTTTCCCGACTACAGCAGTACTAAAGGGATGACAAAATCTAGGTCAATAACAAAGAGTACGAGCGTTTAGGCATACTCGGCAGAGGCGGCTCTTCGAAAGTATACTCGGTTCTCTGCCCCACAAAACGCACCGTCATGGCCTTGAAAAGGGTTGCCCTAGAGCGATGCGATCAAGAAACCATCACCAACTATATGAACGAGGTCGCACTGCTCAACCGCTTGAGAGGACATGATCGCATTATTCAGTTGATGGAGTGCCAAGTTATTCGCAGTGGTTCGGGAAGACCAAAAACCCTACAGATGGTGAGCCTATAACGACGTTCGTCTGGCTGTATGTGATAGGCTGAAATGACACCATGTTCCAGCTGATGGAGTGCGGAGAGACCGACTTCTCGAGTCTACTGGACGAACAGAGAGGAAAGCCGTTGAACATGAATTTTGTGGCACTATATTGGCAGCAGGTGCGTTCGGACCATTTAAGACTCCCGGGGGCGGGGGAAACTAACAGCACTGTTTATTCTCGATCCAGATGTTGGAAGCGGTCCAAGCCGTACACGAGCAAAAGGTCGTGCATTCGGATCTAAAGCCAGCCAACTTCGTCCTCGTCAAAGGCCGCCTGAAAATCATCGATTTCGGTATCGCTAAAGCCATTGCGAATGACACTGTCAATATCCAGCGCGATGTTCAGGTACGTCGAATTGGCAACTTCCGAAAGCGCCAGACTAAAACCTCAACTCTTTAGATTGGCACAGTAAACTATATGTCTCCGGAAGCTGTTCACAAGATGAAAGGCCAGGCAGTGTACAAGGTTTGTTTCATTCCATTGTCCGATTCGTATCATATCTTCGGCTCATTCCTAAGGTGTGCCTCAGCTTTCGTATCCCAGTGATGTGTGGTCCCTTGGTTGCATCTTGTATCAGATGATCTACGGCAACCCGCCGTTCCACGGTATTTCCGGCGGCGCCATGGTCAAGATGCAAGTCATCGGTTCTGGTCAACACGTCATCGACTTCCCAGAGCGGATCGTCAGTAAAATAACCGATCCAAGCGATGGCCGGGTCGTCAGCGCCCAGCAGGTATCTATACCGTATTCGGCCAGACATACGATGCGCAGTTGCCTCTCCTACGAAAAGGAAAGCAGACTGACAATCGAGGAATTGTTGGGACACAATTTCCTGAAGTCTGGCCATGATTCAGGTAAGAGCATGTGCGCTCATGTAGAGCGATGTGATACTGACATGGAAAGCATCAGTCCCCGAACTCAGCAACGATCAGATCTTGATGACTCAATCTCAGATGCGCAGACTAGTCGACCATGTTCTCAGGGAAGCTCAGGCCGGCAGCGACGTGGGTAACTGGCGGCAGGAAGTGACTAGCGTGAGTCAAATCTCCTCTCACGTCTTCGTATCGAAATTGATCGTCTCACAACTACCCAGTTGATGTTCAACGAATTGAGATCGCAGTATGAGACTGCATTCGGACAGCCACAGCGTAGTGTCTAGAAAGCGCGTGCTCGCTCGTGCCGACATGTATCTATCTCAACTTTCTTCACCACCTCGATTTCGTTTGTATCGGCCTGTCTGTTATCACGTGTATGTAGACCCGGGTAATTGTATTGGAGGAACATCAGTTTGTCACTGGGACAAAAACACACTGGGCCCTTATCATAATATTGGCAATCTCATCAAACTCTATGTCTAAAACAATCTAGCTACTGGTGCTGGCGATGACAGCGGCTTTTGAGGGTGTAGGATCGATCTTTCGGTTGGGGTCCATGAAGGATTGATGGATCTCGGGAGTGATTGCCGCCCTTCGCTGTGGAGTTTGGAAGAACAGGTACATCAGTGGCAAATCCAGACGAGCGAGTGGAGAAAAACTACCTCTTGGAATGACTTGACTTCATCCTGCAGGGCTTTGATAGACATAGCCTTGAGCTGTCCACTGAGGAGAGTACCGGCTCGGTAATCCTGCAAAAGATAGCGATTAGACCGATTTCGAGTTTGCCCACTCTGCTTCCGCATGTCGGTCACTTACAGCAGCAATCTGGGCAAGCTTCTCGTCGTCTTCCTCGAAGAAAGATAGGTACTGGAAGGCCACATCGACGTCTGGGTTGCCACCGTACTTTCGATGCAGCTCCTCGGTCTCCCGACCACCGGAGAACCCGTGCTTGTTGATCTTGTTCTTGATCTGGTTTGGCGTGTCGGACATGTAGATGGCGGTATTGGGGTCTGAAGCCGACATCTTGCTCTGAGCTCCTTGCAAAGCTGGCAAGAACTTGCAGTGAATCAGGCATGGCTTGGGGTACTTCAGCTTCTGCGCTGCGTCACGAGTGAGACGGAACTGAGTTTCCGAACGGCGTTAGTGAGGCTGTAGGCCGGAACCGATCGGGGAACTCACGTAGGGATCTTGGTCAATCGCGCAGGGGATCAAGCACGGCACCGAGTGGTTCTCGCCGAAAATTTGAGGGAAGGAGTTGGAGAATGACGGAGCAGCCTGGACAGCGACGAAGTGGTACTTTCCGATGTTGTCACTGTGAGCCGTATGGGGATTGTTAGGTCTTATTTACTGACGACGAGCAAGAGGCGAGAACTTACGAATCGGTGAAACCGAATGTACCCTTACTTTGACTCTGAGGAGTCGACTTGGCAATCCGCAAAACGTTCTTGTAGAATGCACCCCTGACAAGCAACATGGCAGTAAGTGCAATGTTCGCACGTTTGAGCGGATTCGCTTACCCCATGTAGTCGAGATCGGAAAAGATGAAGGTCTTTTCGAGTTTGACACCACATGCAATGATATCCTTGACGTTCTCCAAGCCAAACTTATAGTTGTCCTGGAGTTTCGCTTCCGGCTTGAACAAGAACTTTTCGTCGTCTAGAAGGTTGAAGGCAAGTATATGGTCAATACATTGGCGCTTTCGTCGTGAAGACAGAACCTACCAGTCAATTGAATGACCAAGGGACAGTCAAAGACTTCTTGCAACCAGGCGGTGAACATAAATGGGATTCGATGACCCATGTGCATAGAGCCACTGGAAGGACCTCGACCGGTGTAGAGGTAGAAAGGTTTGCCCTGCTCATATCGGTCGAGGATTGCCGAGAAGTCACTGCGGCGAAGATGTTTTGAGCTTTGACGTTGTATCGGTCATCCCAAATTCTACTCACCGATGAGAGAAGAAGGTTTCCCGGCGCAGGAGTCGATGCGGCCGTCTTCCCGTCAACTTCTCAAACCGTTCCAGCAATTCCTTGGTAATGCGACGTGTGCCGAATTGTTCAATAAGCTTGTCATAGTCACTGACATAACGAAAGACAGTCAGTAATGACCAAGCTTCCAACAACGAAAGCGCGACCTACATCTCCATTGCCTTTCCTTCAGCATCGATCTCTCCCTGAACGTCCCAAGGCGTGACGACCTGAGCTTTGCCTCCCGCCTTTGAGTCGGGTTGCGCGATCTCTTCCGACTTGGCAATGGCGGCTGCGGTGACGGGCGCGGGTGCGGTAGAAGGAGCAGCAATAATACCGGTTGCGCTGTTACGGAATAAGAGTTGTCAGCTCGATGTCCAGCGATCATGGTTTACGCATCTCACGTCGTGCTGGCCGGAGATTCACCTGTCTCGGCAGCGTCCTGGATGCTGCTCAAGCTGGGCTTTCCCCGACCGTGACTCTGATTTCGAACGCGCTCCATAGGAGGTCCTCCGAAAGTTGGGAAACTAGAGGTCGTGGGGCTCGTGATTCCTACAACGCTCCCCCTCCGGACAGCCTCGGGAATCTCCTGACCTTCCTCCAAGGTGACCTTGTCCCAGTCATCAGGCTTGACACCGGTCGAGGGCGATCGACCTTCCTCGTTCTCGTCACCTGCTCCGCCAAAAATTCGCTCCGGTCGGGGCAGCTTCATACCGGCCAACTGGGTCGAAAGCTGTTCCGAAATGGATTCCCGACGTTTTTTCGAATTGGCTTCTTCCAGTCGTTCGGGGTTGGGCAGCGGGAGCGATGCCAATCGCGCGGCGAGTTCATCGGCATTCGAGGTCTGTCGAGCGTGCTTGTTCCCGGAGGATGGCTGCCGACCGTTAGACGCGGAGCCCTGGTTGGCGGCAGAGAAGGGCTCATTCTCGCTCGAGGCGGCGGGGGTCTCTCCCTGGGTAGGGAAAGCGAATCCGGTAGGGTTGGGAAGATCCAATTGGGCGAATTGGTCCGCGATACCTCCGGGAGTGAGCTGCCCCGAGGAGAGGTGAGAGTCCTGTGTACGCTTGGTGGGCGTCATGCTGGGATCGAGATACGACATGATGGACGATGAAGAAAGCGATCCAAGAATGCCTTCAAGTTCCCGAACTTGAGCGACATTTCAGTGAAACAGCCAGCAAGTCAACGCGGACGGAGTATGACGACCGTTTCTCCGTCTTCGGCCATGTCCTATCCGAACGATCCGACCTGTCCATCCAAGTTCGCCTATCATCTATTCGTCTCGTCCCTTGCTCATCGACTCATCGTCATCAGCATGTCCAAGTCTCCCATAACCTGCCACGGCAAGTCGTCCTCCCATCGGGATTGTCTGCAAAAGCTGACACTCAGGCCTTAGTTCTGGACTCGAGCAGAGGCAAGCCAGCTCAAGGAGTTGCGGTCCGGCTTGAAGAGCTCGTAGGGAACGAGGGGTTCAAGCCTTTAGCCCAAGGGTACGCTCAGTCACTGGATACGGTTAAAGACCCTTGCCGATATCACTACAAATGTTCAGCACCACCGATTCGGACGGACGATGTTCGACCCTGCTGGACCCTTCAAAAAAGCCGGCTGCGGGAGTCTACAAGATGATTTTCGAGACAGGAGCATACTTTGCGACCCTGAATCAGGAGACATTCTACCCCAAGGTCGAGGTGAGCACCTATTCTATTACCACTAGAACATTCTCCGTTGCTGAATCCAAATATCCCTCATGCAAGATCGTGTTCGATTACGCGAAACCGCAAGAACACTATCATATCCCGCTGCTACTCAGCCCTTACAGCTACACAACCTATCGAGGAAGTTAGACGTCGAGCTCTCCGTTTCTGATGGAAATTATAAGTGGAAGAACTCTTTGCAGATGGGAGCCCGACGCTTTCGACATCTCCCACAAGGTGGTCGTCTGGTCCGATTTCATCGGATTTGCGAGACGTCCCTCAACTTTGGTCAATTACTTCTGTCACACTGCCTGAATACCTGTATTAAGGATGAGTGGACGACACTCTTATAAATTACAACTAGCGATCCGAACATTCCTTTCTTGAGCCAAACACCATCATGCGTTTCGGACTGCAATTCTATCTCCTACGCTACACTTTCACCCATGCTTGCGAGCGGTCCTACTTGTTGACATTATCCGGCTCAAGGTATAACTTGTTCTGGTGAATATACTGGATCACGCTATTTGGGAGCAGGTACCTGAAAGGGAGTCGCGAAAGATGAATCACTGATTTTGGAGCAACAAGGCCCGCGAAACTTACTTGATGCTCATTCCTCTCCGCACGAATAGTCTGCGAAACCATACTTGACGTTGAGTACGCAGAATACGGCGCAAGTAACGAATACGCTTACCGGACCTTCGTCGACGAAATATCGTTGTAGATCAACTGTTTGATAACGATCACATTACGCCTGCCGAACCATATCACATCGATGAGCTAAGCTAGTCGACAAGTCTCAAAATGAGTAGTACTGACCGGTGATGGTATAAAATGTCGTGCGATAGCAGGAATGCCCACACATCCGACCCGGCTCTTTCCACGATCAGACACCCGAATCTCCCAAGAATGATATGCAGCTGAGATCGTCATTAGCATATAGATCATCATCGTACGTCCGCACCCTTGACTCACATCTGGCGCCGACCAAACTCCTGGCTCCCCGAAACTCTCAATCAGATCTCCGCCAGCTAGGAGCATCACCTTGTACTTTCGTCTACTACCATTGCGCATCTCGACCCCACTCTCCCCGTCCTTGCCATTGAGCATCTCGTCAAAGTGATCCAATACGACAGCCGTACGCTGGTACTCTGGTTGACCTGCCTCCCATGGATCTACCATGAGCCATGTTGAAGTGTGCTCTACAGCCAACTCGCACATCCGCACACGATGATGTGCGGGCGCGAGTCCTGCTTTCTTGTAATAGGACGACCTAATCATGCACAGAAGCGGGTCAGTGAGGTGCTTTCGTTTTTCGGAGTCTGCACGTACACAGGTGAGTAGTAACCTGCCATAATTTCATACGTCTGACTTTCCACAATCTCGTCCTTTGCCATTTCGAACATTCGTCTGCGGGAACGGCGTGATCAGTGATAACAAGACTTGCAGGTTTGCCATTCCCCTCAATACCTACAAATGCAGATATGTCGGCGGCGAGAAAGATCCACAAGCTACGATGACAAGGGGAATTTTGCTCTCGTCTGAACGCGCAGCCAGTCAGCTCACATAATCGCTTACGCCAGTCAGATGCAAGGACTCACCCTTCATATGCCTCTTCAACCTGTGCGTCGGGAAACGGTATTCTCCCGCTTCACCTTCCTCCTTCCTCATATAACCCTGACTTCCGCCATGTTCTGCCTGCACAGCTCTCGCACGCTCATCCGCGTCCGCTTCACCGTCTAGGAAACCCATCAGCGCGTCATCGTTCTCTATCGGCTCTTCCACATTCGACGGCGACGATTTCGCGGGCTCGAGCTCCTCTTCGTGACCAGAGACGACGGTTGACGGTGTTGGTGGTGGTTGAGGCACGTCAGCTGGAAGAATAACATTCTGGGTTCCCGAGGGCGACCTGCCAGAATCTCGCAATTCGGGATGTTCCTTTCCGACAGCGACATCGGCCGGCACTGGCGGATTTCCGAACATGTACCCCGAAAGCAATCGCCTGGACCGCATGGAGGAGAGGGAAACATCGTCCTGGGATGTGGGCACTCTGGGATTTGTAGGTCGAACTGGCTTTGTTGCCAAGATCGTTTCCTGTGATTGCGGGGATGTCGGTGATCTAGAGCCGGTCAGATGCTGCGGTAGTGTATCCGCCAGCCCAAGCTCGTTAAGCTCGTGCACATAGCCCTCGTTCGTTTCCCCCATAGGCGGTGTCAGCCCTCGAGCGAGATGCTTTGACGCGAAGTGAGGGGTCGCGTGCGGTCCACTTCCGCCTGGTGTCTGATGTCCATTCTCCGCGCCCCTTGACTGCGTTCCACTCAACGATAGAGGGTCTGGTTCTCCTAGCAATTCGGTTGCACCTGAGAATGGAGGACTGGCAAGAACATTTGAGCTACTTCAGACCCGCTGGCCGGAAGACAAAACCCACCTATCGTTGTGATAGCTATGCACACCCATGGCCGGTAACACCGGTGCAATCCCTGGTCCGGACTTTGGTGCTTTGCTCATGTTGATGCGTCTGAATCAGGCCTTTACTGTCAAGAGCTTGTGTGGCTGTTCGTGTAGCTGGGACGAGGAAATTGACGAGAATTGTCCTCCGTTTGGTAAGGGCAACTGGCGATGACGATGGTATTAGTTGAACAAAGGACGGACGAGGGTATACCTTCGACCGACGGTGTCGAGGGAGGGATAATAGCTATTGCGTCTACACCCGAAAGCATGTCACTTTGGTGCGGGATAGCCGTGAAGCGGGCTCAAAACGACAAAACGACCGTGACTGACGCGCTAACGGGATTGATCAGCAACCCAAGATAGATTTCAAGATAAAACGCCTTGATTTCTGAGTGGGATCTGGCAGACTCTGGCAAGGCGCGACTGGCAGGTCATAGTGATCTCTGACTGGGACCTGCTCAACACAAGCGGTTGAGGGTATTCATCCAGTCAAAACATGCCTGGTCTTGGAGCAAAGTCCACCCAGCGTGCTTTCGGAACAGGCTGAGGCAGCCAGTCTTCCGGGCGACGTGGTCGCCGCAATGGTGCTGCGATGGGCTGCGTCTTGAATGCTCATCGGCATCATATCATGCTATTACATGTATGCAGTCAAAAGCTCATTCGCGAAAGAGTTCGCAAACGAAAGCATATATACATAGCACTCTGTCACGAGGTACAGGCAGATGTGACACCGACGGGAAGTGGCCCGCTGTCAGAGTTTGCTCTTCAGACATTGCGGTGATGGTCTGGTTTCGCTTTGATGGAGGCGTAGAAATGACACCGGCGGTGTAAAGTGTTGCCGATAAACTGAGTGTTGGAGAGTGAGAGATGTCGCCCGATGTTCGATGATACGATGTACAGTTTGGGCTTGGTTGGACCGCGGCAAGATGAAGTCGAATAGATAGCAAAACACGCAAGGAGTGATAGCACATGACGGAGCTCAGACTTTGACCTCCTCCATATCCTCATCGTCGTCGTACTCCAGCTCCTTGAGCTCGGCGTCATCGGCGGTATCACTTGCATCGCCCTCCCGCTTCGGTTCCGCTTCGTCATCGTCGCTCGCGCCTTCTTGAGCCTGCGCCAATGCGAGACGTGCGACTTCGGCGACCTCTTGATTATCGGGAGCCTGTTCAAGCCCGGCCCCGGCGTTCATACCAGCAAACTGCGTCTTGAGCCTGTACAAGTCTGATGGATATATGAATTAATTATCTGCCGACAACAGAAAAGGCTATAAACTCACTCTTGTAAGGTCCATCTTGCTCTTGCGCAGCCACTTCCAGCAGACACTCCTTGAGCCATGCTTCCGGCTGCATCAACCGCTCCCTCAATGCGCGCATACTCCAGTACTTGTAACGGCCAAACTCGTCGAACAGCGTATCGATAAGGTTCTGCTTCGCCATTCGGAACGTGCGCTCTTTCTGAGAACGGGGATCCTTATGTTTGACGGTCTGATGATGGATGCGCTGATAGAGTAGACCCGAGTCAGATTTTGCAAGGACGCATGATCAACGGCCTCGCTTACCATGGTGTTCTTGCCTCGAGAATTGCTCATCAAAGAGTTACCGGTAGCCAACGAGTTGCGTTGTCCAGCCGTGAGCGCCTCTTGGGTGAGCATTCGGGTCTTCCTGTGGATGCGATCATAGTCGACGTCAGAGTGGTTCGGGCAGACGGATTGAGGGGCACTAACTTTCTCGCCCCCTCGGGTCTCGCATACTGCTCTCGGATGAGCTGTGCCATTCGTTTCGCTGAGACTCTCGGAATTAGATTGCACTGCTTGGAAACGGCTTGCACCAGTCGAGGATGTGCTATGGATGCACATACGGTAAGCTTCCGCGTCGGCTCTGGATCTGACGAATGACTTGCCTCGACGCTTGCTGGTCCCGTTGAACTCGTACCGACGTCGGTCTTCCAGATACAAGAACTTTTGCCTGGCTAGCTTTTGCGATTGCTCGGTCTCTGACAACATGTATTCCACCATTTGCGGTTGACCCGTCTGGGCTGCTGCGGGTGCCTTCTGTGACTTGCTGCTAGATGAGCCCTGGGAGGCCCGGTTCGCGATAGGTGCTAGATCCTCGGTATCATTCGGTCGAGGCTCTGGCACAACCAGCACGAAAGCTCTCTCATGAGTATCCGTTCTAGAGACCTAGGTATAAGCAGGGCAAGGCGACTACAATTTTCGACGTACTGTGGGTAGTGTCGCAGCTTGCCCAAAGGAACGCCTGGCTCTGTGATCTTGGACCATTCGTTTTCGAGTTCTTTGGGGATCTGACAATGAAGCCAGCGTCAGTCCATGGGACGAGTCCTCGTGAGACGATTTTCGCCATACCTTGATCAGCCACGATTGAATAGGCTTCGGCGCAACTTGGCTCAACGTTTCGATATGCACAGATCCACCTTCCGCGTCATCGCTCTCTTCGTCAAGACCGGCGGCACCCTGAAGCTCGGGATCCATCGAGTCGTCCATCATCTTTATATCTTCAGACATGGTGCAAGTCTACTTGGTGGCGTTCGCTTTTGGGCACTGGATTGATGGATAGCTGTACGCGATTTCGGCGGGGCGACCTGACCGCTGATCTCTCGATGTTTTGGCCACTTCGCGGCTTTGTGGTTGTCACTGGCGTCGCTGGTCACTTCAATTCAACAAGGATGGAACAGGATGACACCAATAAAGTAAAGGACGTTGAAGACATTGAAGCTTGCATAACGAGTCGAACCTAAGTCGCCCCCGATCGCAGAAATTTGGATCCGCGCGCCTGAGATATCAATACACTTTCAATACACAATTCGCGCAAGGTCATTGAACTTGATTCAAGGTGCAAACTGTCAACTAGGTGTACCACATCGTCCACCTGTATGAACAACGGCTCAAAACAGTAAGATCCAAAACATAAGCCACTCCAGCCGCTTCGACAGTGTTTGCTCAAAAGACATTTCTATAAGTGAATGTGCGGCCGCAAAGGGCGAACAGAGAAGCAGCTAGGCGGTACAACAGGAAACAATGATTCTGTAACTCCCAAACCTCTATACATGGATGCAAGTGTTGACGGACGATGTGATTCTATGCAGAGTGCGAGCCAAATCTTTTACCAGCGGCTCGATCCACCTCCATATCCGCCACCTATATCGCAAGAGAAGGAGTCAGCGACTGATGATATCGCTACTGCGGCGACTAGATGATATGACTGCAGGCGAGTAGAGATATCGCTGCCGATGACTAGTGACATCACTGCGGAGAGCGGTGATATCGCTGCCGACGACTAGTGACACCACTACAGACGAGTAGTCATATCGCTACCGCGCATTTCCAACTTACCGTATCCGCCTCCGCCGCCACCTCGACCTCCACCGTACCCGCCTCCGCCTCGGCCTCGTCCACCTAGCGAGAGAAAAAAGAGACGAGATGAGCAAAAGTTCCCAAAGAGGGCATGCCGGTACAGCGGTATAACGGTTGCCGGTCAGAAGTTCCACTTACCTCCTCGTCCACGGCCCCCACCGCCTCCGCCGCCGTACATGGCCATCTGCTCGAGCTCAGGAGGACTGTAGAACCCGAGAGATTAGTCTCTGCGCGGCTGACAACATTGCTTTTGACTTACACATCGGCCTTGGATTCTCGAAGAATACCAACGAGCTCTCGGGCTTGCTTCGAGTTGTCGGCAGTGAAGTACGTGTAAGACACACCGGTGTTACCGGCTCGACCAGTTCGACCGATTCGGTGGATGTAGTCTTCACAGTTGTTGGGGAAGTCGTAGTTGATGACGTACTTGATGTCCTTGACATCTGTTGGAGATAAAGTTAGAATGGTTGCGCTACGACAAAGTAGGGAGGTGTGAAAGTATGTTGAGATTCGCCTCATGCCATGAAACCAATGGTCCAGAAGGACTGGATCACATGTACGCAAGCACGGCGCGCGCTCGACTCGACTCTTCATCGGCACGTATGCAACAAAGGTATGGACGAGGCAGCAATTGCAGCTGGCTAGGCTTGGTATGGTCTTGCCCGCACATGCATCAGATGCAAAAGGATACGAGTGGCAACATAATGTGATATACCAGAAACATACATATAGGCTGTGTACACGCGCAAAAGAGCGCATGAACTCAAACCAGGGCGTATGTTTGGGTATACTACGATTATGCTCGAGCTTAAAGCAAGACCAAAGCGCAATACCGAATTGCAAAGGCAGCAATTGGATTTCGACCTCAAAAAAGAGGACAGATCGATGATCTTCCGAAGCCAAGTGCAGCCGATCCCGAGCGCGCGGCGCGGTTGCTGAGCAACCACAAGATGCGCTACCAAGGATCTGCAAAACGTAGGACACAACTCTACTTGCACCGAGAACCGATGCAGGTGAAGCGCGTCCATGAGAGCCAACTGTGCCAAACAGCGATGAAGCCGCGAGCAGCGCCAAAGCGTCACGAGGGAGGAATGGAAAGGGAGAGGGGAAAGGAAAGGATGAGGGAAAGGAGTACTTACCGAGACCTCGAGACGCAACATCGGTAGCCAACATGATCGGGCTTCGCCCAGACTTGAATTCGGCCAAAACCCAATCTCGTTCTTGCTGAGCCTTGTCACCGTGAATGGCAAGCGCGGGCCAGCCGTCTTGACGCAGGAACTTGGTGAGGTCGTCGGCGACTCGTTTTGTGCCGACGAAGATGAGGACCTTGCCGTTTTCCTGGGAGATTTGGTCGAGGTGCTTGACAAGCTTGGCTCGCTTTTCGAAGTCGGTGCAGACCTCGATCACTTGCTTGACGTTGTGGTTGGCGGTCAAGTCCATGGATCCGATGTTGACTTGAATGTAGTCGTTCAAGAAGTCCATGGCGAGTCGCTGGACTTCCTTGGGCCAGGTGGCAGAGAACAACAGGGTCTGTCGGTCAGGTCGAATCTGGGAGACAATCTTCCTGATTTGCGGTTCGAAACCCATGTCCAACATTCGGTCGGCTTCGTCCATGACAAGGTAGGTGACTCGCTTGAGGTTGGTCTTGCCGCTCTCGAGCATATCAATCAATCGACCGGGAGTAGCGACAACGATTTCGGCACCTCGCTGCAAGTCTCGGATTTGCTGACCCTTGGGGACACCACCGTAGACGGCGGTGTTCCTGATTCGAGAAGATCGACCGAACTTGGTGCATTCAGCCTGGATCTGGACAGCGAGTTCTCGAGTGGGAGCCAAGACGAGGACGATGGGTCCGTCTCCGGGTTGCAGGAGAGGCTGGGCGTTGATGTGAACCATGGCGGGGAGAGCGAACGAGATGGTTTTACCGGAACCGGTTTCGGAAATGGCGACAACGTCTCGTCCAGACAAGGCCATGGGCCAAGCCTGACATTGAATGGCGGAAGGCTGGGTGAAACCCGAGGCGTGGATTTCAGTCATGATGTAGTCGGGGAAACCAGCTTCGTCGAAGGAAGTGATCGGTCGCGGGACGTTGGTACCCTGGATCTTCATTTCCTTTTCGGCTCGGAAAGCGGTAATTTCGGCGTCGGATCGCTTGGAAACACGCTCGTCCTCGATGTAGAAGTTCTTTTCGAACTTGGACAGAGTCTGATGCGCCCAGTCGATGTTGCCGAGGCCTTGTCCGAGCTGGGACATTCGGTCGCCGCCTAGAAAAGGAGAGTATCAGTACTGTCATCAAGATGACGACGACGTCTTTCGACTAACCGCCTCCACCGTAAGAACCGCCGAACCCACCACCGAAGCCACCGCCCCCTCCGTATCCGCCTCCTCCGTATCCACCACCCCCGCCGCCTAAGAAGAAGCGAAGAAGGAGACATCAGCACGTCATTCGATCGCGGATCTTCGATCCTCATCAGGAACATACCATAACCCCCACCACCAGAATATCCGCCTCCTCCGCCTCCATAGCTGCTGCTTTGCGCACCGTATCCACCACCGTAAGACTGGAAGGGAGAGGAGAAGAAAGAGATCAACGATCCGAACAAGACTGATTGATGGCAAAGCGACTTACCATTTTTTCTTCTTTGTTTGTGTGTTTTGAGTTGCTAAAGAGCGTAGTGTGCGTCTGTGATAGACTTTCAAGCAAGTTGTACAAGTGCAAGACCTTTTGAGCGTTGCAGAATTGCTGACGGGCGGAATGTGGAGAAGGCGATAGGCAACAACCTATATATCCTTGATCAGCTTCGCCCCTTTCAATTTGCATGCGCTAAATGTCAGGCTCCAAAATTTTAGGCGCGGGAACAAGAGGAAAAACGGAAAAATGGCGCTAGACCGGTGCCAAGCGACGGCCGCCGAAAGCTCCGCCGAAGAGTGATTCGGTGTGGAGGTTGCCACTTCGAACTCCGTCTGTCCAGATGACCAGCTAGAATGTCGTTGAACAAACATTGCATATGACTCATGCCTAACTCTGTCGACTTGTGCAATCAGCAATTCATGCGCAGTACCCGTGGGAGCACACCAACAACGCATTTCAGATTGCTCAGACATGGAGCTCGAGGTCGCGCCGCCGATGCAAGGCGTAGCTGGACCCCCGATTATGCCGCATCCAACCTCGACGAACGCAGCGGCCGAGTCGAGCAAGGTGCCGAATGACAAAGCGACAACGCAGAAACACGAAACATCCAAAGCCCATCCTGCGCTTTTGGAACTCAATTCTCAGCTATATGCCAGGGGATTGACCAGGGGCGGCATCAAGCTAGACGGACTGAACAGTAAAGCTCAGGATCAGGTCGTAAAAGTCATTTCAAAATTACTATCCCAAAGAGCAGTACGTACATCTCATTCTCCGACGCAGAGACGAACTGACGGGCTCACATAGGATGACTTTACGCAACTCGAGTCTATGCAAACCTCTCATCGAGTTCTGTCGCACGACCTCGACCGGCTAACGGATCTTCACAAGGATCTGAAGAAGCGAGTCATCAGCGCGGAAAAGGAAAGAGAGCTAGCAAGGTCGCAAGTCGCGTGAGTGGGATCAGTACCTGCGTCGGTTCAGTACTGAGCTTTGTCCTCGAAGCACACTTTCTCAGAAACTGAAACGCGAAGAGGACGCACACAAGCTGGCAAGGGAGGATTGTTCGAGGGCACAAACAGCTTTGACCTTGGTCAGGACACAAGCCCAGGTAAGTACAGCTCCCGGCTTTGGTATACCATGCTGATAGCGCGTGGACTAGCATGATATCAAGAAGCGTGAAGTCCAGCTGGAACGTACGCTACAACATTGGCAGCGCGTGTCCAGCGAGAACGCCAGGCTGCTTTCTGCCGGGTACCGTACAGGTCTGACCTGGCTCAACCCAATCGAGGCTCCGGAACAAGCTCCAAGAGTGGTAAGTCGCCAGTGACTCCCCCGGGTTTGAGAATAACCGCTGAGATATCGGAAATGTACCAAGGATTCGCTATTCGACCCCAGCATCCGAGAATTGGACCACCAAATCATCAGTCTGCAGGAAGAGTGTGAAGCCTTTAGACATGTAACGCTATCGACTGCGAACCAGTTACTGAAGCTGGAAGCTATCGCGAAACAGGAAGCGGTAAGGCTCCTTTCCAGCTGTGACTGCGGAAGCTGAATCGCTTCCCCCGACAGGAACCTGCCAGAATCGACGCAGCTACCTTCTTCAAAGCCCACGGAACAAGCTCCACCCAAACATCGTCATCGACGTCACATCCCCTCACAGCAGACACCCGTATCCGGGAAATCATGGCGCGATTGCGATCCTGCATTGAAGCCGATGCATCGACCAAGGAGGAAGCGGAAAGACTGAAGAAGGACCTGTTGTCGGAGATGGTCAATTCGTATGAGGGGGAGCGGGTGGAGCGTGTCAAGGAGCTGATGGAGCAGAAGATGCAAGAGATGGTGGCCGCGCTCGGTGCGTAAGGCTCGCTCAATGCTGCATCGGCTTTATACTGATGGCAAGGTGTCTCCACAGAAAACGCGAGACTTGGCGAAGATGGCGGTCCTCTTCCCTCATCGCTGCCACCAGACACCCGTCACCCAGTAGGCGTTGTCGCGGATCAAGCTGCGATAGCGTAAGTCATAGAAAGACAGTCGGTCTGAGGATACTGATGGGAACGGCATATTCGTGTTCCTAGGCAAGAAAAGGAAGGATTGGACCAGGACCGCGCTGCGGTCGATGCAGAAGGGAAGAGAGTGACAGAGACATTGGTGCGCTTGGCACAGGATCGAGCTGTGTTCGAGGTAAGACTTCTGCGCCTCAGTCATGTATTCACCGCTAACCCAATGGTCATTTTCCAGATCGAGAGGACAGCATTCTTGGAGGAAAGGCGCAGATTTGAAATGGAAAAGGTCATGCAGGAACCCCCACGACAGCCTAGCAACCCTTCCAACGGCGTATCGCCCGGGGCGAGCTCGAGCCCTCCAAAGACACCAGAGAAAGGTGCCCGGAATGAAACTGATCCAGTCAGCAACGAATCTAGTCGCGAATCTCTGCTTTCGACCAGCAGCGTCGAGATCAGGATATCACCGACCAAGATCAATACCCGACCAGCAATATCATCGCCTTTGGCCAATTCGACTGCAGTGCGCCACACTGCTGCCAGGGTAAGATCCCCGCTACACCGTCGCAGAACGACCAAGGGCCCTTCAACACCGCTGGCGAGATTTGTCTCCCACAAGATCGTTGCGGAAAAACTTGCATCTGCCAAGAAATCGAAAGCGGTGCAGTCGACAGAGCCGACCATGGAGGTCGATGCAGATGTCGAAACAGTCAGGCCAGCTGCGCGGACTATCCAAGCCAGGCCTCCGAGATCTACAACGCTTACGGCACCGACATCGTCCTCGGCATTGAAGAGTACCACAAAGGCGAATGAGCGGCACCCACCCTCACAATCGACCGTGACGAAAGGACCGCCAATGAAGAGAACCCGTTCTCCGCTTGAAGGTACTCAAGTCGATACATTCTCTGCGGAAGATGCAGCCGTACCAAGAAGATTGGCCAGCTCGACGACATCACGCATGCCGCCCTCCTTGAATGCAGTGCGGAAAGACATTCCTTCGACCGTCCGCCCGGTGAGACGCCTGGAAGTGGGCCAAGGAGCGGGAATTGGTCCGCGCAGTGCTGCACAGACTGCAACGTGGAGATGATTCTGGTCAGTGTCGCTGACAGCTCGCTTCAAGCGCAAACGCTCGTCAATCGGTGCAGCTCTATCTTCATGTAACCCCATCCATCCGGTATTTCCTGGACAAACTGTATAGATTATGCCTGAGTTGTATTGGTGATTGACTTTCTGGGATGCCTTCGCAATGTTGACAGCGACGGAACTCCATCTGACATCGCATCGCCAATATCAAGGCATGGTGCAGGCCGGCGAAACAGGGCATGACGAAAGCGTTGTCTTTTGATTCCGCATGAAGCGAATGATCGACAACTCGACGACGCGAATTGTGCATTCTTCAAGACGAAGAGGAGGCAACTTCATACTCAAAAGGATATATAGCTCATAGCTTCCTGGTCCGACATTACCAGGGCATCAATCACAGACCAACAGACGTAACCATGGCCGACGAAGAGAACGACTACGACGAAGAGTCCGAATACTCCGACTCTGAAGATGAGGTCGTGAATGACGATGAGATCGAGAAGGAAGACGAGAATGCCAACGACGCAGACGTTCTCAACGGAGATGAAGAAGATGGAATTGAAGGGACGAAAGCGGACCCTAGGATCAAGCGGATGAAGCTGGCGAAATGTTTGCCCTACGAAGTCGAAACGCTCGAGGAGATGGATCAGAAGCTGGACTACATCATTATCAAGCTCACTGTCGCTATCGAAGCTCGGGATTGGGAGTTTGGGTTTCGTACATGGCTCAGTCGCCTCACAAAGTACGTATATGACACTTTCTTTTGAGTGAGAAGCTTACCATACCAATCGCTCCGTAGCTGGATGTCGTTGAGCTATCCAATGAAGAAGGATGTCCGACTGAAGCTCATTATGGCGCTGTACGACGTCGCAGTGATCCCTGGGTTTAGCCCTGGAGCAGCGGCACAGACGACCGAAACGGTGCGGTCGCTACTCAAGTGAGCTTGTTTCGTTCCCTTCATTGTTGGCATACCAGAACTGACTTCATCGGGTTCGGTAGGCTAAAGCCAACTTTGAACATCAACGATTTGCGCCTGGACTGGAGGCCGCTCTATCATGCCGTCTCGAGGACACTCTCACTATATCAGAAGAAGAGATTTATCGGACAGACGTGAGCTGGATTTGACTTCCCCCACAATACATCGGTCACTGAATTTCCGCGCCAACCTCCAGAACATTGGTGGACTGGTATCTGAGTCTGGCGTACGCCTGCCGGCGGTTTTTTCACCCTAGCGAGATAGAGAACATGCTAGAAACCATTCTGCCCAGGCTTGATGGCACGAATATGTCGGTGAGTATTTCAGGCCCTATAACTGAAATACCTTACTCACCCTGTGCGGAAATTTAGTCTGTATTGGCAACGCTGAGTATGGTGACCAGCTTTCTCCCTCTGAGCCACCCTCAGCATTGGCTGCCGATTCGTGAGTGACTTATAGAGCTCGAGATCCGGTATTAACAGATATTGTCGTCAGTGTCCAAGCTATGGGATGGCATGAACTCGAAAAAGTTTGACGCTCAAATGCTTCAGATGAGTGAGTGTGATATCCGTCATTCGGCGCCATGGAGTACTTGCTGAAGGTCGAGTCTAGTTTCTGCCTTGACCATCTTGCACCTTAATCCCAAACTCTCTGACCCCAAACGGATAACAAAGATTCCGCGGACGCCGTTGAATCCCGAGACTCAAGATGAGGTGATCGACGACAAGACAGAGGACGACCAAAATGTGGACGAGACAAAGAGTGACGCGATGGATGTCGATCAGGAACCGTCGGATCCGACACCAGAAGACGCGCAGGATCCCGAAAGATGGAAGGGTATCCGAAGTGATATCGGGATCTTGACAGAAAAACAGTTTCAAACAATAGTCACCAAATGCATTGCGACCTTGGGTAAGCAGCTTCGCTGCACCTTCGTTTGGATGCAATATTGACAAATCAATCTCCTTTAGGTTCACCCGTTGGTGGTGATTTGGCGATGGCTGCTGGCGCAGATACACCAGCTGTGAGTCGCTAGATCTCACTTACTACTTTCGGAACATCCACTCACGCCGCGAACAACAGGATGCCGCAGTCGATCCCCGGACCAAAGAAATCAATCGGAAAACAGATGTTCTGAGTATGTCTGATTTCATAATCGGCCAAACCATGAGAGCTCATTCTCTGCCTGTCTTCTGTAGCTGATTTCGCCACCATCATCGTCTACTCTATGGCGGAGGACTCCGAGATTCTAGAAGGTGGAGAGTCGACCAGTGCAACGCCCGGCAGCATCACTCCGGTGCCATCAGCCGTTTCGCGCCTCAAGTCGGCAGCAACCGCCAGCGCCAGTACCGACAGTCTCGTGGAAGCCGGAAAGGAAGCCGAGCTTTCTCGCAAGAGCGTTGGCGGATCGAAATCCCTCCACTATTTGCACAACTTCCTTCAGGCATCCGAGATGTACTTCCACCCGTCCCGACACAGTCACCACTCGCTTGTTCTCTGTTCATTCATCAAAGTACTCGCTTCTCAATTCTTGCGCAGATGGAAACAGGAAGAAATTCGAGGAAAGCATATCCCAAGTCAATGGCGCCTGACTCCCAGGATAAAGCGCGAGTTCGTTGCTCTGTTGGGCAATCTCGCTATGATGAGCATGTTCTCCCATGACTCTAAAGCAATCGCAGCATCAAAGGATTGCATCAAGAGTCTCGGCCACTTGGAACCTCAGCTCATCGTGACGCCTATGCTTGAAAGGGTAATGCCGGCACTGCAAGGCGAATTCGGCGAGACAAACAGGGCCATGGCAGGGCTGCAAGTGATATCGGCAATCATTGCGCCTTTGGTGCGTCCGGACGTACCTGTTGCCGCGGGCGAACATCCCTTGCTTGGCCTGATGGAGGTGTTGCTGGAATATGTGGACACAATCAGTTCCGATAAAACTGTAAGCATGATTCCTACCTTTTGTCACGTTCGGGCTCTGAGGGCAACATGCACACATTACAGTCACTTGCGGCGGGAACTCTAATGGCGATTCTTGCACAAATTAGCTTGCAAGCGCTGCCAGAAGAAGTTCCGGAAGGTATCGAGCCGGGTAAAAGAGCCAGATCGTCTGCGGCCAGCAAGACTGCCGACGACAGCGCCGTGGCGCCTGCTGAAGATCTGGAAAAATCTTTGAGAATGGCGACTTCCTCCTTTCCGCAATGGACATCGGACACGGTCGCAAAGATGTTCAAGATCTACTCAGCCATGCTGGAAGTCAGCAACACGGGTGACCGCAATGGACGTGGCGTGAGCAAGGATGAACGCCTTGCAAGCTTCGCCACATTCATCATGGAAACTGTGGCTGTCAATCTGGGTCCGACTGCGCTGGAGCCTGTCGTGCAGCAAGTCTACGACAACACTATGGGTCATATCGAGGCCAGCGCTCTTCGAATCGTGCCGGGTTTGATTGCAACAGTGGCAAGGGAAGGCTTGGCTTTTACCAAATTCTTTCCGACAGCCTCGTCCCGCCTGCGATTGGAATTGCAGAACGGCGCATTTTCCGTACGGACCAACACATCGTCCGCTCCTCGTGAGACAGATGTTCCCGCATTGTGGTATCTTGGAGCGATTTACGGCTCCGTTTCAAAAGTTGCGGACAGAGTACGTGGAACTTTCGGTCCCCTCGAATAACGCTGACTCTTCGCGGTTTAGGTAACATCGGAACAGGATAGCATGATCGACCTCTTCAAGCTCCTCGCCGATAAATGCTATTCTGAGACTGGATGGACCTGGACGGGGCAGCTGATAGAGAAGGTCCTGTCTGCCTTGACCACTTCTCGCCCGCGAGAAACTCGTTTGGTGAATCCCGACGAGTGGGATAGCGACGGTAAGCTTCACGGTCTTGAGGCTGTATGTTGTTCCTCATATCCAGACGTTCTATCGGGAAAACCCAGATTTCAAATACAACGCCCATATGTACTTCGGCAAACGTTACAAATTCGAAGACGTCAAGGTCGACTGGCATATCCCTGGTGAAGAAGGTAAGCGTTGACCTTTAGAGCAAACAAAATGTCACTGACACCAGTGTCGTTCAGAGATCGGCATGGTTTTCAAGGTCATCGATGAGGTATTCACTCCGGTAGCCGATAAGATCGAAGCATTGCTGGAAACCCCCGTCTTGGACGCGATGTGGCTGAACGACATGTGCCGTTTCCTATTCATCCTGAAGTCCTCCCTCAGCGGACTAGCGGCCGGGTTCTGGTTGGAGGATCAGTCCACCAAGACCGGAGGAGAGCGGGTTGAGCTATGGCAAGTTGCGCAGTATCGCCGTGGCGATGCGGATTGCTAATATCCATCCGCACAGTGAGCCGCCCAGAGAAGAGTACCTCAGCGAGTTTGAATACTGCAAGGCCAAGTTTGCCTTGACGGACCCGGCGGATGAGCGATATCAGCGTTACAAGGCGTACAGAGAGCGGCTCGGGCAGCTCTTCCACCGCACGAGCGAATTGGCGATCGCCAAAGACATCTCGAACCCAGACGTGATTCGCTGGCTTTGCGCGGCTATCGGGTCTTACGTCAACGCATATCACGGCATCGAAAAGTCATGGTCAAGTAGCAACAAACATCATGCCAGCCTGGTCACCATCGGCCGACAATGGTTTGGACAAAAGGAGTTCCCTCGGCATTATCATGTCAAGAGAATGGAACTCTACCATCAAACCCGATGCCATATCATCACCATGGCGCGTGCCAGAGACGCACTTGACGACCAGTTGATCAACGACCTCGTCGCTTTCACTGTCTCGCCCTACGTGAAAATCCGCAAAACAAGCCAGAGTTATATGAAGCACGTCCTGTCCAGCTTTGAAGGCGTGAAGCAACTGGTTCTCCCACAATACCTCAGCCGTCTTCGAGCCGACAACGACCCGGACATTGTCAAAGGAGCTCTATATGCCCTCAACCCGTTGATTTCCTTTGCTATCGATCGACCCGAGTACTTGGAAGAACTATACAGCAAGCTTCTCGGCCTCGAGGCACAACCCAAGCCATCCATCCAAAATCTTACCGCTCGCATCCTAGCCGAGGCAATAGCGGTCACGCCTTCTCCGGTTACCCTTTTGCAACCCATTATCCCGGACGATGACATTCACCGGTTCCGGCTGGTGGAAGTGGCGGACGAGGTCGACAAAAGACTACCAGAAGCGATTACGTCTAAACTGTCCGAATTGCGGCTCAAACGAGAACAGGCGTATCAATCCTTGACTCGGATGCTTCTCCAGAAAGCATCAAACGTTCACTGGCGCTACAAGAGCTATATCGCCAACATTCTTTTTCAAATGCTGGTTCGCGAAATGCCAGTGTCGCCAGAGCACGCCAAGTTCTTTATCGATCTCGTCAGTGATCCACACCCGACGCTAGCTCGCTGTGGTTTGCAAGCCGTCAACCGAATTCTGTACATTGCCAAACTCCGCCATCTTTGCGCCGATGAAGAGGAGCTCCTGCTCCAGAAATACTCGAAACATCCTCTCAAACGGGAACACGTTCTGAAGGATCTGCCTGCAGACTATACCAAAGCTTATGTGGCTTCGATGAAGTCATCCTCGGTGAACGATGCCGACTTGTGGCTGGAAGACGATGATGTCACTGGATGGCTGTGTTGGAACAACAGCGTCACCCAGCGCCGTCTTCCAGGTCCTGGCGAAACCGTCTTCAACTTTGAAGGCGATGCGAAGATCACGGTCGACGTAATGCGACCTGTCATCGAGGACTCCGCCTTCTGGCAAACTGTCGTCGCTCAGTGGGCACAGGAAAAGTCGCGGACACGGCTCAGCGCGTCAACAATCGAGTTTGTCCGGAGCGTCTCGCAAGCCTTCGGTCCAGTCGTGCTAGACCCTTTGTTGCCAATCATGGAGGAACTGTTGGACGGCGACAAGGATAAGCAACGCGCACTTGCAGAAATTCTTACCGGATTAACGCGAAGCGCCTTTGTCTACTGGCCGACGGAATCGCGGGATAGGCTATGGTCTTGGCTACTTCCGACCCTCGAGGTCATCTTCAAAAACATCAAGCAAGACAGCATCGAAAGTTGGTTGGAGTTCTGGGAAAGGGTGTTCGATCGCCGGGACGTCCGACGGATTCGCCCATTATTGGACTGGATCCTTGACAAGGCGAAGACGGCCGATTACGTCAACGGTTCAGCATTCGAATTGGAGAAGATTTCCAGCTTCTTATCCTCCATGATTGCAACCGGTGGATGGCGGTATGACGCATGGTCGAACGAGCTCATTGATCTAGCCTTCCGTGAAGACATGATTCTCAACCCGTATCAAGAAATCAGACGATATGTGGCGGACAATTTTCTGAATATCGAGAACATCCGATGGCACCCATCCTATCATTCTGCCAAAGCATTCCTCGACGATTGCCGAAACAACCCCGAGAAGGATGTCGTCGGCACACGCTCCACCATGACGGATCAGGTCAGGGCATTGATCGCCAAGTTGCCGGCATGGAGAAAGGAGCGTGTTGCTGGGCCAACGGCTTCGCAATCGACGTACGACAAGGCGGCCTCCACCATTCTACGATTTGCCTACGGATTGAATGAGTTGCACGCTTCGAGTGTATTCGACTGGGCTGTTCCGGATCTGCTGTAAGTCCGGATTGGGGTACTCGCGTGCCTTGCCTGACCTCACATTGTTTGCAGTAACGAGTTGATTGAGATCCGAGAGTTCAAGGACGACCCAACGTTGTCCAACATTGCTACCGTAATTGCCGTTACTTTATCGGCAGTCACGCCGCCCGACGGAGTTGCTCAGGAGATGATCAACACCATTCTATCCATCCTACGGACCACGACTTCTTGGCGGATCCGTCTGCAAACGTTGCCGCTGTTGGCGGTCTTGCATTATCGACAGTTGCCTCTGCTGGGCGAGAGCAGTAACACGTTGATCATGGATGTTCGTTTGCAGTGTAGGCTTAATCGCGACTTTGACTGACTTTTCCATTTTCAGGCTCTCTTCCAGTGTCTAGACGACGAGAACCTGGAAGTCCGGCAAATCGCATGCGAGCAAGTAGATTCCGTTCGAAAACTTGAATCCGACTGACTGTTTCATCTTCGCTTAGGGTCTTGTCTGGTGTCCTTCAGTGTTCGATGCGATCTTCGATAACTGTTCTGAAGGTAGGCGGTCGTCTTGCATACCTCAAGTCTCGTTCCTGAGCATAACTCCATTTCAGGAACGCTTCCTCCGCCAGCTCAAGTCGACGAAGATCCCGCGATCGAGGGATGCCGCTGGGAATATCACCGCACAATACAATCGGGCGATCATTAATACGCACGGAGCCGTGCTGGGTCTCATTGCGATGTGAGTCTGAACTAGAGGCTCTTCGAGCGAAATGTTCTGACTGTCTGTCCCGTCTCAAGCATACAAGCCTTCCCTTATACTGTGCCGAGTTTCGTTCCGGATTTGTGGGACGTACTCACTCGACACGCCTCGGATCCGGCACCGATCGGCCCTGATATTCGGAAGTGGGTTACAGATGGATTCATCACCCCTACACGGGTTCTGACAACATCCCCTTTTGCAGATGTGCCGCTGCTTTCCGGCAAACACATACAGATTCCTGGCATGAAGACAAGCTCAAGTTTACGGATGATCAGCTCTCCAACCTGAGCTACGTCATTTCTGGGACGTCGTACTGTGAGTACAGGATCCACTTGATGGAAAGTGTAGGCATTGACCCTGAATATGCTTCCAGACGCATGAAACGATCCTGCGTATGCATCACCAGAGGGCAGCAGTCTGCCTTGCTCTGTACTATCATTCTGTTTTCGACATTCTGATGGATGCCATGAGCTATATATCCCATGTACAGTACGACAGCATTGAGCTTGCGAATGGCTCGACAGATGCCTCGGTTGCCACTTGGAGAGATCAGCTGGGGCTGTTAGCCCACACGTATCGGGAAACACGGCCCTTGCGCTGCAGTGATAGCTTAGCTAGCTGCTCAGCTCTGCCATACGCGTGCAGAACTCGCAGAGTCCGCTCTTTGCCGAAGATCCGCGATGACGTAACTTGCCCATGAATCTATCCGAATTCCAGCCATATAGCTAGCCATATTAGCTGCCATATTCGCATTCGCATCCGCAGACCCCGGAGAACCGGAGAAGTATCCGAAACAGGCAATGACGACGATCTGGTGGGCAGGACCTTTCTCGACAGGCCTTGACCTTCGGGGCACTCTCCGTTGGTGTAGCTAGGCGCGGCCGTACAATCCAGCTCCTGGAAGCGAAGGCAGCAAGCACTACCAGCTGCACTACCTTACCTCTGTACTCTTGTAGATATTCACGTTGCATGCCCGTGTCTCCGGCCCTATTCCAGTCAACCCAGCTTGCTGCTCGGTTGATATATTGCAATCACAACCTCGGTCGGCCGTTTGCCTCCCGTCGCGTCACCATATCGTCTGGGAGCTGGGAAGTGTTCAAAGCTTACCTCGCCCCGTTGTCGAAAGAACAGTATTCTCCAACATCCGACAACGATATAACGACATCCCGCCCGCTTGTAAGACCGTCTACGTAGCCGCGATTCGACGCGACGCTTTCGATCTACCCATCATCGAATCTTTGGCTTGTGTGTCCGGCGTACATTTCGCTGCATCGCCTGCCGGCTCACCACTTATCATCGGATAGACCGAACGTCGCTATCACGGATTGCAACTCTCGACGGAAGCCCTATTGAGCAGAAATTTGGCATCGACGAACCGGCTTTTCGGAAAGTCACTTTCCCTTCATCAATCCGTTCGGATTTTGGATTTCTTTCGCAAGATGTCGAGACCAGTCTCGCCAGGAGGAACAATTGCGGAAAGGGATGCACATACTCCCCGGCCAACGGATGAAAAGCACGATTACAACTTCGAGCCTCAACGAATGCAAGAGGAATCCGCCTCATCATCACCTGCCACCGATTCAGCAGACGTGCAACGAAAGTCATTCTCGTCACTGTCTACCCGCTCCGGAGGTTCGCTCTCGACATCCTACTCCTCGGCCGATGAGCATTCGGAAGTAGGGGAGCTTCCAAACGACACGGGAATGTCGAATGAAGTTCGCATTCAGAGTGAGAGGGCCAGTTCGGGGAGCCTAGAGGCCGGGCACATGGCCGAGAAGGATGAAGGGGTCGACAAGTTGGAACAGCAATTGGCGGAATTGAACGTTGAGCCCGGGGATGCAGCGGGGAAGGCGGAAGATGAGACGGAAGGCGATGATGCGTATCTGGACGATCCTTTGGTCCAGTATACTATACAGCTACATGACTACACTGTAAGCCGTCAATCATGGGTGATAGCCCCTCCGCTAATCGGCCTGTTCGACAGAAACAAATGTATATCGACGCCCGCAAAACGCATGAAAAGCTGGAGCTAGAGAGAAGTCGAGGAGGCAGGGTGGGACGAAGCGGCAGTGAGTCCCTATCTGTGCATTTGTTGGGTCATACCCTGATCAGATCATCCCTCTCAGTCGAGGCAATGGGAAGGAAAACAGCGGCCAGCCGTTATTGATAGTTCCGGGACGACCGAACACACTACCGTTCCTCGGCCCGCAACCTGAACACATGTATCCACGAAATCGCCCTCAACATCTCCAGCATCTGACCTTGCCGGTCTGGCTGCCACGTGCAGCGCACTGTATCTAGCATTGATCGAGTCTATATCGTTAACGGTTTGTAAAGGCGTGATGCCAGCGAGAAATCCCGAATGTTGTCTCCAGTTGTACAATGACTGTCAACCGCGACGAATTTGTATTCAGCGTCTGGAACGTTATGACCATCATTGGAACATTATTCATTTGCCCTGTCTGATTGCCTTGTTCCAAGGTGCAACCTGCAGCTGGAGCGATTATCTCTGCAAAGCACATTCAGATATGTATTATGATGTTTTACAACCGGCTCTGCGGCTGATCCTTTTCGATTCAAGCCTTCTTGGGAGCAGCAAGCTTCTTCTCCAAGGCTGGGCCCTTGAGTGCCTGGAGATCAGAGTTGCCACCGATGAATTCCTGTAATAGTACCGGCTGCGTCAATTCACCGTCCTCGTCTAGAAATAGGAGGACATACCTGGTTGATAAAGACTTGAGGTACTGTCTTCTGTCCGTATTCTTGAGCAATGTAGTTCTGGATGTCGGATCCGTCGTCTCGCTGGTCCAACCTGGAAGGCAATCAGAATCAAGTTCAGAAGCCTCTACGAGAATACGAAGGAAATGCACTTACTCGATGACCTTGTATGTCTTTCCGTCCTCGAGCTTCTTCGCAAGGTCAGAGAGGAGCTTCTTGGTGGCTGAACAATACTGTGAAGCCGGTAGGAAGAGGTCAATACAGTATTCGAAACACAACCCTTATATCCAGGACTCACAGGGCAGTAGCTCTTGGAGAAGACCATGACAAAGTTGTCCTTGATCTCCTGCTGAACGAGTTGCTTGGCACCGGACATGTTGACGGGAGCTGAGGTTGAAAAGGTGGAAGAGAGTGAAGAGCCTATTTTGACGACTGGTCGGGCTTGCGTGAACAAGTTGGATCGGAGTGGGAGGATTGAAGATCTGATAGCGAAACGCGCAATGGACATTCGGTGGGCGAGTATGGCAATGATACGACGATGGCAATGCAGGGAGCTTTAATATTCAGCCCAGATCGCGGATGATGGATAAGCCGGGGAGCAAATCCCGACTGGTGCGCCCGGAACAGGTCTGTCAATAGAATGACGCCATATCCAGCGTATCGAAGCGACGTCTGCGGCGACGGAGTCCTCATACAGATCTAGAAGGCGTGTAGCAGCCAAAGCGTCAATGCGACATGCATAGGTAGCGGTGCGTACGCGATATGCGACAGTATGAATCACTTTGACGTCGCCTCGAGCGAACCAACATAGTTCACCTTCCTCTTTGCCGACCTGCGTTGGCGGCGTTGCTCTCGCGCCTTACGAGCGTCCTTGACTGCACTGATCATAGCAGGCGTATACGTTGTCGCAGCACGAGCAGCGTCTCTGTCGAAATAGGTCGCGATGAGATTGACGTGACGGTAGTGCCTTTCCGTGAAAGACAGGTCGCCTTCATCGCTGTCCATCCGCCCTCTCTGCCCTAACCGGACCTGTTGCCCATTTCTCGTGCTAATCGGATTTAACTGCGACTTCTCCAGTCCCAGATCCCGCCAGAATCGCTCCTCAATCACCATATCCTGGGCCCATTGTTTATGCCTTTCTTGGTTCTCCCGCCGCCGATCTCGCCGCTTGACGCGGTCGTCCATCATCATGGAGAGGGTGAGCGGTTGGGGTTTCATCCGTGGCAGGGCGATGTTGAACAGGCTCGGGGCGAGGAAGGAAGGATGGACCATGGGCCTTTGGCTTGAAGGCACGGGTTTCCGCTGAATGGTGTTCTGTGAATGAGCATACCAAGTACCGTGAGCGTACATGCATGCATACCTTGCGTTTTGTCCTCCTATCATTCCTTGCTCTGGCGGTGTCGAGTGAGGCTATGATCCTCGCGTTGAACCTCTCGATAATGGCTTCGTCTCCTTGCACAGCCCTTTGCAAGTCTTCAAGTAGCTGTTCCCATCCAAGCGATCGCTGATAAGCCATCCTGTTATTAGAGTCACATAGATCGACTCACCTCGTACTCGACAGTCAGCCAATCTCGGACTTGTTGGTACCCCTGCATGCTCTGCTTTCGTCTCCATTGACATCGGATATGCCTCGTCAACACGCGATCCGGCCTTTGACATCCCACTTGACGGGAGGAAGTTGAGGATCGTTCCCCATCTCGTCTGTTTGCTAAGATGGCATCCACTTGTCTCGCATTATGTATCAGCGGACGATAGAGAGACCATCTTGTTGGTATTGTATGGTCCTTCCTCTTCGATAGAACTTGTTCCTTGATGGGTTTCTTCGTGACGTTATCGTCATCCCGGAACAGATGTTTACGAGTCGGATGGTTGAGCTTGTGGCAGTTGAGATTGAGGCGGATTGTGACAGGTGTTGTCGGAATGACTGGGAGTATGGATTGTTTGGCGGGCCATAGGCGACTTGACATGACAGCAAGGTGCCAAAGCTGTGGTGGAGAGTGAAAGGAGATGTAGAAAGTTGCTGAACGCTGTCGGAAGAGCGAGCAAGCAAGACATGAAGAACCTCCACTTCGGCCGCCGACGATGGCGCGGCGAGATGATCCGATGACATGACTCAAGCTTGTGCAAGTCGCAAGTCGCTCGATACAGTATCATATCCTGATCTCTATCACTTCAAGTTGTTGAGACCTTTGATTCGATCTCATACCTCAACATGTTGCCGCAGGAGGAATTGCCCGTCCTCGAGGCGTTGGTCAAGTGAGTTCATGTCCGACGCTTCGGAGCGAGTCGAAACGTGTCTAATCTCGATTTGTCTAGCATCAAGCATCGTCTTACAGCTCTCAAAAAGGTAGAGCCCGGATCTGGATGTACCATTCCCCATTCACTAAATTCCACTCCTCCTCCAGGACACGTCCAATTTCGTTCGCGCAAAAGATGTCATGTCCATCTACGGAGCCGTCGCTCGTGAAGTCACAAAGCTCAACGAGATTCGAGACCGACAAGCGCAAGAAGGCATGATCACCAGTTCCTCGACCGCCATCTCATCCGATTCTGGATCTTCAAGCGCTATCCCCCGGTCCAGGACCACAAGCGGTGCAGGAAAGATAAGAGCTCAGTCGGCGGACGATCATGCCGAGGATGCGGACAAGCTTAGTCGACGGCTGTCTACGCTCTCTTCTGCTTCTGCTTCGTCGACTGCCACCGCCAGACCTTCCGGACAAGACAGGTCGACGTCCGCAACGGGACGTGATATGACGGCGTCACCGGTGCAAGAGAGCGAGGAAGAAGAAGAGGAACTCCTTTCGGAATCCGCATCGGGAATTTCATCACGAATGGCATCGGTCCCTTCTACTCCAGCAGAGGAAAGACTTGCTCAGCTCGATCCTCCGAAAGATAGCATCTCCGCGCTCTCGACCCCCGCGCTTTCCCCTCAGCCTACGTCGACCCAAGCGGGCAATCAATCTTCGACGCCCGGCGTCGATGTCGATGTCGATGTTGATACCTCGCTCTCGAAAGCGCTGGAGACTCAGCATATCTCGCAGATCGACGTCAAGCCACCTTCAGAGATCAACAGGGTGGATCAGGTCTTGAACGACGTGTTTGGCTTGTTGAGTTTGTTCTTCCTGACCATCGGAAAGACCAAGGAAAGTCCGGGGACATATGTTCAGATTGCCAGCATGAGGGTGAGTCGTCACGCGGGACCCATGAACGCATCCTGACATGCATGTCGCAGCAACTTTTGGACCACATGAACGAGTCCGGCATCTACACGCAGGCCGATCTGCAGCCGTTTGCGCAGAGATTGCAAGTGTTGAAGACGATCATCAAAAAAGACAAGGAAGAAGGGAGACATCCGCCGGCAATCATCAAGCTCATGATGCGCAAGTTGGCAGATAGCGGCAAGTCTTCTTCCTCCGGAATAGCGTCGCACGTTAGCTCATGTGCGCTGTTACAGAACGCCTACTACAAACCCTACTCAAATCCCTGTCGGTCCTTTCCGTCGAACTCGTACCGATCCATCAGCGATTAGTCTCAATCAGAAGGCAGCTCGTCGCGATAGCCGCCAAGCTCAAGCCTTCAAAAGCAGAAGTCAAACCTCTTGTCGAGGAGCTGAGAAAGATCGACTCTTCCCGAGTCGATGGGAAATTCTTGGGTCCGGGAGGAAGCTCGGTCCCCACTGGTCAAGCAATTCTGGTCGGCTTGTTGGAGGAGTGTTTCGAGATCTGTCAGGATATTCGTGCGCGAGAGGGAGAGGAGAATGTTGCAGCACCTCTGCGTCCCATCTGGGAACGGTTGGCTGAGATGCGAGCTCAACTGGAACGACTACGTGAGTCCCTTCTTGCAGCCGTTGCGAAGGTATGACGCTCATCTCAACCGATTTACAGAACTGACGCATCGTTGGACTTTGCGAGAAACCGATCTATACAAGTAAGTCGGCTCAGAAATGGCTTGAGTTTGAAATCCTAACCCTGGCCGCACAGCTATGCCCAGTCTTTGCGTGAGATTGACCAGATGCGAGTAGATGGCAGCTTCGTCGATGCAGAGGGAAACAAGGTTAGTCCGCGACAGTCAAGCTTGGAACACAATCATGCGCTGATTATGGCACTTGTCGATATAGGCGCAGGGTCAATACGTAAGTCGCACGGGCGCCTGGCTTGGTTGCGTTACTGAGGCACGTTTTTACAGGTCTTGCTATATTTGCTGCGAAGATGCCACGGCCTGATTTACCGTCTGATTGCCGAATCGGAACCTATCTCGGAGGAGCTGATGCCAATTGTAAGCATACTTTGGATACCGCTGAGATGACAGATGAATGACCTACTTGTGTCCTATCAGGCGAACAAATTGTCGACCGTGAAGAAATGTCTCAATGAAGTGCTTAAATATGGCGGACCTTTCAGCGCACGGGACTTGTACCCCGTGAGTGAACATGATCCCCTTCTCTTCTCATTAAACGTCCACTGATCTTGCCATCCCCAGTACCACCTGGCCCTGCATCAAATCGACTCATTGCGCAAAGACGGAAAGTTCTTGTCGGAAGATGGTTCCATCCCGGAAGGCCAAGCAATCTTGGTGGCCCAGTTGAGCGAGGCTCATGAGATCTTGGAAATGCTAAAGGAAGGTATGGGAGACGAGGAAGAGGACGATGACGAGGATGATGAAGATAACAGTGAGGAGGAGGAGAGCGAGGAAGAAGCTTTGGAGCTGTCTCAGCCGCTACCTGTGCATAATTCGGCGCAATCGTAAGATCTATGGGGTTCGGGAGCGGTCTCGATGTCATGCGGTCGTAGGTATTATATCGTGATACTTGCATTGTACAACGGGTATATAAGACATATCAAAACTTTGCTCAGAGAATCGTGGTAAACGTTGACCAGGATCTGCAGGATATCAAGGAATTAGCGACGTTTCTTGCCACCACACACATCGACTGAAACGTACGTGATTATAACTATGGAAGCCTCGATGCAGCCCCACAAGAAAGGAACCCAGCTGCAACCCGTGAAGCGTTAGCTCTCAGCGCAGCGGAGACGCGGGTTGTCCAGTAACTCACGTTGCCATTTCAAAGCCAGTCGTATTGTACACAGCAGCCAAGACAAACCCGATGATCGTCGACATGATCAAAGCGCTTGCCATCCCCCATAGTAGTAGGAACACCAGAGGAAGAAAGGCAAGATAGATGGGCGCAGATTTCCGTGCCCGAGGTCTCCTGCTAACGTAGGAAGAAGTTGCTTGAGACCGCGTTGAGATGCGACTGGGAGGTGTATGGTGCGACGAGTCGGAGCTTGAGGCTTCGCTGGATTGCACGGAGCTGAGTTGGATCGTTTCCCCAGTAGCCGTTATGCCAACGACTCCCGCGCCGGCTGCCTTTCTGCTCCGCAGTCCCTGATGCTCAGACTCTCCTTGATCGGCTGCTGGCACTCCCTGTGACTCGTTGGGGATTCGTGTCATCTCCATTGACCGGTCGCTGTCTTCCGATATTCTCTTGCGGGATCTGACCCGTAGCGAGAATGACGAAGTCGGCGAGAATAGTAGAACCAGCGTGCACCATAACGCTGGAAAGCCGAATATCAAGGCGTGGAAGATGAGGTGCCAGTACAGAGTATAGTGCCAAATATCTTGAGGAATGAAAGTATAAGTTGCAAGGACACCGATTCAAGCAAGATGTCAACTCACCTTCAGCTTCGAAAAGGTAGTTCCCCGGAAGGACATCAGTCCCGTTGCCGTTGGAGCGGCGAACGCTCAGTTTCGGAGTATACAGCCCTGGCCATTTAGGCGTGACATATCCAGGAGGCGCTTGAAGGACGGTATCCTGACAGCTTCTGAGTTTAGCATGTCTACCGGTCACCCAAGACCGCTACTCACCCTATCGGAAGGGGTCAAGATAGATTGAGCGGCGCCCATCTACGAGGCTTGCCAATGGGCATATCAGCCTGTCCAGTTGCGTCCGGCCTGAATGTCGATATGATCGAACTCCAGCGCTGGTGAAGCGAAAGGAGTATGCGTATCTTCCTTCTCAAGGCGGTTGACTTAGACCATGCGTTCGAAAGGGATCACAGACCATGCGTTCGAAAGGGATTACGATCGGAGTGGAGGCTCTTGCTTTTGCCATGCGATTACTAAAGAGAAAAGCGACTGAAAACAACAACCAACATCTCTATGGTGAAACGGTATCATGGTCGCTTGCCATTGCCTCAACGGCACAACTTGCGATCGGCAGGGGTTCGACTCCCCTTGGAGATACGATCTTTTTGCCCATGCTTTAACCGCAGCTTTAACCGCAGTCCATAGCGCTGTGTCTCCTATCATAGCTCCTCCCTGACGCCTTCTCCCTGACTGTCCAACTAACACCTCCAAGGCTTCAACGTTGTATACGAAGAGAGCAGCACAGTGGGGGTTGGATAGGTTGGGGTACATCGTAGCTAACTATACAATCAACAATGTGATGGCTATATGGGTGTGATGCCAAGGCGACCTGCTGACTAAGCCTTGCCCGGACATGCATCCCTGCTCTCCGCCTGAACAACGTATCAGATTTCTTGGAGGAATGTGAAACTTTCAGCCCGGGGATGCTCACAGGGGAAGGCTGTCGTTGTTCCCAACATATGGAGCATCGGAGCCCTGTCTCTATTGGTCAAGCTAGACTTCTTGCATGTTACGACTTGGGATTACATATTAAGATTGTATGCACAAGACAAGGCCAAGGAAGTCTGTGCGGTGGTGTCCGTCGCACGCAGTTCCCGTCTGCTGAAATGAAACGAAACCGGCCTCGTTACAGCCCTGTAGCCTTTCGACTAACGCATTTTGCCACTGCAAGGAGTCGACGGCCTGCAGGTGATGCGGTGAGAGTATTCCCAACGGGACAGCAAGCCTTCGATGTTGTGGACATTGTCTTGTCCCTACCACATATCCTACAACCGTCTATATTCCCGTACGCCGCTGTACCCGGCCGTCGAACCCAGCAACGACAATGTGCCTCTTGGCAGTATAGCCTGAACACTCCTTCTTCGCCGTCATGGTATGCTGCGGGCGTGGGGCATATCTGCCGGCAGTGGCGATGGCAGGGATCGTCGCCGAGCCGTCCGGTGCACGTGGACTTGTATTGATACCGAGAAGAATCGGTCGACTGGCCATCGAGACGAGGTGCACCTTCGTGACCAGTAGGCCATGTTGCAGCATCGCATACGGAGGCGGACCTTGCTGACGCAACCTTTGCCGGAATAGGACAGCGTCGTGCTGATCGGAGAGCGTTGAAACGTCTGTGGAAGGGCCAATCACTGGTGGTCCTCCACTTGTTCGGCGTTTTGCGTATACGGTATTCGAACCAGAGGAGGGATGCGTTGCGCCTTTGACTCAGTTTCATCGTCATCCTGAGACGGCTTTCCCGTGGGTGCTTGCATTGCGGCTGACAACGGTGAGATCGATGAGTCAGGTATCCGCACGGTCAACAGGCATGGAGCACGACTTACGGAACAAGTTCAAGATCGAGAACACGTGCGGCCAATTCCTCAAGACACTCCCAATCGCTTCCCCGCCATCCGCCATCACGCTACTCATCCTCGCAAGCTCTTCCATCCTCTCCAACATGCTTTGGCTGGCCCTTCGAAGCTCGAGCAGGCCGTGGTATTCTTGCTGCTTCTCCAGGAGACGGACTTGCGACGGTGTAAGCTGGTCGATGCCCTCGACGTGGGCGAGAGATGGCGGGATCTGCGACGCAGTGGATGCTCGAGAGGGTGCGTAAGACATGATGAGGGCGAGTGTCGTGCGGTGTGACAAGGCGTGGGTCGAGGAAGATCACAGACGATCAGAGTGTTGCTTCATCATCTATCCTTGTTTCCCTCGCGTCACATTATGAGCGTAAACAACGCGCTAAGGATGTAAGGACGCGCTTCCATTGCCCAGTCAGCTTCACTGCTACACCCATGTAGCTCTACCACCCCGACAGGAAACCAGAACCCGGAATTCGCGGGGGGATAGGCAGTGCGTCAGTCGGTGGAAAAGAAGCCGTTACGCTTATACGATTGTCGAAAGCCTATGCGTTCGGAGTTGCGTTTGGCTGGCTGTTTGGCTCGAGCCCGAAATGTACGATGATGAAGCCAGACAGCACCATGGTAGTTGTGATCGTTGCGGAGAGCATTTGCGCATGGATTGGGTTCAAGTATACCACACACCTGCGTATCATCTCTTCATAGTCACGATTACAACCTCGGAACTCCTGCAGTCCACTACTTCTTGTTCTTCTTCTTGTTTTTCCGTTTTTTGCCTACCGGCACGCCAGCATCTGGAATGACAGGCGATTCGGCTGGCGTTTGCGCACCGGAAGCGAGGGGAGTCTCATCCGCCTCGTCCTCGTTGGCCTCCTCTGCGCCAGCTTGCTCATCGGCACCCGCCTCGGCTTCCTTTACGACCTCGATCGGGATTGATTCTGAAGCCGTAGCCTTTCCTTCCACTGGTTCGACGTTGCCGTTGTTCTTCTGGACCTCGATCTCGGGAACATGGACCGCGGATTGTTGTGGTTCTTGTGGCGCATCGACGCTTTGGACGTCGCCATGATCTTTCTGGACTTCCAGCATCGGCTCTCCTTCCACTCGCGAGGGTTCAGGCGTCATCTCCATCGCCTCCGGTTCCTCGGTCGACGTCGCGGGTTCCAGCTCGGTGGCCTGCTTCTCAGCCTCGGCAGCGGCCTTTGTCTCCAAGACCTGCTCAAGCACTTTCGAAGAGGATTCGCCGTCCTGGTCTCCTGAAGCATCAACCGGCCTCTGCCCGCTGAGCCACTGACGTGCGGCGGCGTCTACGTCGGGGTCTGTCTTTTTCGATTCCGGAACTCGAGGCTGAATTTCAGCTTCTGGTGTCTCTGCCTGGCCGATGCTTGAGCGGTCCTCGTGGTTGTGCTGATCCGTGGTGTCCAACGCATGAGATGCTTGATCTGGTATTGCCGCTCGAGTAGCTTCTTCAATTGAAGGTTGCTCGACGACAGGCTCGATGACCGAGTTTAATGCATCATTGGCCTCTGCTTGTGCTTCCACCTCGTCGACCGCCGACGCCTCGGCTTTGGATCCTTCTCCCGTAGCCGCCGCCTGTTCATTTGCAGGAGGACTCGACGTAGGGAACTTGAAACCCCTATCCAACTTGCCGTCCGCTTCTGGTTTTGGGCTCTTAGGCTGAGATTCGGATGTCATATCGACGACAGGGTTCAAGGGCGAAACGGTTTGAGAGTCGCTGATCGCTGCGGGTGCTATACCGGCGGTGGAGCCGACAGTACTTGGCGCATCCGTCGGAGATGCTGCCGAGTCTCCTTCCGCCCGGTCTTGCCTCTCGTTGGTTGAAGGGGCTATAGAGGACTCCTCTACGGATTTTGGCGGCGGGACTTCGGACACCGGTTCTTCCTTCGGTTTCGAACGGAACTCCGGCGGCGCTTCACCTCGGGGTTGATAATGCACAGGGATAACTGCTCCGAGTTGGAAGTTTGACACCGGCGTAAGTCTGATGCAATCACAGTCAGTTGTCAGGTTCCGCCATGGGCAATGGCATTCTGCTCACTTCTTATCGACGAGACACGCCAACACCCATTGTGGCTGTACGATTGGCAGCGACAGCTGAATAGCCTTCTGATATTCGGAAGTTGGGCTGCGACAATCGCGAGAGTTAGCTTCGAATACAGTAATAAGAGAGACTGTCGATTTACCTATAGTTGTTCTCGGGCGGTCCAGCACTTTGGCAGACGAAATGAGTAGTGTCGATTTCGATGCTCTCGGTCCACTTTGCGTTCATCTGCTTCAACGCAGCCTTGGCATGCGCCAGCAGATTGTCATCTTGAATCGATCCGAAGCAGACAGAGATACCCGATGTATCGCTGTAGCGGAGGTCAGCGATCGTTTACTGATGAAGCTATCTTATTCCTGCGTACTTCATAGTATGAGTCCGGACCTTGATAATGTTTGACGGGAAAGTCCCGGCAGTCGTTTTCCTGAGGGGTTTGTCATGTATTAGCAGCAGCTACGGCAAATAGGGATTGATTGAGGTACTCACAGTACCAACTGGAAAGTATACTCCTCATTAGACTGCAGCGAACTGAGCTTTGTGCTCGTGTTCGATTTCGGATTAGGAATCAGCGCAAGCCGCTGTCCATTCTTGTAGATCTCCAGTGCCCTCAGATCGGCTTTCGCAAGCTCAATCTTTGGCCATTCCAGCGTGGCACTGGTTTGGGTGACGTGTCGAAGCTTTAACTGGGGCGGCTGAGGAGTGTCGATCCCGTATTCGTTCAGGATTTGGTCCTGGAGAGCCCAGAATTCGGAAAGGTGGGCCTTTTCTGCCGCCTGGTTTCTGTTGACGGAGATATTGACGATGGATCCGGAAGAGACGCCGGGAGGAAGGAGGATTGACGGGAATTCGATCAGGTGTGCACGCTCTCCGATCAAGATCTGTACGCGAAGCACGAATGAGCCCTCTCCATGGTGTTGAGAATTAGATATAGTCTTACCGCCATGCCCGCATCTAGTGAAAGGAAGGGAGAGTGACTTGTTTAAAAGGCCGAACATGAGTTGACGATATCTTCCTCTCTCACCTAGCTTGCCAACGGTGAACGTAACTGGAGTTGCGGTGCGTGGTCAGAAAAGATTGTTTGTGAGCTCCATGCCTTAACTTACACTTCTCCATCTTGAGCGATTGTGTATGAAAGGATGGTTTGTGATACGCTTCGAATAGGCGTGTACGACCGATTACGATAGTCTTTCGATGCGACTGCTTCTCGAGTTGCTTTTCTTCTCTGGCGGCTTTGCTTGGTTCAGCGAATTCCACCGACAGACTTTACTACTGACAGGGATGACTTTGCGATGTGTCCGCTGAAGCACGATCTGCCAGCTGATCCGCTTGATGTAGAGATTGATGAACACGTCAACCGACTCAGCTCAAGCGAGGTGCGCGGAAGCTGATGCGCAATAGTCATCCGATCGAAGGTTGACGTGAAGACTTGAATTTCCGAAACTCTCCAGTCAAACGCCTCTCCCCGCATTCCTGACAACTCAGAGGACTTGAGGATGCAGCGACAATCCATCGCTTTGCTTCGACGCCTCGTGGCACCGGCCGCGGCACGTATCGCCCGCGCTCCGGCATCCCGTACTTTCTCCCAGGTAGCTCGTCCGCGGTATACAGCTTCGAGGACCGCAAGTGTTGCGAAGCGTCCGTTACCCTTCCCCTCCGTTGGCCGAGCTTTCTGACTGAGAAATTCCCTTCCACAGGCTATGCTACCTCGGACTCGGCGCCGACATTGGATGATCCCGCGGAACGTCAAGCCATGGATGCGCTCGAAGAGGGGACGAGGCATCTCGAAGAAGGCAACATCGAAGCCGCCCGAGATCATTACAAGCGAAGCGTGGAGATTCAGAAATCCGCTGCGGCATTGTTCAACCTCGGTGTAAGTCCTGTTCTTCCAACGTTTGTCGCTTATAGAGCGCTGGTTGAGCTATATTGTCCTTAGGTTACGGAATACCACCTCAGTGAGAACAGCTGCATGGCCGGTTTGCCAAAGCGATGCTCAACATATCACCCTGCCGTTCAGATAAAGTAGACTCCGCCATCGAAGCATGGCAGCAAACCATCGACATCGCGCCATCCGCCGATGCGCACACGAGTGAGTCGGCGTCCGACCCATAACAGCGGAGCTCGAGACTGATTGCCCGTCTACAGACATTGCTTCAGCGTACATCTTGGCGAAGCCACCGCAGGCGGCGTTGGCGATCCGACATCTGAAGTAAGCCCAACTCCAGTATGCTGCCCCGAACGTACCATTTGACCACACTCGTCGATGGTCCAGACAAGCATTGGAGCTGTCACCGGAAGACCCTGAAGTGAGTCTCGATACCCTGAATAAGAGTCGCCGGGAGATCATGGCACTCATCTAATCCCACTTAGATCGCATTCAACTTGGCTGCGGTCCTTGAGTCGAGTACGTCATTCCCATTTTTCATGTTGTGGAAGGATGAGCTTACCGACCTAACTGTATCGCGCGCAGCTGGCAACAACGAACCCGCACTGACGCTCTACGAAAAAGCCGTCTCGCTCGGTGTCGACCGGGCTGAACAGAACGTCCGGAACGTAAGTCTGTCCCCGAGGTCCCGAATCTTAAGTAAACTCACTTCTGCCCTGACGTCAGGTCAAAGCCAAGATCGCTGCCGCAAAGGCTGAAGCGGAAACCGCCGCTACCAAGGCGCCATAAAAATGAGCAAAGTAGCTCTCATCAAGAATCACGCAATTTGCACAGCGAAGACTATGCAGTAGATGATATACATACCGCTCTCTTGTGTTCATTGCACAGCCAGGATGATATACATACCGCTCTCTTACGTTCAGAGCACAAGCAGCTATTCTCAAGCGTATCTGCGGCGTTGCACTGTAAAGACACCCATACTTCACGGGCCCACAGATCGAATATGCTGAGATCGTATTCAACCCTGATCATCTATCTCGTACAGTTATACAATGGCCCAGTTGTTCCAACAACCAGTCATATGCGAAAAATCCTCATTCCCTGGTAACATCTACGATAGTGCTCGTGATGTATCGGCGGCATCCCCAACGCAAGGGTGCCGGACTGAAATGGTGAAAGCGAAAAGTGAAACGCGACGTATGCTACAGGACTAGAGGGGGATAGTCCACGTTAGGCGAAAATGTAACGGTGGGGTCACGCCACTCACAGTATTCGGGCAGTGGTCTTTTTGCTGGTATACCCTTGGCATCCTAGAATCATGTATTGTCAGATCAATCGTGCAAAGAATAGTCTCAGAGAAGACTGGACTCACATGTGGGGCTGATTCAAACACTTTGTACTCTTGCCGCAGGTCCTCGTTGAGCTCTAATATCGAAGCCACATTGCCGCATCTATGGCGATGTCATGTCAGCTCATGCATCGCAGCGCATACAGTTTCAGCCTAAGCTCACCTGTAACAATAGTTCGGCGCACTCCAAACCGTCACGATCTGCCTGTCGAACATCAACTTGTACCCCTCCATGACCAACTGATGCGCTCTCGCCACTAGGTCGATATCGTTGTCGTGATTGAATGTTTGTACCACATCTTGACCGAATAGGTAGCCGGCACCTCTCGGCGAAACGCCCCAACCCTCGACGTCTGCCAGATAAGGGAAGTGAGCGAAAAGATCGAGAGCATCATGCGATGTTAGCGTACCGTCTGGATCTGACCATAGCAGATCACACATCGGTCCATCATGTGGCACTTCCTGTTTTCTATCTATCACGCGAATCTGTCGGGGAAAAAGTCAGTCTAAAAACTCCCTAGTACCTACCCAGACTCACCTGATCTAATGTTCCAACAGCCGGACTCAAACCACCATGCACACAAAACACCCTCCCATCCACCACCGCTCCCAGACTCAGATAGTCAAACACGTCGCAGCAATATCTCCATACATTGACGCTCCCGTATTTGCGTTGGCACTCGTCGTAGAACCCGTACACTTGCGTGATCTGGCGTGATTCGTGGTTGCCGCGGATGAGCGTTATTCTATCCGGATAGCGAACTTTGAGCAGTAGGAGCAGCAGAAAGGTTTCCACAGAGTAGAATCCTCGGTCGACGAAATCACCTGTTTCAACATGCCGTGGTGAGCTGGACTTGGTTACGAGACTTGTCTGAAATGCACTCACCCATGAACAGATAATTACGATCCGGACATTCCCCTCCAACCTTGAACAGCTCCATCAAGTCGAAGAATTGGCCATGTATGTCACCACATATCTGAACCAGCATCGGCGGCGGTCAGTGACATCCTCATACCCCTGGCAACGTTGCCGTGACCACCGTTGAGACTGCTCGACACTTACTGTTACTGGACTATCAACGTACTGCACGTTCCCCTCTTCTATCAGGATTTCCCTTGCCTTCATACATAGATCCTTGACCTGTTGCTCTGATATCGGTTCACAGCGCCGCAGCTGCTCGATCTGTCTGTGATCAGGGGAGATATGGTAAGCAGACCGGACTGGAAGATAGATGGCTTGGGAACCGAAGAGGGTCAATGCTTACTGATCGAGATCACTCATTGTAGCTTGCACACAGATACTCCTTCTTGTCTCTCCTAGCCTTGACTCGCGTCAGACAGCTTTTGAGCAGAGGTCCGTCTCGTGTTCGATAAATGTGGGATTATAGCTGGCCAATTGTCTTCAAAACGCTTGCCTGAACCGCAGACCGTGACGCGTCCGCTTGCGCTGATGTCGGTGGATCCGCGAAATATCGAGGAGCTCCTTGTATTCCTGAGCGGTGCTTTTTCCCTGACGCTGTCGACCTTTCCTTGATCTTGTAAGGTAGCAACCCAATATACGAGTAGCAGTGAATCTGGGATTTGCCTTGTGTCGGAAGACCTCGACCCGAGATGAATCGCAATTGTAAACAAGCGCTTTCGATCACTTTTGGGTAGTCATTATTGCTCATTGCCCATCGCTTCAACTTGTTCACATGAATCCTTATCAGATATACTTTCATATCTAGGTGAGCCTTACATGTACGATACAGGATCCGACCCATGGCCTCTCGCATACACCTATCAATACATATTGCACTTCGACCGCTGGGAAGTTAGCAGTCCTATGCCTACGGTCCCACTCAAACCATGCAAGTCTCGCAGCGGAGCCCTAGCAATGTCCGCCGTATTTCTGAAGAGGCCTAGAGGACAAGTCAGCTTCACAGATTCATGGTCTCAAGACATCGAAGCGACTTACGACTCTCGGTAGAAGTGGCCGCTAAAATCGCATAACTTTGACGCTCGCGTCCCCGTCTCCGATCCTCGTGCTTCCCCTGGCTTTCGGCTTCGACTGTGACTTTGCTTTACGAGGCGATCGACTCTGCTTGCCAGTCGATAAGCCCGCTACTTGATCAGCACTTGTCGACCCCTTCCCGCCGCCGTCAGCCAGGACTTTGATGTTCTTGGATACACGCTTAGCGGCCGTCACCGCAGGTGGAAGGGTGTTGCCGGTGACTTCCGCGAGACGCGTCCTGGAAACCGTATCGAACGGAGGTAGGGATCCACCTTTTGTGAACGACGAAAGATCTCGCAGAGGCAGCGGTGGCAATCCTAGCGGCTGTTCCAGGTAAGAATACGCCGAGCCGGGTCGAATATTCTCCTTGTCGAGCGGTGTCGTGATAGTCGGTCGCGAACCCTTCCAGCTACTTGCGACGGCAAAAGCTGGGGTAGAGCGCGAAGACTTCAGCGGATGGATATCCAGACGCTGAGTGGACTGTTGCGATGCTGCAAATGAGTGGACTGGTGCGTACGCTGGTGCCGAGACCGGTCCATCGAATTTACCGGTGATGACGGACTGCGGGCGGGATAGGAAGTTGGTTTGCAGATACGACGCGGTAGTAGGTGAGTCCATGGCCATGATAGTTTCGATTTCTTCAATAGCGGTATTCGTTGAAACTGACCTTCCATGTATATTTCCAGCTTCACCGGCGTCGACGGACAGCAAATTGCCAGCGGGAGGCGGTTCCAACACTGCGGGCGAAGGCTTTGACGAAAGTACGAGAGGCGCAACACGAGCCGCGTGAGGCTCTTCCGTTTCCGCTACGGGATGAAGAGCGATGGAAACTGGACCGATGGACGATTTTCCAGCGTTCCACTGCTGGACGCGTGGGGCCGGCAGGAGCAGGCTAGGCTGCGATGCTGAAGTCGTTTCCTCTTCAATGGCAGGTACCGGCGTAGATCTACCCGCACTTCGGAGAGAAAAGGTGGATCCCTTGGATACGATGGCTTTGGCGATATCGGCCGGAATGGGCGGCAGACTGTGTCCCATCTGCGCGGTCGATAACGCCATCTTCGCTTCCGTGCTCGGACGATTCTTCAAGATACCTCGAATCGACGTACTCGAGCCTTTCTTTGTAACGCCATGGGGAGTAGCTAGGCCTGCGAGGATGTACCGAACCGCTTCTTTTGCTGGAGTATCTTCGGCATTCATGCCCATTTCCCGGATTGCGCCCTTGAAATCCGCGAGGAAGTCGACGCCTCTCATCTCCGGGAGACCGCTCTCCGGACCACGGGACAAGCCCCTCTGCTTGCCGTAACGAGGCGTCGCTGTCGAGCTCCAGTCACCATGACCGTCAATCGAGAACGAGGCTCGCTCCTCTACCGCGATTGAAGGACGACCAAAGTCGAAAGATGGCTGATCTCCCCGTTGACCGGGAGGGATAAAGTCTTCAGATGCGCGAAAAGCAGGCAAGTCGTTCGACTCTCTGATGGTAGAGCCAAATGTCTCTCCACTGTGAGTGCGTCTATGAACAGTCTGGCCTGCTTGACCTGTCGACGACGACTGTCCTGCCTTCTTGCCAAAGCTGTAGACGCATCGTTAGCAACCAACCTCTATGGAAGCAGTGCATTAAAGAACTCACTCCGCCCTCATGATCATGTCCAGCCTTTCCGGGTCAACGTTTCCAAAGTCCCGGAGTGGATCGCTTTCAGGCCTGTCTGAGGCCTTCCTCCAACCCGACCACATCTTCCCAAAGTCGAATGTCCGCCGGCGTTCCTCCTTTAAGAGATCCAGGAGCGTTCCGCCGAGAATATCGCCTGATCGCCGGTTGCTTTCCTGGAATTGCGATTGGTCTTCGCTTGCACGAGAAGCGATGAAAGTTTCGGCCCTGGTGATGGATCTTCTTCGGTCGTGCGACACTTCGTGCCCGCGAAGCTCGAGCCGAAGCGCTGTATCGAGGTCCACGCTGCGTCTAGCGGTGATGATGGCGTCTCCTTGACTTCCCCCGATCAGGAAAGTAGGTCCGAGACTCATGCGCCCTCGCACCGCTTGCTGTACCGAAGCAAGCTTTACGCTTTTCCCTCCAGGACTGCTCATCATACTATCAGGCCGGGAATCAGGCCTAGAGTGGTCGAAGTCTGTTCGACTGGGTGAGTGCGGATATTGGCCAAATGAAGCACGCCCGGCGTCATTGTCGAGGATGGAATACTCGCTGAATTGGTCGTCGTCGAGAACGAACTGAGGCGGGCTGACGGGTATGGCATTAGCGGCTTGAAGATCCACTGCCCGCGCCCGAGGTGTTTGATCTGGATCGACTTCTTGAATGTCGCTCATTTCGAACCTTTCGACAGGCTGTAGCATCGATACTCGAGGGTGCGGGGCCACGAGACTGAGCAACCTATCAAACCTGCCTGAAGACGGTCTCGCCTGTCCGGTCTCCAGCCAGATATCGCTCGACCGTCGTGGCATCTTCTTCTTGAAGCGAAGCGCCTCGAAGGAGGTGGAGCCTTCTTGCGGTGTCGCAACGTGTTTTTCTCGCTGGTCGTTGCCTCCGATCCTCGACTTCACGAACCGCACAGGTCGCTCCAAGGCACTGCTGCATTTATGTAGACTTCGGTGGTACATGTCGACCGCGTTCTTTGGCGGCTTTTCCGAAACAGCTACGTTGTCTGAGAAACGAGGCTGAAGGGTCAAAGGTCGCAGTCGGCTGGTTTGCTTTGCTTTCGAGAAAGAGACTGCCACGTGCGGCGTGTACACAACGACGTAGGTGACAAACAATGCCAGCGCGGGCAGGACGATGGAAACCAGATAGGGTCCCGTTGCAAAGGTTTTTCCGTGGGTGGACTCGATGAGAATCGGCACAGTTAAGCCCTAGATTCCAGATCAGCCTGGGTTCCGCCATGAACTTCCGCGTCCAGGACTTACAAACGCGATCCAGAGAACGAGAAGATTGGCGATGAAGGCCCCCTTGAGTCCTTTTCCCTCCTCGCCGGCCCTGCCCAGCACTGCTCCTTTCTCGGCCAAGCCCGCGGAGGACACCCTCTGCTGGAAAACTTGCATGTCCGCTGGTGGCATGTCCAGTGTCTCTATCCCGGAGCTTGCCTTCCCGCGCAACAAGAGCGGATCCGTCGACTTCTTATCGGCTCCGGGGCCAAATGCACCGAACATGGGCGACGCGACGGAAGAGTAAGCAGAGTACCTGCCTCGCTCGTCGAAAGGAGGTTGTGGCAAGTCTGCCTGCGCGCCGTATCTTCGGGGGAAAGTCGATGCGGCGGGCATGAAGATTTCGGACTCCGAGGTACTGGGCTTGGTGAGGATATCGGATCTCATGAATCGTCCGGCGATAGGTGGGAGCGCTTTGATAGACGAGCCATTGTTGACCACCGATTCGGACACCACTCGTCTCGCTTCGAAGCTCTTCCCGCGTCCATATAGAAACTCGTCTTCGTCAATGACGGTTTCGACCGCCTCGCCGTCGAAAGAAGCGTCGTCTCTCCCGCTGCCAAAGGCATCGCAGAACACATCCCGTTGATCGTCCGAGCCCATACTGACACTTCGAGGGAACGACTGATCCGCGTTTCGCGCGCCGTTCCTCTCGAAACCTTGACAAGGATCGTCGATGGCGGAGTGAAAGCTCTCGTCGGACAGCGTGCGCTTGCTTTGCTTTCTGGCAATGGTGGAGAGTGACTTTGAAGACTTGAATTTGGGCAAGATGTGTGATGGATCGAGGATTTCAAAGTTGGTGGACCGCTTGCCGTATTTGATGGGTAAAGAGTCGTAAGAGGCGAATGTCATGTTGGCTGGATCACCGATTCGAAGGATGCTTGGGCCTTCACCGTAGAACGTCGACTCCTCTGCAGCTGGAACAGTTCTCGGCATAGCAGCTGCTTGTGGCGGCGCTGGCACCCCGTAGCGTGCCTTTGTCGACGCCGTCAAAGCAGGGACCGGAGGGATCTCGTCACTGCAATCCAATCGGAAAGAACTCAACGTCGTTCCGCTTTCTGTCGGTTCTGTGATCCAAGAATTGGTATTCGAAGCGGTCGTGCGGTCCTTGCCTTTTCTTCCGACGCTTGAGTCGACCGTTCTGGCTGATGCAGTGGAGAAGGGACGGGTGTAGGCTGTTTGCGGAGTTGTAGGCGTCAAAGGGGCACTGCGTCCGGAGTTGGTCGTGTATCCGAAGGAGGAGATCAAATGCGTTCGAGAAGCGGTTGCTTTCCCTGCAATCAGGAGAGTTCGTCAGATCACCACCATTAGCAGGCAAACGATGGGACTCACCGTTTTCCGTGATCCAGCTATTACCTTCCTGCTGCATCCTCTCCAAAAACGCATCCTCCGTCTCGCCAGGCCTAGGCATATTCCCTTGCCTCGCCAGCGCCTCCGCGTCCGCTTCCGACAAACCGTTTCCCGAGAACCAGGATTTCGTGTGCCGAGTGACCGTGTCCCGCGACTCCAATAGCGGAATGGGCCATTTCGAGGTGTCGAGTGCGAGAAAGGAGATCGCCAGCAGGGAGATGATAAGCGCGGCGACGATGATGTATGTTGAGGTCCAAGCTCCGAGAGCGGCAACAGCGATGGTGCCGACGAGGGGAAGAACGATTCTTCGGAAGATGCATTTGCGTGTGGCGTTTCGGACGTTGGAATTGTTCCCTGTCCGCTTGAAGGTCCCTTCGATCGAGTGGGGCAGCACAAGGAAGGGCACCAGAAGTACCGAGAGACCGAGGGGAAAGTCGATCGCACGAGACGGTGTTGCCGCAGTGGAGCATGCGAGATAGATCAGTCCGAAGATGAGGGAGAGGAGTATACCGAGGGCGTAGGAGAACAGGGTGGATCGCACGCGCGACGGGACTTTGTTTTCGGCGTCCTTGACCTCGACCGTCGGAGCGAGGTTGTACTCGCCTGTCCTTGCGTCCGTGGAAGTATGCTGGTGGTCGTTTAAGAAAGGCCGGACGTTCAAAGTCGCGAGGGAGACCTTGCTTGCTGCTGCACTCTGGTTGCGAGAGCGCAAATCGCCGTTGCCGGATCCCTTGACGTCTGTGGGTGACTCGTCGTCATGTCGGAGTCGATCGTAAAGAACGTAGAGGAGGATTGATGTGGGTATGATGAAGACGATCGGAACAGCTATCCCAGCTGCCAGCGGGAAAGGCGAAGGGTCCATGCTGGTGGTGACCACTGGATATCGTCCGAAAGCCCCTTTCGAGGAGAATCACCGATGAGGGTCACGATTGGGACTGAGAACGATTCGAAGCGGTAATGGGCGTCGATAGTAGGAAGGTGTCGAATGCAAGAGGTGAAAGCTGGAATGTATTGGATACAGTCCGAAAGCAGGATGATATCACGAAGATATCACGATCGACCAGCAAAGCGGGAATACACATCAACTCTGGCCCAGGAAGAGTGGAATCTCAGTCAACATCAAAACAAGACGGTAGCGATGGTTGATGGAAGAGTGAAGGAAGCTGAAGATCAATGGAGCAACCTGAAACAGAGATGAAACGCGGAGAACTCAGGGGTTCTGCTTCCGTTTGCCTAGAGTTGGCCGGGCTTGACGTCATCCTTTGAACGACGAGCAATCGATATGTCGCTTTTGCCTCGAGATCATTTCAAGTTGTTTGATCTGTCTGTGTTGTGTTTCTTTTACAAACACAGACGGCACCCATCATGACAATCACTCCAGATAGCAAACAAGATTCGGCCGCACCGCCATCCTACGCCGCCGCCGTTGCCGGAGCCGGACCGTCTTCTCAGCGCGCACAGCAACCTCCCCCTGGCAGGACGTACTCGCCATCAGGCAACGAGGAAACGCACTTGCACCAGGGACAAAACCCTCAACGCACGTATCATGCAGGAGGGAATGTAGAGGAGCAGTGGGTGCCGCCGTCGAGCGAGAGCGAGGTGCGGTCGCGGGCGAGGAAGAGGTTCTTCATTGCGGCCTTGTGGGCGTTTGGGATCTACACTCTACTTGGGTACGTCCTTCTTCCCGTCTGAAATCAACATTTGCCATCTTGCTAACTTGTCTGCTTGCCTTACAGACTTCTGATCGGTGGAACCGTCGAAGACGCACGTTCAGCAGGCCGCCACCGCCGTCATCACGGACGGCACAACCCTCAACGACCGATCGACGATGCACCGCCGATGGACCCGCATCCGACACGTACGTGGCACAAGATTAGCACGGCGGCAACGTTGTCTGTCAGTCCGACGCAAGTGGTCGAGCAGGTGCCAGTGGTGGAAGGTGTGCAGGCGGTGAACGTTGGGCGGGAGGTTCGGGTGGAGGAGCTCGATTAGATGAGTGGATAGGAAGCAGAGTGTTGTTGGGAGGACTTGTATGTATACCCTGTTTCGTTGTGTTACGTATGGGACTCGTGGTAGAATGCTTTTGTTAACTAACCGGGAAGTCGTTCGTGAATCTGTTTCTGCACTCCCTCTGGCGGTTAGAGAGGGAGCGTCCGTGCATGCATGTGAAGACAATCAGGAGCTCTGCAACGCTACCCTTAGAGCGCGCACGGGCCGGTGCTAGTGTGTCCGTTGTTCACTTTCGTGACATATGATATCTGACCTCGCCAGCAATGTAAATGTTCTGCATGGAGCATAGACCGCGCTGTGAGTGGGTCGCGCGAATTAGTTTGCGAATTGTCGTGCGACCTGCCAGATTTGAGAGATCCTCTCGCGAGTCTTCCGCGTAGTCAGAGCGCGACCTTGGCATCTCAAGAGTGATCCAGATCATCCAGGGGTATTCCAGGACAGGAGGTTTTCGCTTTCACAACGCAGCTCAGGAACAGGGACCTTGGTGGAGATCGCTCACCATGCGATCCGGATAGGCACCTTGCATAGTCTAGTAGGCAACCGCAGACATTGCCACACCAACTGCCCCGCCGACGAGTTGAGTGAACGTCCAGGCCCTCTCCCAAGTATGTGCCTTTGACGCGCTCGGAGAAACAGGGCACACTAAGGCACGCCAACGCCAACGCCAACGGACGACAAAATAAACACACGAAACACTCCGACCACGCGCGTTGAGTTGCGTCCGATGGAGTCAAGAGCTGAGTCAAGTACTGCCTATAGCTATAGCACCGGCCGCTGCTTACAGGACATTCTCGCTGGACTTGCTGGTTCAACAACACCACACGGCTTTTAGCAAGACTCCGCATCATCCTCGCTCGGTATCCGTTGAACGGTTCCCCGATTTGTTTCCAAAACACCACACTCGTTTTCAGCCTTTGCACCACATTCGTTCTTTATTGCCCGTCGACCGTATCGCACCTTCACGCACAGTATCAGCAGGTCTCTCGTGAGTAGTCTCTGTATGATGGGATGTTTATGATTGCTGATGAATGGGCCCGACCAGCGAAACACATCTGCAGCGTCGACTCCACGCTCATTCCCGACAACTCGAGTTCCGACGCATTCGCATAATAATAGCATCTTGCAACTCTCGTTGCCCAACACAGTATCACTTGTCGACTACACGGCGGCATCAAACGCAACTTTTCGGATCAGGAATCCAAGAGCAAGCGTAAACATCTACGACAAACATGTCCTATCAATCATTCACGTCGCCCTTGCCTTCCCCTCCCGCGGAAGGGCACTCGCTACCCTTCCTCCCTGCCAAAAGAGTCGATCTTCTGCGACAAGCGGGTATCATGCGTTCGACTCCACCGCGAAGGCAGAGCGCGTGGTCCATGTCGGGAGGGGATAGCGACGGCGATTCGGAGACCAGCGATGATTCACGACGATCTTTGGAGGAGCGAGTTATGAGTATCCCGACTATTGTTCTTAGTGAGTCTTCTGGGCCTGGCATTCTGATCTTCAGCTGAACATTATCCTTCGTGTAGCTCCGCCTCAATCTCCCGTGTCTCAATTCCTGCTTTCGGAAGAGGACATTCAATCCTCCCTCAACGCCAATCAGCGACGAGAGCGCCTCTTTGGCTTTGGTTCTCGGCTCACCGGACTCGGCGAAAAGATGGGAATGATGAACATCGCTTCGTCGTTCGCCAACTCGTATTCCGTTCCCGATTCGCCCTCGCCCGTCGCTCGCTCCCGCTCCGTCTCTCCACCCCCGGTTTCTGTGACCGCTCCTCGAAGGATGCACCACCAACAAGTCCGTTACTCGTCCGCCAATCAAAACGGGAGTCCAACCAAAGATGGCCGTCGAGCCTCCGCGGATTCCTTTCGACCGCTAGAGTACACCACGCCGCAGTACGACGAGGCCACCTCGATTCCGGGAATCGTCTGCCCGTCTCCTGTCAAGATCAACATCATCCCGCCTCAGGCAGTCCAGAATTCTCCTGTTGCTGAAATCGATTTCCCATTGACGCAATGTCCGTCCCCGTCGGTCAGGGGAAACAGGCGACCTACGTTCATGCGAGCCAATCGAAGCGGAGTTTCGGAGCCAATTCTCACGACGGACAGCGGAATCGGCATGGTATCGATTGAGCAACCGTCCAGCTGGACTCCTACGCAAATTACTCAACCCGCATTTGACCAGCCAAAGCCGCAGACTCTCGGACACGGTTCTCGCCGAAAGTCTCATCCGCCCAGGTTGCCGTCTCCCGTCACGACACCGTCCAGCGTCCCAGTGCGATCCTCCTTCGACGATCTCACCAATGACGCTACCCATTTTCGGGCGTTTCCCGAACCCGCGATAACTTGGACTCGCATCAAGGTCTCGCCCTACCGATTCAAGTCGTATCTCTTTCTCCTCATCCCGCTCGTCTTCGTATTCTTGCACATCTACTACTTGTCGGTGGATCGACAATTCATGCGAGCTGGGCATGCAATGGTGTTTGGCAAGCCTATCACGGCCACCACCCTCTGGAGTTCGGGAGATGCGTTGCTGGCCGATGAGCATTTCGACGGATTCACCGATACCATCGATGCGCAAGTCTCGGTCGAGGAAAACGCGAGCAGTGCCGAACGGTACAATTCCGATGCACAGGCAGTCGGCGACGAACACGACGCGTCCCAAAAATCGACTGACAACCAAAATGGCCACAAGAAGCTACGCGCCGGGCATGGTCGTTGGCTGAAACGGGCTATGGAATAGCCATCGTCGTAACACCAACATCGCGCTCGATCATTTGCGATTCAGCACGCACTATCCGCAAACATCTGCTCGGCCAACATAGAGATTCCATCCTCGACGGATCACCCGGACGGAGACGCGCCGGCTCTTTACTGTATACCTTAATCTGTTTGTTGTTACGACCCTCCACGGCTAGAGCGATCTTAGCCTTAGCCTGTATGACCATTACGACCCACTATGTTTCTTTCAGTCGTACACATTTCCCCATACAACCATTGATAGCTGGGTACGGCACTGATACGAGTTACTACGACACGCTTGACCGGATCACGCTAAACCTCATATGTTTTTGACAAGTCTTTCTCTGCATGCAACACCGCTTTCAGAAGCCTCTTCTTCTGCTTCAGTTTCCCGAGCGGCATGTCGAACGCACGATCGGCCTCCTTGTCTTGTTGTTGAGAGGAGGAGACTCGCGATTCGTCTTCTGCTGGTCGGCTGTCCATGGTCGCCAGATGTTCGGCGCGACGGGTTCGTTCAAATATCAGTCGCTCGTCGCCTTCAAGTTTCTGCAATCTTGCTCCACCAGCCACCAAACCCGCAAAGGTCTGGCGATATCGCCGAATGGCGTCCAGATTGTCATGAGCACCTGGTGTTGGCGACTTCCCGTCCGAAGCTGCGTCCTTTCCGATCAGGCGGTCTTCCTCGCTCGCGAGTTGGATTAACTTCTGTGCATCACCGCCGACCGCTTCCACATCGCGAAGCTGTACTTCTCGGTCGGCCAAGAGGATCGTTCTTGCCATGGAATCACGCGGCAGACTGTCGATCAACAATCGTCGAGCGATAGCTTCGAGTCGCAAGGCGTGATCCAGAACGTATTCGATTAATGCGCTCTCCTCATCAAATGGCGTCTCGGAGCGCACATCCGTATCGGAGCGTGCGTCCCTTTCAGGCAATTTCGAGCGCGTGTCCATCTCTGGCATGTCCCCGGTCGATTCGGTTTCGCGCCGACACAGAGTTTTGCTTGCTCGACTCTCGACCATCCGGTCGAAGGATGCTCGGTGTTCCATCACAAAATCACGATGGGCAGTGAACGCCTTCGACTTTGCAATGTCTGTACGTTCCCGTTCCCGCATGGTCACACGGTGATTGGAGTACGTGGAGAGCAGACCCGTTACCGTTTCTATCCGTGGACATGTCAACAGATTTTCCCTAGAGCGGTACAGCGGGACTCACGAACGACGAAACTTGCGATCAATGGCACAGCTGCAATACTGTATATCACGAAGAACACTCGTCCTCCCTGCGTAATGGGAGAGACATCGCCATAACCAATAGTCAGGCAGAAAACGACTGGAATTTGCCACCTTCAGCTTCCATTCAAACCAATTGGCAAAAGCTGGAACTTACTCTCGAAATAAAGAGCATTCCAGAAAGTCCAATTCTCTATCGCTTGGAAACAAGCAGCCCCTACGATCCAAAAGACCGCCAAGCTGCTCAAAGACCAGATCAGATCCCATAATTGGGTCACTAATTCCTCTCGACGAGCAATCTCGTCTATAAGCCGGATCTCCTCCTGGAGTGTCGCTTGAGGGTTGCGGCGCTCGGCTTCTTGTCGAAAAGTGGTTTCGTACCGTTCTCGCCAAAGGGCTCGACGCTTGTCTTGCCTGCCCGAAAAATACTGAACGATGATGGAGACTTCGTTGGCTAGTTGCGAAATCGTGACGATCGCGAACTATGGGCAACCACGAAGCGTAAGCGAACTCATTTCTGATGTACGCTGAACCACAAGGCTGGCCGGACTCACAGGCAACACCAGGATCTTCCCCGCAACAGTATTTGGGCTGAAGTCCCCGAACCCGATTGTACTGCGGAACAGCCGTGACGAGTCTGAGCCGATAATATGTACTTGACTACTTCGCGTTACTCACAGCATAGTGACCACGCTGGCAAGTTTGAATCAGGTAAGCGGATATATAGATCTTCAAGCCTAGCCTTACCCACCTGTAGTATATGCCGTCGAAGTACGACCAGTGCTCGATTTGGGAATACACCAAAGCCTGGATCTGCCATCATAGACATACAAGCGTCGGGCCTTCAACTATGCGCAAAGGTCCCTCGATTCGTGTTACGTACCCCGATGAAGAAGAACAGAAATGCGATACTGAGCATGAAGTGTCTGCCAGGGATGCGGACGTGGTGAGACAGGGCTCCCTATTAGCCTTCGGTCCCGTGAATGCTTACCTCCCCGCAAGCCTGACCATAATTCCGCTGCCTTGCGACTTCTTCTGACGGTGAAAGACGAATACGTAGTGGTACAGCAACATGATGGATATGAATCCCGCCAAGACGACCGAAGCGATCTATGACCATCGAACAAATAAGCTTCTCGATCAGGTCTGCAAACATGCGGAGCTCCTGCTTACCGCGCAAAAGAAGCCTTCCGTATACTCGTCTGTGTAAGTAGGTGAAATTCAGCAACTCGAAGGTTCCATGCAACGGTGAATCGAGCGAAACGCACATCCTGGCTCGTTTCTGGTCAAAGCGCCGAACGTGATGAGATTCGCTATCGCCACCTGTTCTCCAAAACTTCAGCATAGCGAACTCTGTACCTAGGACGATGCCATCTACCACTGTCTTTCCAATCCAACTGACGGTACTCAATGTGGTCGCTGTTTGCCAATATCTCTTCGAGGCCGCCGAGAAGCGGACGATCAAGAGCATGTTGGCAACTACATTGAGGAACAATCCTATTGCACTCAAAGCGAGCTGAAAGCAGGGCTATCAGCGAGGCGTGAGAGTGGACTACTCGTTATGGAACTTACTGAGACAGTGGGATCCGGCACTGGCTTTCCATACTGATTATACCATCGTTGCGTCAAAGCCGGCACGTCGAGCAGAGTGGATATCGGAGCGAGAAGAGCGGCAATCAAGGGAACGTTGGGCGCGAATCTCCCGAGGTCAAAGTGGCGCATGGTGTTGTCGTTTGCATGCCTATTGTCCGGGATAACAAGATGCCTACTTTGGTGCAAGTTGTGATTGTAGCAGACCGAGATGCAGCGGCGTAGGGAAAGACGAGCGGCTGAGTGTGTCGACCTAGTTCGTCAACTGGTCAGACGGGTTCAGAACTTCAGAAATCTGAACTGCGACATGACGGTGACCAGCCCCGATTGCAGAAGGCCCCGCATCTCGCGGCGGCCGCTTCAGTCGTTTCAGGCTGCGACACGATCCGGAACGAAGCTAGAGGGACAATAGGAGGTCAAGTCTTTCCCATCAATCTCTCATCAAAGCGTAGACATCTCCTTTTCATTTGAACGAATCGAGATACCCTCACTATCATTATCATCCGACCTCGATATCGAGGTACCTTCCGTATAATCCACAGCATGGAGGCCGTTCCTCCTGCAACCTCGAATGGAGCTGAAGACGGGGAGCGAAGAAGGAATGCACCTAGAGGAAATAGACAAGGTTCTCACCAGCAATCAGCCCCGCCCATCAACCAAGGTAATCGTGAGCCTAGAGCTCCCCGCCCTCCTTTCAGGAATGGGGAAGATCAAAGGCAGCCTCAACAGCCTCGACCTAGGAACCCACGACCTAGCAAGCCTCAGACGTTTCAGCTGGGCCCTCTACCGCCATTGCCTACGGCTGGAGGTTCGGCTCAAGACGCTGCAAGAGCTGAACAAATCGCCAAAGCAGCGAGAAAACAGTTCAAGATCCCTGCTTCACAACGTCCCGAACCTGGAAATCAAGCGGTGCAAGATCTCGGGACCCTGTTAGGCATGGGCGATCAGCCTTTCGATAGTCGGGCGGCTGTTCAGTTCCTGGCGAGGAATCCGGACGCTCTGGCTGGCATTCAAGGTGCAACTACGGACCGACGACCCCATTATCTGCGTGCGCAAAACATTCCCAACAGGAACGGTCCTAATGATGCGAGTCAGAATCCACATCAGAATCAAAATCAACGTCGTAACAATCCCAATAATGCCGTCAATCCGAATCAAAACCAACTACATGCCCTCCTACGGGGAAGTACCATCCTCAGCCAACCGACTCAACCCTTGAACGGCCCGGTTCCCGCCGACTCCTGGCGTCGACCTCCAGGCAACCAGCGTCCTCAACCTCGACCGCCTCTCCAAGGCCAGTACGTGCCTCCCGTCCGACAGATGCCTGCACCCCATCGATCCCATGTCGCTAGAATCATCGGTACTCGATTTCAAGAACCCGCTGGCAACGTCCGACAAGTCTTGGAGCTGCTCGAGAGCGTGCCAAACCCGTGGTCCAGCGCGACTCAGCCTTTCGCATCCGCTTATCAGCACACCTTGACCCATCCGGACCCTCGGTCAATCATCCCGCAGCATTTGCTGAACCCATCACGGCAGTCTGCCTTGACGATCGCTATCTTGGAATCATGGCGCGCTTCGGAACCGTCACGAGAGAACAAGGAAGCGGTCGTGCGGATTCTCAATCAGGTCAACTCAGTATTCAAGGAGCGGTACGGCCAGAGATTCCACTTCGTGATTGAGCCGTTCGGATCCGTTAGCTGGGGAGGAGAGACAGGAGATACGGCTGATGTCGATATGACGCTCAAGGTGAGTCGAAGACACCGTCTTTTGGGCCGGGGTACTTCGGCTGACCTAACGGAACTATTCCAGGACTTTGATCGACCCTTCGGATGTAAGTTTCGAATGGTGCTGAGCGGGGCTTCACACTCAAGCGCCTTGGTTCTACAGATACCCAGGACCTCTGGCCAAAAGACGGCAGGAACCGTCCGGACATCGGGCCTATATACAATGTGTACGCATTGTCGAGACTCCTACAAGAAGTAGGCTACATCGATGTAGAGCCTATCAAATGGGCAACGACTCCAATCGGTACGTCCGGAGCAGTCCCGTCTTCTTGTCCGATCAGATGCTCACAACGCCTGTCCTCACAGTCAAATTCAAGGATCCAACTTCGGGCGTGTCTCTGGACCTGAACACGAACGATCTCGGCGGCGAAGCCAACAGCAAAATGATTCTTGCATATTGTCGCCTGGCGCCGTTCACGCTTCGGCCGCTCATCCTTATCGTGAAGACCTGGGCGAAAGCCCGAAATCTCAATGACCCCTCTGGATCGCAAGGATCGCCCACGTTGTCCTCCTATTGCTGGACGCTCATGTGTATCGCCTACTTGCAAAGTATCGGCAAGCTGCCGAACCTTCAAGACCCTGTTCGCGTGCAGAACTGCGGGCGGGAGAATTGCGTGATTTGGGTATCTTGGGGGAAACCGCAAGGACAAGCCGCAAGTATCGGATTCGCCGAGCCATTAGTGGCTGACGACGCACACCCTGATGTGCCCAGGGAGGACATCGGAGAACTTGTCAAGGGCTTCTTCACTTTCTACTGCAACATGTTGCGGAAGGACGGCGAGTATGATGGGGAACCCATGGCGGTCCACAACGGCCGAGTCCCGGACTCTCACCATCATGTCATCAGCGTATGGAAAGGAGGCTTGACCGAACGAAGCATCCCTGTTGGCGACAAGTCTTCAAGAAGACGGCAGAGAGTAGATGAGCAAAAAGAAGGCGCACAGAACGGCCTTCTCGGCGATTCTCAGCAAAACGACGGAGATGTCACCATGACGTCGGGAATGGAGCAGAACGAACAGATCGCCATCGCCGAAGAAATGGAAAACGCTGCGCTGGATATCAACAACCGGCCACCCGCAAACGGCAGACAGCAAAGACAGCAACAACAACCCAGAGGCAAGCGAGAGAGAAAATACTTGTCTGCGGATGAAATCGTAAGGGGACCGGAAGTGGATGGGTTCGCCCAGCCAGAGAGGTGGTCGTTGTCGGATCTGGTGGTTCAGGATCCCTTCTTACACGACAAGGTGAGCATTTTCACTCGGTTGCCTATATCGATTTTCAACTGATGAGCTTGTTTGATCAGAATTGCGCAAGTGCTTTGTCGAGACCCAATTACGAGCGAGTGACCAGGGTACGTCCTCTAGCCATCCCTAAAATCCGGAGTCACTAATTCCCCGTTGTCTGCAGGAACTTCAACGAGCCGTTGATATGCTCGCAGATGAGGAAGGATTGGAGACCCTGTTCGAAAAGCCGGACCCGCGAGAAGCGCTCAGCAACCGAAAGAAGGGAAAGATGCTCCGGCAAGCAAGACGGATCGACCGAACCGCAGCAAAGAAGGGGGGCAAGCAAGCGCCAAGGAGTGAGTCGGAGTCCCTGCCGAATTAGGGAGATACTCTACCGACGCAGCGGAACGGCCGGTCGATAATCAAGCCTAGTGAGACGGAGCCAACACGGCTTCTTATACCTTTATAGTCTCTAGCTGCTGCCATGTACAATCTCATAGCTTGGGCTCTGCGAACGCCCTTTTATCTTCACATCATACTCAGTTCATGATCTGTAGACTCTATGAAGGATAGCGGAGAGGCATGGTGAAGACATGGCAAGCGATGAGCAAGTTGATGATGAGCACTGATGAGCACGACTCCTGTCAGGTGCCCCCGAATCTAACCTACATCATTTCAATCCGTATCCGCGACGACCGATCGCCCATACCTTCCATTATGGCAACACACTCTACCTTTTCTCTTCATCTTCACAAGGCCATTGATCGGTCCCGCAAGCCCATAAAATAGAGCGAGTCGAAGGTCAAGACAAACCGTTGGCAAGTTCCTCCCCTTCGAGCAATCAAGCTTCGTCGGACGGAAGCCTTGCCGACCACGATGGACGACTACAGCATGGACAACGTTGATGAAGGCGATGGTGAGTTTCCGAATGTCCAGCTCTGCTCGACCTTGAACCGGAATGCTAAACGTCCGCTTGCCAGACGGGATCATCTGCAGAGTCTGTCGTACAGAGGCAGAACCGGATCATCCGCTTTACCATCCTTGCAAGTGTTCAGGCTCTATTAGATATGTACATTCAGATTGGTAAGTACCTTTTCATCTCCGTGCATTACATTTACTAATGAGCAAAATCATAGTCTGCTACAATGGCTCAGCCATTCCAAAAAGCAATACTGCGAGCTATGTGGCCATGTCTTCCACTTTCAGAAAGGTACATAGCTTGTTATTCCGGCAGCAATCGACATTGCTCACTGGAACTCTCCCCGCACAGTCTATCCCGCAGACATACCGGACGCCCTCCCTCTACACAGGCTCGTACGCAAGCTACTGCTGGACGTTCTTCGCATCCTCATGCTAGGAGTCCGGGTTGCAATCGTGGCATTCACATGGCTTGTCCTGCTGCCTTTGGTGATGACCGGAGCTTGGCAGAGCTATTTCCACTATGGTTCTCCATTGTGAGTTTGGGTCCTTTACGCTTAATTCACCAATCTCACTCTTGATGCCACGGCAGAGCCATGATGATCGCAGGCAAGACGCCTATTGTCGCCACTTCGAACGGAACCACGGCTGCCCAACATGAAGGAAACGCTACAGTCCAGGCTGTGACGTTGTGGCAGGCCTTTCAGTCCTTCTTCAACACCAACGGTGCTTCTGTCGAGTCGACCACGAATGTCGGACTGGTCAGGCGTTTTGTGGCAGCCTTGATTCAGGGGCATCGCCGAATTCTCAGTCTCGCCACTGTGCGATGGGGCTCGTGAGTACCTCTGACGACTCTTGCATGGTACATGCTTACATTGACATCTTTCGACAGATCCGACTTACCGGAACGCGTCTTCAAGGGGCAAATCCTCACAGTATCCATCGTTGTCACCTTTCTCGCCGTCTTTCTCTTGCGCGAATGGATCCTGCAGAACGCCGGACCAGGACCGCAACAGGAAGTCAATCAAGGACGTATTCCCGGGCCAGAAGGGTTTCGAGCTGAAATGCGGGCGCAGTGGCGACAGAGGCGTTTGCTCGCCTTTGACGAGCAGGACAGGCAGCTGGAGCCCCTCTTGCGACGAGTCATTCCCAATCCGAATCCGCGACGGCCAGTTCAGATTCCGCCGCAAGAGCTGGGAGTGGCTAGGGATCTGGCTGCTTTCCCTGAGATGTGGGTTGAAGGACCGCACGAGTACAGAAACGACGCCCGGCCCGACGTACGCGAAGAGACCGCAAACGACGACGAGCAATGGGTCGATGAAGACGATTGGATGGACGATGATCCTGCCGAAGCTAGTTTCTCCATGAGGGCGACTGCGGGAAACGCCGCCGACACTTCCATTGCCGATACAAACCAATCGCGACAGATAGACTTTGACGAGTCACCCGTGGATACGCTACATCATGAACCGGCAGTTGAACAGGGTCCAGCGCCAAGCCTGCTTCAACAGCTCCGCCGACAACATCGCGACCATGCGGATCCAAACATGTCCTTTGAAGAGTTCTTGATCCACCAGCGACACTCGATGGTCGATACTGTGGAACCCTTCCCTAGAGAGCCGTTGTACGCAATCGCCGACGAAGCCTCTCGACCCCCTGCCGACGAGGCTACCCAAGACCAGATGCGACAAGAATTCGACCGCTTTTTCCGACCCGCAGAACCCGAAGAAACTTTCCCGCGTGAGCTACCTCTTGATCCTCGAGCCGTGTTTGAAGGAGACCGCGCTCGAGAGGCCGGGCAACGGGCAGAACAGCTTCAAGGGGCTTTCCAGGTCGCCGAATTACAGCCTATGCCAAGGCGGGGAGGGCTTGATAGACAACGGGAACTGGATCGCCAACGCGACATGGACATCAACCGGAGAGTGCGTCAAGAAGTTGAAGATGAAGAAGATCGCAGAGCGCTTGATGCTGCCTATCTGGTGCTAAGGCAGGCGGCCGAGGTAGCTCTTCAGGAACCCGTCCATGCACAGGACAATGATGAGGACGACGAGCCCATTGCAGAGGTAGACGGCGGCGAAGAAGTCGAGATGGGTCCAGAGCCAGGCTTTGACGAGGAGGACGAGGACGAAGGAGGCGGGTTGATCATCGACGGTGACGTGGACGGCATCCTAGAGGGTATGTCCGACGACGGAATTCAAACAAGAGTCTGACATCACTGTCTGCGTACTAGCTATCGGTATGCGTGGCCCGCTGGGCGGCATATTCCAGAATGTGAGCATTGCAGTCTTTGGCAGCCACGCGTCTGATAACTCACCCTCCTCGCGTGTTCTAGTTCCTCTTGATTTGCATCGCACTCAACTGCGGAATATGTCTCCTCGTAAATGTCCCGTACATCATCGGCAAAGTGCACTTGATGGTAAGTCACTGTCGAGGTTTTCTGTCAGCTCCTGATGCATGTGCCGTCTACAGGCAGATATCGGCTTTTTCGTTCGGCTTATCAGGCTGCCGATCGGATTGACTCGCTTGGTCACGGACCCGTTGATAGATGGAATGCTGAGCATCGCCAAGGTACTGGTGTATGCGCTGCCCTCTTGGTTGACGGCGGGCCTAACAGCGAAATTGGGGCTCGGGGGAAGCTCAGTCGCTACGGCTACGGCTACGGCGAGTCCTTCCAAGACCTTGACACTTGCCCGTGACGTGTTCACTTGTCTTCGAGGACCGTGCAGGCAATGGATGCCGGGCATGTCCAACTCAGTCATCGCCATGTTGTGGGTCTTACCGGGAGAAGTCGGCCGCCTTTACCGAGAGTTTGCAGCAAAAGTCACCGTATTTGGCATGTCGGACACCACCTCCAGTCGCGCTGCTGCCATCGCGCTTGGCCTCTTCGATCTCGATCTTGGCCTGCTTCTCGTGGCCGCTCTGGGAGAACAGTACTTGGGGGCTTTCGGAAAGACGGTGGCGGACCTGGTGGAGCAGCATGGTGTCATACTAAAGGTAAGCTGACACAATTGCGACTTTCAGGCCAGTCAGTAAACTGAATGTCCTATTCACGGCAGCTCGGTTTCTTCATGTCTGTCGAACTCCTGGTGTTCCCTTTGACAATGGGGTTTTTTCTCGACTTTTGTACCTTGCCGCTTTTCCCTTCTGGCACACTGCACTATCGTTGGATAGCTCAATTCCGCAATCCCGTTCTAAGCGCCTTTGTGCACTGGCTTGCCGGAACCATGTTCATGTGAGGATCAAGCGGCCTCTTTGACCACAGGGCATGAGCTGACGTGCATTGCCCACCAACAGGTTCGCCTTCGCCAGATTCCTGTCGACCTGTCGGTCAATATGCCGAAAGGGTGCAATGTATGTGATTCGAGACCCGCAAGACCCCTCCTTCAGTCCTGTAAGTGCCGGGCGCTCTGAGGGTACTACGTTTTCTGACGAGCTGCACTATACTAGGTCCGAGAAATTCTGGACAAAAAGACTAGCGTGCAACTATACAAGCTTTTCATCAGCGCGACCATGTACCTGTCAGTCATGGCAATCCCTCTGGGTGGCATGCTTGCAGTCCTGCGGGCTAGTGGATTACCAATCCTTCCCCTGAGGTGGTCTTTCAGGTAAGCTTCTTGCGATAGTGTCGCAGGGCGTTACTGATGCGTCACCGTATTCCTGCAGGGACTCGTTGTCAACCGCACCTTTCGACCTCTTGGCCTTCGTGCTGTTCTTCCCAGTCCATTTCAAACAATGCAAGTGGCAAGACAAGTTCAAGATCGTTACAAGAGTGTGCTTCAAGTATCTGTCGGAGACGCTGCGTCTGTCATCATATTTCCGGGGCGTGAAGATCCCGGAAGAGGAAAAGGCAGGAAATTATGAACAAAAGTTCCTGCAACTGCACCAAGCATTCAGCGCCACATGGTCAATGCTGACCAGGTCGAAGCGTGATCCTGGATTCTACGACGGGACTTACATGCGGGTGCCATATGCGTAAGTCAACATCTTCACCAAAAATATTTCGTAATACTGAAAACCGATGGTGAACAGCGATCAAGTCGTCCTGCTCAAGCCTCGAAAGAACGTCTTTATCCCGGTCGACGAATTCGGCATTCCCAAAACCGACAATGACAAAGTCCTCCTGTTGATGCAAAACAAAGCAGCGCACCGAGCAGGTCGTGACCCTCGCAAAGACTACTGCATGGTCTACCTTCCGCCATTCTACCGCTTACGATTTTGGATGTTCGGGCTATTGTTATGGTCCCTGATTTCCTGGGCTGTGGTCTTGACTATCCTCGTCCCTGTCCTGGTCGGTCGACAAGCGACCCGCCATTTCATCGGTAAAGACGTACATGACGGCATCAACCTTGTTGGTATCTCTTCCCCGAAATATCAGCATATTCAGCTGATCGCCTCTTTGCGCTTCTAGATCTGCGGCTTCTACACGTGTCTGGTGGCAATACGTCTCGGCAAGCGAGTCGGCAAAAGAGTCGCCGGATTTGTCCGGAGGTATCTCGACACGCCTCGATACCGCAATCCGTTCAGCTGGAAGCGATATATGCTCAAGGAAGGAGACTTTATTCTCAAGATGGCTAGATGGGCTTACCTGGCGGTAGTGTTATACGCGGTTCTGCCCCTGCTGGTGGGCCTGTGTTTGGAGTTATACATCTTCGCACCGCTCAAGTATGGCACGTCGGACGTTACCCCCGTGTTCTATGCGGCAGAGGCTTGGTGAGTCAGACTCGGCTGGGAAGGCGGCGTTCTGACGCTGATTATCCGTGGTCATGCAGGTGTTTCGGAATCGTCGCCATGGCAATCTGCTATTTCAGGACACCCTGGCGCACTCCCATTCTTCGGTTCTTAGGTGCACCAATTCCTGCGGCGGTACGTCCTCGTCGTCCGCTTGACAATAAACAGTGTCTAACGTGACATCTCTTCATAGGCTGATGAAGTTCCAGAAGATCGGGCCGAGGCGCAAGCACAGGCTCGCGTGCTGGCTGATGCACTAAGACCGAGAAATTTGCATCGCATCCTTGTCCCCGCGCTCAAGATTCTGCTTGCCGCAGCTTTCCTCCCCGGGCTTGTATCTGCGATGATTGTCGGTTCGGTTCGCTCCGATACGTATCATAGCGCATTGACCTGTAAGCACCGGCAAATACCCGTTGCCTTGCCTACTACTGACCGTTCCTTTCCGCTGTAGACCGTTTCATCCATCCCTTCCTTCTCTACTCGGCCATTCTCGGACGACTAGTAACAGCTTCCAAACGCAAGGCCAAGGAGTGGAGCGTTGACGCATTAGAGGACGAGTACTTGGTGGAACAACGCGTGATCAATCTCGAAGACAGCGCGGCAGCGGGAGGAGGCGACGTCAAGGTCTTTGACCCGGAGCTGCATGCGGCCGACATTCACCATGAATGAGCGACAGTAGAATTTGCATAGACAACAAATGTATCGATAGACTACACCATTTTGAAGCAAGAGTATTGTGTTTGTTTCGTTTGTTAATGCTCGGAATCCCCGGATCGCACCCATAATCTGAATGCGTGACTGAGCACCGGTCTAAGATAAGGGTTACCCTGGCGTGCTACTTTATGCGGACTGTCCCAATCCATAACACGGCGAAACATCCGCCATTGCGTTTCCGGCAACAACGCGATTGTCGCCAGAACCCATAGCAACCCATCCTTCAATCGTCGTCTTCCGAATCGCTCAAATCCAACTTGAACGGCGCGCGGACAACCGGTTGTACCGGCTCCTGAACGGCCGGCGTGACCGTCGGTTCTTGCGTCGGAGCTGGTATCGGCGGTCCGGATGTCGGTGTCGCCGATTTTGCGATTTGTGACGTTCCTGAAGCTAGCAACACCAGAGTCAAAACTCGCATAAAGACATAAACATCGGGTAACCCACCTGACTGCGCGACATGCGGTCCCGGCTGATCCCCATCCGCTCCAATCACCTGCGTGTCCCCGAGAATACCAACAACTTCCCCTCGTGCCAAGGCGGCCAGCTTGCCGGACTGCATGACCGATTCCACAGGGTACAGCATTTCCGCGGATAGTAAAGGTCCTGGTGGGTCGAGGGAGGCCGGGCGGGAGGTGGTCGTTGCGAGGTTCTGGGCGTAGGATATCAGGTCCTCGGTTGAGAAGTTGGCTGTATCGGTTGCCATTTCAGCATGGCGAACCGTCGAATTGACTGGAAAGGAGGACTCACCTCTTTCCGCAATCCCGATCTTTTGCACGACCTGCTTCCCCTGCTCTACCAACTCCTCCAATTCATTCCCACCTCGATTCAACTCTATCAATATCCCCCGCACGCGATCCTCCATCTCCTGCACCTGCCGTCGCTTCCACTGTAACCGCCTCCATCGCTTCTGGTGCCGTCTCGCATGTTCAAGCAACTGCGCTTGCTCTTCTGTCGCTTCGACCAGACTGTCATAGAGTGATGGGATGGCCTCGAGGTCTGGTCGGGCGCGAGGGGCACGGTGATGGCGCGATGATCGGTCGGGAAGGGCGGCGTGGGAGAGGCTGGAGAAGAGTTGGTGTGTCAGTTCTGTTTGATGAGCGATATTGGCGAGGAGGAGGTTGCGCAGTGAGGTTGACTCGATGGGTTGTGCCGGTGTCGGTTGGGAGGTGGACATAGGGACTGTCATATCGATTCAGATGGTAGAGATGTGTCTTGAAATCTGAATATCAAGTGGAAAATGACAAGACGTCGAGGTCATATTCCATTTCCCTGACCTCGAGTGCTGTCGACGGAATGTCTCGGATGCTCAGCTCGATCACCTCCGCCGCACACAACCTCGAAGTGATGCGTTATGCTTCCTGTTCTCCTAGCCTTCAATTCTCTCTGACTCTCATCCTTGCCTGCCAACCTAGACATCGACCACTACAAGGCACCGCGGAAAAGACGACAGGAGATTCGCGCGACCTTCCATAAGCGGGACCATTCGACATGATCAAATTCATCCTCGTTCAAGTACGTTCCCCTTGACATTTCCTCCTATCTCGTGCTCACATCCGATGATCACCAGAACCGCCAAGGTAAGACAAGACTCTCGAAATGGTACATGCCGTATGAAGACGATGAGAAGGTAGCCTGAACAGTGTTTCCCATTCCCCGGACCACGCTGAACGCGTTTCGTTTCCACTTGATCAGGTCAGACTGAGAGGAGAAGTACACCGTCTCGTCGCGCCCCGAGATCAGAAATACCAGTCAAACTTTGTCGAGGTGAGCCCTGCGTCGATACCGAGAGACGAGGAGGTCTAAAAGTTATTTGGCGACAGTTCCGAAACGACAAGATCGTCTACCGACGTTATGCCGGCCTGTTCTTCTGTCTCTGCGTGGACTCGAGCGACAACGAGTTGGCGTACTTGGAAGCTATCCATCTGTTCGTCGAGGTGCTCGGTACGTTTCACGTAGAGAGTTTGTCGGTAGAGAGCGGGGTACTCAGGCGCCGCTGTAGATGCCTTTTTCCAGAATGTTTGTGAACTAGACCTCGTCTTTTCGTTTTACAAGGTATGATCCTGGTCTGCTGGCTTGTTGAGCTGTACTGACGCGCCGACGTTGACAGGTATATGCTATCATGGACGAGGTCTTCCTCGCGGGTGAGATCGAGGAGACGAGCAAGAATGTCGTTCTGGTAGGTCACCGATCTTTCACCTCTGAATGGCTCTCGCTAATACCGGTTGACACAGGATCGTCTGGATTACCTTGAGAAGCTGGAATGATAGGCGAAATTCTGAAGCACAGTGTCAGGCGACGCTTAATGTATCTACGATTTTGACATGTGTACGCATACTTCGGTTGTATCAGCATCTCCCTTTCCAAAACTCGATGTCAGATCATGATCCTGAAACGAGCCGAGCTGTGGATAGGGCTGAAGGACAAAGTGCATCTTGGTGATAAAGCATATACAACGGCAGAAAAATGGAAACCCCAGGAGAAACGACGAATGGCGGACTGGTGAAGCGCGATCAACCTGGACCAATCTGTGCAGGATGGAGTCAGATGAGCGATGGCGGACCATGCAGAAACGAAATGAGGACCTACCCTTGGCATATCATGGTGCTCACTGCAGCGGAGATTGGACAACAGACGTAAGCTTCCCTTCAAGACATAAAGGGGGCTGCACATACCTCAGCCGATCGAGCGATGCGTTGAACTCTGCGACACGATCCTTGTGGCTCTTGAGCGCATTCTTCTTTGCCCGCTCTCGCCGCTGTCGAATTGACATCATTCAGCAACATGCCTAAGAACTCCCCTCAGCCATGCTCACCCTCTCCTCCTGAATCTTGTCAAACTTTTCCTCTGTCGCCGTCTTCTTCTTCTTCTTCACCGTTCCCGAAGGTGCATCCTCCACCTCTTCTGATTCACCCTTATCGCCTTCCTCGCGACTGACGCTCCGGACTGCTTGCTCCCTCGCGGCAACTTCTGCTGCGCGGGCTGCACGCTCTGCTTCTTGATAGGCCTGTCGCCGTTCCTCGTCTGTGCGGGACTTTTTCTTCCTGGTTTCAAGATTATTCAGCGCGGAATGCCATCATCATCGCAGGAAACGCTCACTTTTTGTCGCCCTTGAGCTTGAGCGATCCGCCTGGACGGAAGCTGTAGTCGTCCATGATGCTATCTGCGTAGGCAGTCTCAAGCGATGATCAAGAAGCGGACCTTGAGCGTGAACATGTCAGTCCGGCCAAGACAAGGTGATGGCTCAGGTGCGCCCGGCCCCCGTACGATCGAGAAGAAAGTCGGCTGAATGAAGACTCGAGAAAGAGCCGAAAACTACCATCATCCTCGAGTATTCGCCCCGTATCGCTTCATCCCGCAAGCCATAACATTACGGTACACACCAGGACTACGATGAAGTCTCAAGCAGCACATATCCTCAAAATGCGAAGAACAGCGCTCGCCACCTCGGCCATCCGCTCTCGCGCCCAGTTCTCGCCATTCGCCGCTTCATCCCTCTTGCGTCCATCCACCGCGGCCGGATTCCATACCTCGCCCTACCTTCGAAACGGTCAAGGATCACAATTGCCACAGTCGCCCTTCAAGGTGTTTGTGCAGACGCTGAAGGAAGAACTGCAGAAGAACCGAGAGTTGCAGGATAATGTAAAGCAGCTGCAGGGTGACGTTGACAAGCTCGCCGATTCCGAGGCGATGAAAAAGGCTCGAGAGGCGTACGAAAAGGCCAGGGTACGTTCTCACCTTTGTCTTTGGGTTCGAGCGAATACGTGCTGATTTTCTCGATCGTCTTTGCAGCTGCGGTCCTCGCTCGAAAACAACCCTCGACTGAAAGCTGCCGCTGACGAGATGAAGAAGGCCGGTCTCAAGATCTCTGACGGCGTAGCGGAAGCCATGAAGGCCGTCGAGGAGAGCGAACTGATGCGAAACGTACGTCGAGCCCTAGCTGCATCTTGGGTTTCTTGCTCATTCCTGCTGGCCGCGTTCGTCTAGATTGCCAAGGCCTCTGCAGCCGTATCATCAGGTGTTTCGAGCGCCACTGCACCTGTCAGAAACACAGAAGCCTACAAGGCTCTCGCCGAATCCGTGACAGAAGTGCTGGAAGAGAGCTCCCGATATGGTGGATACGAGGAAAAGGAAGAGAGGCGGAGACGGCGCGAGATCCGGAGGCAAAAGGCCGGTCTTGAGGGCCGAAAGAGGATGGCCGCGAATGCCGAGTGAGTCTTATACCTTGAACTTTATCGCGGATTGTGACTTATCGGGGTGATATGTAGAGCGGGAGAAGCACTAGTACTCTCCGACAAGCAGGAGAAGGAGTCATGGACGGAAAAGCTAAAACAAAACCCGCGTGTGGCCGACTGGATCGACCGATATCAAGAATCGGAAAGCCCCTTGGTGTCGACCGTGCGATCCGTCACGTCGACCGTCGGCGGCTGGTTCGACGAGAACGAGACCGCCAAGGTGATCAGGATGATTCGAGCATTGGACCCGGATTTCAAGATGGACACCTTCCAGAAGGAGTTGCGGGAATACATCATTCCGGAAGTGGTGGACGCGTACCTTGGCGCGGATAAGGAGACTTTGAAGATGTGGTGCGGCGAGGCTGTGAGTATTTCATGATACGCATATGTCGTCCTAGCTGATCATCCTGTCGCCGATGCAGACATACAACGTCTTATGGGCGACCATGAGCCAATACGTTAAGAAGGGGCTCGTATCGGACAGCAAAGTACTGGATATCCGTCAAGTAGAAATCAGTCAGGGCAAGATCTTGGAAAACGACATTCCCGTCTTCCTCGTCACATTCGCTACGCAGGAAGTCTTGTGCTTCCGCAATGCCAAGTCTGGCGAAGTCGTCGTCGGCAACCCGACTGCCGTTGAGCAGTGTCGATATGCAGCTGTCCTCAAGTTGGAGGAATCAGAGTTGGACAACCCCGAGACAGGAGGTTGGAAAATCGTCGAGGTTCGTGCTCTTGCCCAGTGCTCGACATGAATTTGTACTGACTTGTCCGTTCAAATAGATGGCTCGACGAGGTAGCCGGGGATATATGTAGGTATAGATGACTTGTAGATGTTGCAGTTGTACTCCAGTAGCGGATCGCTTGACATGCACACACCTCACACATGGCTAAACCTTGGATTTTAGAAGTCGTGGCACTTCGCAATGCGGTTTGGCTGAAACATTCCTTCTATGGCACAAGCTCTATCACTTCCCACGCCAAATCCTCCCGCAACTTCCATTGCCACCGCCTGTCATCACCTTGGCTCACGATCTGTACGACATCCACCTCGTACGGTACGACTATCAGAAGTGCGAAGTTCCGCGCAGCAGCCTCAAATTGAGCAGTCTGCCCCGCCTATCACGCGAAAGCAGAGGATTCTCTCAGCCCCAAGTCCCCAGAGTCCCTGTGCATTGAGTCGGAGACTTACTGTCAGTTCCTGCAACCAAGCCTCTCTTTCCGTCGGCGCAAAGTCGTTGATCCGTCCACCAGGTACCCCTCTACTGTGCCAGGCTCTAGTCCGTGGACTCAGCTCCTCGAATAGAGATCGTGAGAGCGATTCCAAGTCTGTTGACATGACCGTATTCTGGATCGCCTCCAAGTTTGATGGTGAGGTATGTCGCGAGTGTATAGGTTGTATCCAGGCCTTATCCTCGTCGTGCTTTCCGGTCCAAAGAGGTCGGTACAGATACGCGTGGCCATCTATCCTGAACTGAACGCCCGTCTCTGCAAGCCAGGCTGATAAGGCGCAAGCCGAGTTTCCGATGATTTCCTGGCATTTCGGACTCCGTATGTCGGTAGAAAAAAGGAGAGCTGATACAGGCGTTGGTGAGGTTGACGGGACAGCCGTACTTGAAGCGGATGAGGGCTGCTGGCCATCGGCTGGTTTAGAAAGAGGTAACGAGATGACATCCTTTAGGCCGACGTGTCTGACGTTTGGCCTTCCATCTTCTCGAGTGGTGGCAAGAGCGAATGCTAATGTATACCTGAGTATCAGCTATCGGAGCGAGTGGATCGAGTGACAAGGCGTACCAATGGAATAGTCGGTTTTCAGGGCCAGCGTTTGCTGCAATACGGCCTGCCATGTCAAGCCTTCGAGCGACATTTGAAAGAGCTTTGTTCGACCTGTCTATCGATATATGCCGTCGGTAGGCCAATATGTCAACAGATCTCCTACTGTAACGGATTCGCATGTGGTGTCGATATCGATCTAGCTATCTGATCAGAAGCACGAGGGGCGAGATGACGAATCATACAAGGTTGAAGCTCGATCGTCTTGAATCCTCACTTGCTCACCACTTGCTAAGCTACTTGCTGGGCAACAGTCTAGACTGTGTATCAACTCTGCTCAAGCCTCCGAAATCGGAAAGGTCACTGCGATGTAGAGCGAGTCACAAGCCAACGTGTAACGCGGCACCCCACATCGACCTCCCTTCGAACGCTTCGATGTTGTTCGCTCAGTTTCATTTTTCACTTATCAACGACAGACGTCATCTAGATGGTCCATGAGTATACAAAATAGACTGTTTACCCCATTTCCGTTTTCATCCAGAGGCATCTGGTTACCTGCCGTTTAAACAAAGCTTTTTACATCCCGCCACCCATCAATCCACGAATCATCCTCCCTCCACCGTGTCAACCCACGTCCCCTTCCGCAACACATGTGTTGGCGGCCATAGTCTTACATTGCATTATCTTGACCGGCTTCGTCTTCGGTCTGATCGATAAGGTTACATACAGTTGTTGAATTAAAGGTGGGGACGTCCAGGACCCAGAGATGAATGGAGCAGTGCGAAAAGGCGGACGAGAGGCTGTTGGCAACAGGTGAATAGGTGACTCGGAGACGGAGAGCGGAGAAGGGAGCATGTTCGAAATCGATTCGCCAGGGCTGCCTGGTACGATCGATCATCCTGCAGAAAATGGCGATTAAGATTGAAAGATGGTCGTGTCGTTGAAAGTCGTGAGATGCTGCATGTGACGTTGTTGAACACCTCGGTGAGTGCTTTCTGTCTCGAGCCCCTCGGCTGTTTACGTCAATGTTGAATACAAGAAACTGGCGGGTACGAGGAGCGTCAACGGGCGTTCCAGGAAGTCATCCAATGGCACTCACAGGTTGTTCGTCGCAGCGATCTTTGGTTTGCACGTGAATTTAGCCAAGACCATCAGACCAAGATCTCGAGCCCAACTTACAGCAATGGTGTTCTCCCTAGGATGCCAGCTACCATGCAGCTGCAAGACAAGATGTCAGTATCCAACGAAAGCGGCCATTAGCAGTCACAGGATCAACTTACTATCTTCTTTGCAAAGTCTATGTTTTCCGTCTGAAGGCCTTCCTTTTTGCCCGACCCGTTCGGTCCTTTGCCCTGACCCTTGGGGCCGCCGATCTTCTTGGCCTTGAATGCCGACTTGTCCGCCTGAAGTACGGCATCCTTGTCCCCGGACTCGTTGACATCGTATATGCGGAAGTAGTTGTGGTAGGATCCGGTCAACACTTGGCTGTGGATAGCAGGAGACTCGGGTGGTCAGCTTTCAGGCCAGGCGAATGCCCAAGCCGACTTACTCGCCGTTGCCACTCCATGTGCATTCAAACTTGTCGAAGATGCAATCGTTCTCATACAGATCGCAAAGCTTTCCACGCAAGTGCTCGTGAATGTTGATCTTCTTGACCGGCGCCTTTTCATCACGAATGTCCCAAATCTTGAGGGTCAGATAGTCCCGCGAGAGGATATAGTTGCCGTCTTTCGAGAACTTGACGTCCGAGATGGACGAGATGATTTCGGAGAAGAAGGACTTTTGCGACGGGTCTTCTTCCTCTTCGAACACTGCGAGCAAGGAACGGGTCAGAGAAAGCCACAGAATGTGACAGACGGTTACTCACGCTTAGCTGCATTGTCGCAAAGCGCCGACTGTCGCATATCGGCCAACTTGATGGTACCCTTTGAGCTGGAGTACATGAACTGATTGCAATGATTAGGGTGAAACTCGGCCGCGGTGATGACTTCGGTCAATTCTTCCATGTTGACTGGCTTAATATCCACGATGTCTGATGCGCAACGCAACAGTCAGTCACCGACGAGGTGAAGATGGCAAAACCGACAACTCACTGAAACTCTGATCGCTGATACCAAGGTTCCACAAGTTGATTCGCAGGTCATCTGCGGAGATGTACGTCTCGCCGTCCGAGTTGATGGAGATCGAGTTGATGTGATATGCATGGGCGTTGGCGTAGACTTTTCTGGGCACGGCGGCGACAATATTCTCCTGCACTGCCATGCGGGGTAAACGCAATTGCGAAGGAGTGACCCCCGGAATCGGCCCTGGACCGGTGTATCCGCTTGTCACGTTGTTCTCCTGTACGACCTTGATCGACTTTTCGAATACCTTCCACAGCTTGATGGTTTTGTCTAATCCGGTCAAGGTCAGCCAGGTCGTTCGACTCGTCATTCACCAGCAAGACTTGCCATTTGTGCTCAAAAGGAAATGAGCCGAGTTCTGCCGTTTGCACCACTTGATGCGATTGATCTTTTCTTCGATTTCTAGCGATTTGAGGTAATCGAATTCTGGCTCATGCGATTGGAACTGAAGCACAAGAGGGTTTGATCAGCCCTGAGCCGGAAAAGCATGAGAGAACGGCATGTGCCTCGGTGTAGAATTTGTATTCGCAGCCCTTTTTCTGTGGATCCAGAGAAACGAGGGGTCAGCCTGAATCGAACGCAACATATCAACCGGTATCACACTACTAACCGACTCGTTTCGTTCGAACAAGACGACTCGACCGCCCTTGTCACCCGTTGCAAGATAGTCACCCGTATGGTCGAACTCTACCGTTGAAATGATGTCGGCTGAGTGACACGCAGATGAGCGTCAATTTAAAGATAAAGCATCATTCGGAACACGTACCTTCGGTGATGTCGTTGTCCTATTCGCAATCACCAGAAATCAGACATTCGGTCAGCAACGGTCCTCGAATAAGAACGATGTGCGAGCCGTTCGCGCTCTGCCAGGATTCGTCTCCTCTGCCCCGACATCGAAGGACCAATCGCCCGACGGCACTTACGGAATCCGACTTGTCACCGAAACACTGAGCGAACCGCCAGGGGTTCTGCCCAGACTCTGCCGTATCCATCTTGACGCTGGATTAGATAGAGTAGAGCGGATAAGAGGGTTTGCCTGAAATGACACACGAGATCAGTTTTAGTTTCGATGTTTGGCTGAATGCGACGTTTCAAGGTTGACGTAATCGAGAAGATGTTGAAATGAAGAAGACATGCATGCCCGGTGCCGCGAGGGCGCGGCTGATGGTCGACCTCTCCCTCTGTCCCTTTCCTGGACTGGTCCTTCCCTTGTTGTCATCCCCTGGACATAGCTCCATCCGCCCGCGGCTCCGAAAGCTCGCTTCTCTTCCTACGTCTCCAAATATCGGCTACGATCGCCATGACAACTGCACCATCGAGCTCATCCTGCCGTCTTTCCCTCCAGGTCTACTCCCCATACGCGGTTATTGACAATACCTTGTTCAGCCGAAGCGAAAATTTCCGCAACTTGCTTCATCGCAGCGTTCCCTTGCTTTCCTGCCTTCAACCCCGTCTCGCTCACAGTCCCGAACCCTTGACATGCCTTTAACGCCTACTCACCCAAAACGATCAACTTGTACCCAGATGACGTTTCCTACGTTGATGCTTTTCCTTGAGTAGTCTTGATAGCAACGTCTTCTCCAAGATGGGACGCGAGGTATCCAAGAGGTGGGCGTTGGCGGTGCGTATCGCAATGGAGTCACGAGGGATGTCGCGCGTAAACAGTCTGTGCTGGTGATGTAATGCTCGTCGTCTGAGTAACAAGATACGAAACCGGAAAATGACGATCGCCAAACGTCTTCCCCGAGTCAAAGGGGACAGCAGCCAGTAAGCGCAGGGCTCCATGAGCAATATTCAGGCCAACTCTGGTCTGGGAGCGGACATTGACCTTTGTGTTCCCGCGCGGAGGGTTCCGCGAAAAGCCCTTCCCTACTGGGCTGTCAGCGCGGACGAGCCAACGAACAAGGTCGAATATCATCACTGTTCGCGAGGTTGGCATACCGTCGTCCCTATCACCGATATCTACGCACATTCAATCAAGATGCCTATCGCTCCCATTGTTGGCAAGGTGCGTACGCGACTTTCGGAACGGAGCGTCGAATCTGGATTGCCTGAGGGGCGGATTGCAGGATGAATGTTGGATCCGGAGTACGGCTGGGGAGGAGGTACGCGAGGAGGGATGCGAAGACGGGAGAGAGAAGAAGGACGGGAGGGACTCCTCAGCCATCCGGGAACGCAACACACAACGAGGGACCCGCGGCTGATTTTCCCTTATTCTCGATTGACAGCTCCGAAAGAGGTTGATTCTCGACCTTTCCGTCGCCGTCGGTCTCGGTACAGCAGCTGGATACGGATACTGGTGAGTGGAGCTAGCTCTAGGCAGGTTTGATTGATGCTAATGTCGCTCTGTCTCTTCAGGTACGGCGTCCACCTTCCCAACGGTGAGTAACGATGTTTACTTGGTCTCGGGTTTGAAGAATTTGCAACGTGGAGACGGGTCAAGGGGAGCGACGACCAGGATGGGCCAGTACAGGCAAACAGAGACACGGCTTGTGTCTAGGTTACTGGTACCTCGGAATGCGGGGATACAGCAGGTCGCGGAGGGACGGAATGCTGGACCTGCGGGGGTTATCATCTCCTTCGATCACGCCCGTAATGTTACACTGTCGATGATGAATGCTAATTCCTCTCCCGCCTCTTTCGTAGCCCGAGTCCGAGACTTGTACTACCTCAAGTACGAACAGAACAAGGCATCATCCGAACAATGAATGAAATACCAACACAGGGCGGAATGAAAGGGGCACCACTGGAACAGGATGAGAGGGTGTTTGGATTCGGGGTGCAGGGAGTTGTTTGGGGCGCATGGCGGCTTGGACGTCTTGGTTGTACAGAAGACGATTGATCCCTCGTGTTTGTTCTGGTAATGCCATCCGTGATAAAGAACGACTCGGGCGGTTTATGGGGGTTTTGGGAACAGTCGTCCGCAATCGCACCATCGACACCAGCCTGAACAGCTGAGATTTAAACCGTAGTATACTAGACCAGGGAGCGATACTCTCTTGGCCCTCAATGGATTTGACGAAGATTTGGAGCATGAGGATTTGGGAAACGCGATCTCCTGGACGCCATATCATGCATGTTGCGCTCAACGCTCCCAGATATAGTGGTGCACTGAGTAGCTATTTCGCGAGTGTATATCCTGTTGTTGTCCGGAGAGCCCGGTGAGCCGGGATGTCCAAGTTGGGAAGACAATCAACGTAATGGTCAAGCGATAAAGTCAACGTGCTAATCCCCGATCGCACAAAGCTGATGAGGCCGCGCCTAAGAAATGACGTTCAATCCGAGGCTGATGAATGGAGTGTTCATCTGCATTTGCTTGGGACCTTTCATGTCTTGATCTCGCCATACACCACCCAACATCTCTCCTCATAGGATAGACCGCCAATCAGCCGAAATGCCGCGGCCATCAAACTCGACCTCGGCATACGAAAGCTTCCCCGCCGACGAGTTTGACGCCTGGGTAGATCACATACGAGACACCATCATCCATGGTCTGGAAGAACCAGAACTCGAATACCCGACATTGTCTAATGGAGCCCTCGAAGCGGTCAAGCAGGCCGAGCGGGAAGCTGCCGAGGCTGAAGCAAGAGCCCACGAAGAGGCTCGAGTACGAGAAGAGGAGGCGCGTCAAGCTGCTCAGCGACGACTCGAGGAGCAGCGGCAGATGCTTTCCCAGTTGCAGCAGAAGAAGCAACAGCTAGAGGAACAACGTCAACTGCTGGCCAGGGAACAGGAACGACAAGAGCAACAACGTCAAGAGGAGGAACGACAACGTCAAGAGGAGGAACGACAACGGCAAGAGGAGGAACAGCAACGATACGAGGAGGAACAGCGAGCTGAACAACGGCAGCGAGAGGACGTCCTTCGGCAAAGACTCCAGGATGCACGGGATCGAGCGCGCCAAACGCAGTCTCAGCAAGGTCTCATGGCACAAGGAGAAGAGCTTGAGGAAGGTGCCGAGTATGAGCAGGATAGCGGAGAAGCGTTCGATGCGGATCAACCCGAGGACGATATCTTTGACGATCAGGCGAGCCAGTACGATCAAGGTCGGCCATACGGATACGACGAGCCTACAGAAGACTGCGAAAACGAGCCGATAGACGACCGCGAAGACGGCTTGTTTGAAGACGAACAAGACCCGTTCGAGGACGAACAACCTCAATTCCCGACATCCCCTCGACCGCAACCCATCTATGCGGAACAGCAGGAAGCGTCTGAACAAGGAGATGAAGAGGAGTTGTTCAATGATGAGGACCAGCAGCAGCAGACTATGGAGGTCGACGAACCGAGCCGCTATGGCTCGCAAAGCGAGGAAGACGGGTCTGCCGAACAATCAGACGACGAGGCGCAAGACAGGTCTTCGGAACAGTCTCGGGATCAAGATGCAGGGTCCGCATCAGACGAGGACATCAGATCGGCTTCTGACGAGGATGTCAGATCGGCTTCGGAGGAGGATGTCAGATCGGCCTCTGAGGAGGATGCAGAGTCTGCTTCCGAACAGGAGACCGCATCGCCGCAGGGCTTCAGGAGGATATATCTCCCTACGCACGCTGATGGTGAGTGGACCATTTAGAAGTGGCCTCACTAGATCTGACCTGTTCCGTCCTTAGAACGGGATGCATCTGCAAGCCAAGAAGGCGACTACGAGCAAGGGGAAGAGTTTGATGACGACAGGCAAGATCAAGTCAATTCGGGCAGCGATACGAGAGAGGTTGAATACGAAGGGAGCGAAAGAATGGATGAGGCATGGCAGCAAGACGAACAGTCACGCTCACGCCAGCCTGCTCAGCCCGCTTCGTATCCCCTTCCGCCGAATGAATTCTACGGGGAAGACCAGAATCAAGTCGACTCCGAAAGCGACGCGAGACAGGACGAATCTGAAGAGAGCGAGGGGGAAGGAGCCGGAAGTGAACAAGATGAACAGCCTCAGTCACGACAGCTCGCAGAGCCCGCTTCGCACCCCTCGCCGCCGATAATGTCTCGCGGAGACGCAAGCGATGCAATCGAGGTCATCGACAGCTCTGACGAGGAGAATCAGCCGGCCCCGCCACGGCGAAGTGAGACTTCTAGCGCAGAGAGTGAAGATGATGAGGAGGAAGCGGGTAGCGAGCCGAATGCCGAAGATTTTGGAAGTGACGCTGCTTCGACACAGGAGCGGGAGGCAGACGCCCAAGGCGAACAGCACTCCGAGCGCGACGATGACGACGAAAATGTGTCGCCAAATCGATATGCGGTGACAGGCACGCAGCGGCCGTCCGATTACGACATGGACGACGACGAGTCTGAGCGCGGTTACGAGTCCGACGAGGAAGGCGCCGACGAAGGGTCCGAGGTGCAGGACCAAGCGGATCAAACAGAATTCGAGTTTGCTGGTCGACAGTCAAGCGAAGACGAATTAGCCGAGGATGACGAGGATCAACGATTGGACACAGAGATGGGGTACGCGGCTTATACGGACGTCGGACGCCCTCGCGCCCCTCGCGCGATATCGCAACGCCAGAGCCACAGTCCTATCGCCCTCGACATTGATCCATCTCTGCAATCCGAGCATACCGAAGTCGAACGATCTGTCCAAATGGTTCAGGTGTCTTCGCAAAGTATTGTCGCGCGTGGACTGCTCCAGATGGCGCACGGAACCGGGAGTCTCGCCTCAACAATCCTGGACGACACTACGAATGACGCTGCGACGGACCCTGTGGCCATCGGGGATGCGCATGTTCCCTCGGACGCGCTGGAAGCAGACCTGCCGGAAGGCGACGATTTGCGGATTCAAGAGCCGCAAAGCGAGATGATCGACGCTCAGGTGCAAATGGTAAACGTCGTCGCAGAAGCGGTCGAGGCAAAGCCTTCGGCTTCGCGAGGTGCTGTCGGCATGGAGGACGCCATTCCAGGAAGTACTTCAGCTCCCGAGCTTCCTCGGTCAATGATACTCTCCGACCTCCCGGCAGCTCTCCCGACGAGTGCATCTACCGAATATGAAGCGGATAACGAACTACTGCCAGAGGAAGCTGTTTCCGCGGCTCCCTCGATAAGCACATTCAGTGCCATTTTCGCCGATACGCCGCCGCATTTGTCTCCTACCAGGGAGCCGCATGCCGAATATTCTGCGGTGGAAAACGTAGAGCAGGGCGCGGAATCTCCGGCTGCCGAGCACGCCGCGCCTATCAGTCAGCACGAAGAAGAGCCGAGAAGTCAGGAGACGATTGACATTGACGTTGACGCGCAAGCAGAAGACGTCTCTGTCAGATCGATAGAGTCGGATGCGGAAGCCAGTCAATCCACCGCTTCGACTGGGGACGGCGATGGATCAGGTAAGATTTCGCAGCTGTCACTAGCTTACCCCGTATGCTGATCTGAGATCAACCATGAAAGCGCGCTCAGATGCATCATCCGAATGCGTCAGCTCACAGCATTCGGCAACGGATGACATCACCTCTCCTGTCATGCTCGAGACTCAGGAGACGCAGGAAGAGATCGTACCTGATGATGAGCAAATGATCTTCGAGGAACAGGCCCTCCATACAGCTGACAGCGTGGGATCTGACAAGCAACACGAGGTCGATGGCCATAAAATGCGCAATGTCGATCTATCGAGAAAGCAGGAGAGCGGATCACCGGAACCTGCCCAGGTTGACCGTACACGGTCGACCTCTCCAGCACCCGCCAGCGATCAGGAAGGCATGGAAACGGATTTACCGCAACCGGAAGAAATCCCGTCACAGCACGAAATACAGGAAGGGCGATCAACAGGCAACGATACCTCGGACTTTGACTTTCATGCAAACGTGGTGCGGATACAAACGCCTCCAGATGACCAGGATGAGTTGGAAGATGGCGAGATCCGAGACAGTGAAGATCCTGTCTTTCTGCCGCGGGACGCGAATCCCGCCTGCGAGAGGGAGGAGGCGATCGGGCATTCGATTGAAAACAGCGGCGTCGAGGCAGAAGACGCTGCTCGGATCGCCCTTCCAGCTCAGCTCGAGATCGAGGTCGAAGTCGATATTGGCATCGAAATCGACGCTGACGACGCACCAAACGATGAAGGTGCCGATGAACGAAGTGAGATATCCAAGAAAGTGTGAAAGCAAGGTTCCAACTGATATTAGCCTCTTTTTCCAGCCACAGTCTCAGACACCAACGAGGACAACTCGGGAACCCTATCGGAGACAGGCAACGAAGATGGCATCTCACGCGGATCGGCGGACGTTATGGGGTCGCGACTTGAAGGTGTGCGCGCGGACGAGATGGAAGCACTAGAGGAAGGTGAGTTGGCGTGATTCCTTTGCTGGACAGGAGATGAATGGGCATCGCCTCTGACTCTTTAGATGACGAGGATTCCCAAATCAATCCTGATTACGATGAGGATGACACCCCGTCCGCAGAGGATATCCATTATGATTCAGGAGACGGTGAGTCTTGGTGGTACATCTGCACACGTACATGTCGGCTGATGGCCAAATTTGATATTGCCTATAGCTCTGCCTCATTCGATGACGCCAGAGCCAGAAGTCACTGAGGCCGATCCGGACGACCCCTCTGCCTTGCCCCGGGAGATCCGTAAACACAACCGAAGGGATATTCCCCACAAGGACGAACATCTCGTCGAGGAGGACGAGGAGTTCAACAACGACTCGCCTGAGCACCATATCGATGGAACGCCAGCCGGATACGAAACCTACCCGGTTGAAGACGAAACAAACTCCGAAGAATTCAAAATCTTTGAGATGGCGGAAAGGGATCCGGGAGGAATCGAAGGTGACCGAACAACAGAACAGGTCATGATAGAGGAAATGGAATTGCGTCAGCAACCGGGAGATCCCACACGAGCTGTGAGTGCAACTTGTGCGCGAGGTAGTACCACGAGCTCACCAGATATCATCGCAACAGAGGGAGGAGTTGCCGTTTGCAGAATCATCTACTCGGAAAAGCGGTCGGGAGGCTGAAATCATTCCGGCCGAGCCGTCATCGGCCGAATTCATCCAGGACACAACGCCAGTAGCAGACAGTCTGGCGGATGTTGCGAAAGACGCAGCTGTTCCGTCAATCGATGTCATGTCACCGATCTCAGAAGCCGTCTCACGACCACAAGCAGACAGTCACGTTACAATAACCGACAGCGCGAAATCGGTCCAAAACTTGACAAAAGCTCCAGAAATCCAGACAGTGCACTCTGTTGACGCCGAAACATCCGCCAAGGAAAAGGACGCGGAAGACGAGGACATGTTCCACGTGCAACCTTCACTTCAAGGGGAAAGCGTTCCAGAACATGCAGCACCGGCGTCGATTGTCGAGTTGCTACAATCGGATGAACTGCCTCAGGCGCCTTTGCACGATCGTTCGCCATCTCCGCTCGCTCCAGAACAGGAGCTACACCATGATATAGCTTTAGCGATGGAGCCTGCGCCCTTGCTGCATCGACACGATCACCACCATAATGTCGTGGTCGAAGAGAGCCACAAAATCCACGAAGAGAAGCGGGAGAGCTTCACCTCTGCCATTGCTGCGGTACAATCAACACCATCATCATCTGTCGAGCAGTCCTTGGGCACTCAGCGAGAATCAAAGGGCTCGAGCGGTGAGGTCGACGACACCCATGTCACCACGGATGGCCAGGCGGCGCCTCAGGGCGATATGGTTGTGGACGACACGGATAATCTCCCTACACCTCTGCCGGCCGAAGCAGAGCAAGTGGAACAGACCACGCAAGGTGCACAACCTGACGATGATGATGATCGTCTTCGCTTGAGCGGTCCATTCAACGAGCAAGACTCGGAGCCTTCGCCTCGCATGTCTGGAACCGAGGTTTACGTCGAAATCCCGATTCTCGACCGGTCACACTCTTGGCATTCGGAACGCTCAGGGGTGCGAATCGAGGTCGAACAGCATTCTACGAGACCGACTACTCCCGTACATCCAACTCCACTGTCCGCATTGTCCGTAGACCCCACGCGACATCATCATGGACCGATTCACAGCGCATCCTTTTCCTCCATCAGGAGCGCCGATCTCGAAATCTCTGGATCGCCTGCTGCGCATACACGATCCCAATGTCATTATCACAAGATCCGGTTCGGTCGAGGCGTCTTCAGCCATGTCCTGTTGATCCCTCATTGCTCCATCGGAACGGAGGAAAAGCGACAGCAGATCGGCGCAACCGACCTCGGCAGGGTGACCAAGGAAGAAATGCTCTACAAGCGGGATCTCGACCTGGGTGAAACGTTTACCAGCAAGATGACTTCCGATGTGGAAACGTTGCCCGACAATCTCGAGCACCAAGTGAAACAACTCGCTGGCGCCGAGTTGTTGCGGGAAGGCCATATCTGGCTCTTGCCGTTGGCGGACGTTGCCCCTCAAAGCGTGGTCAACAGGACACTACAAAACGCAGAGGTTGCGCAGGAGGATGATGTCTTCCACGTGCGGTCCAGTCCCAGGGTCAGCTCTAGTCCACGGATCAGCAATAGGGTGCCTTCGCAAACACCCGATAGGAAGCGGAAGCGAGCATCCTCTCGCGGTCGATCGACCTCCGCAACCCGGAGTGAAGGGCGTAGTGAGGGCGGTTCCCCGGAATCAGCTTCCTTGGCGATCCGGTCCCGTTCTCGCGCTGCTATCATACGAAAAGTCAGCCAGATTGACGAGAAAGACGAGGACGCTCAAGAATTAAAGGAAGAAGGCCAAGCAGAAGGCGTTGATGAAACCATGGGCGATGATTCGGTCGGCGTGTCACCAAAACAGGAGGAAGGCAATGCGGTAGAAGAAGGTGAACCTCCGATCGATACCGCAGACAAAGAGGACCGGTCGTTGGTTGCCTCGCCTGAAGCTGCTTCTGATCCGGCTCGTTCGGAGAAACGGGCCAGCGACGATATGGAGGTCGACGAGGAAGAGGTCGGAGACGACCGTGCGAGCAAGAAGCGTATCATCGAGGGAGAAGACGGCGAGGGGCCAGAAGCCGTCGATGTCAAACCTGTAGAGAAGACAGGTTGGCTGTCTTGGATCTTTGGCAAGAGGTGAAGCAGTGCGGAAATTGGTTCGGTGTTGTTCGAACTGTTGTGACATCAAGGTCTCGGTCGGTAATTCGACGTCTGTATAATCATTTGCGTAATCTGTGCTTTGGGAATCTTCGTTGGGATCGTTGGACAAGCGACCGGTGTCAGCTGGTAACGCTACAGCGACCGTTATAGTAGCACGAACAAATCATCCATCGCGTCAGGGTTGAACAGCTGGTTGGACGAACAAAGCTTTGCATTCGAACCGAGTTCATCTGTTTTCAAAAGCAGGAGACAAGGCAACTGGAAACGCCGTTGACAATGCTGCGGAGGGCGAAAGCCTCTTCGAACATCAATACAAAGAACCGACAAGCGAGATTGGCGAGCACCTAACAATGACATCATAGAAGGTCATCCAATCCCTGCATATCTTGCCCTTTTTGATTATTTCCAGTACAGTCCGGATGCAAACGGAGTCGGCCGCCAGATTCGCTCGCATGGTTTCAGCTTTGATGCGGATTGAAGGACAACCTTTCTCTGACAAGTCGCCAAGAGCTCATCTGATTGGGAGTTGATTGATGAACAGGGACCTATGGACGACTCTCTGCATTGATCTACCCTTCACCTCTGGTCGACCGTCGCCAACTGAATTCCAAGGCAGCTGCGAGGCTCCGCGACAATCCCTGAGCGTACGACGGCCTCTATCAACCGTCTCCCGAAGCAGCAATCGTTCTCGGCATAATCCGTCGGTCTGGCACCTCAGTATACACGACGAGGAATCAAGGCGCAAAGGAGGGGTCCTCCGGCATCCGCAAGCGGGGTGACATAGTGAATATCACCTTCAAAGTAGGGACAGGCGTACGAGAGGAAGACAACTTTGGATTTGATTCCGACTTCAACTCGTTGCGCAAGACATCGCAGCCGTTCATTCGGGATTCATGCTCATCAACCTCAGCAAACAAAAGTAGCAGGCATCAAGCATAGACACAGGGAGTCTGAGGAGCACGTGCGGGAGAAGGAATTTGAAGGGTTTCCGGGATGCCTGGAGAGAATGTCTGCTCCGTAAGTCGAGATTGATTCCGAATACGTCCTTCTTGCATTGACCAACGAGCATACCTCAGGTCTGCGGGGCGACTTTCACACGGCCTCAGCATGTAGGTCGGCATATGCGGTCCCACACCGGCGACAAGCCATACCACTGCAAACAATGCCCCGAGAAGTTTGCACGGAGCGACTTGCTTTCGCGCCATGTGAACAAGACGCATGGACCGCCAATCGAGGGAGAAGGGAGGGGAGATGTGAAGAATGGAATCGTGCTGAAGAAGAAGGGGAGGAAACCAAAATTCACGTCGGCGCTGGCCGCGATGTCAAGCTCGTCGGAACAGCCGTATCGACCACCTTTCTCGCATCAACCGCAACAGAGGCCGATGGAACAACAACAATTTCAGCAAGGACAGAACGTACCGTACAGCCCACATCCACCATTCCATGGTGCTCTCCAGCAAACTCAAACTTACGGCTTCGCGCAAACGCAAGTCAATCCACATACGGGAGCGACAATGTCGCCCGGATCCGGTTCGTCTGTCAACGGAATGCCGATGCGCGTCGGAGCGAATCAGGCCAATCGCATGGCGTACACTATCGTCCAAGAGAATGGCATTACCTCTGGTTTCGAGGTCGACAATGAAGAGGAAGACGATGATGCGTGGATTGATATGCCGAAGTAAGTCACCCTCGCCACAACGAATTCAGTTCCAAAATTGAAACGAACTCTTACCGCAGTGACCGCAACATGAACATGTCAAACGTCAATCCGATGCCTTCTTACATGATGCCACAGCAGTACACCGCGATGGTCCCTCCACAGTCACAAATACCTTTACAAATGGGTCAGCAGCAATCGTCGGTGCCGCTTCAGCAGTATACTCAGCAATACAACAATACTTTCACTTTAAACAACATGGCTGCGCCTGCATCCGCTGATTCGTACATGCCGGGTTTCAATACGTCTTATTCGCCCGGCGTTGTGACAATGCAGAATGTTTTGCCTAGCAGCACCTCAACATCTTCGCCTTATAGCTTCTGGTCTGGGTCAACTCCGCAATCCTCACCGTTGCGTCATGCGATGCCTACATATCCACCTCCGATACCAGAGGCCATCGCCATCGCCGCTTCGCATCCAGTCCTGTCTTCAAGCACCTCGCCATACGACTTTGCCGAATCTGCGTTCCCGCGGTATCCTTCGGGTAGTCCCGCAACAGCTGGTGTCGATAACTCAAGGAATAAGGGGACTTCGCCGTTGGCGCCCGCCCCTGCGGGGATGCCGTCAATGGGTGCAATCCCGACCACATACTCTTCCGTCATGCCTGCGCCTTTGGTACCGACAGGGACTCCTATCGCCGATAAAGTCGAGAAAATCAAGAAGCGGGCATGCGAATCATGCAATCAATCCAAGGTGAAGTGTGATTTTGGGACGCCCTGTGGTAAGTAGCCTTGACATGGCTTTGATTGATCGCTCGCTCATGCTATTGTCATCAGGCAAATGTGCCGCTCGTAAGATCTCCTGCAAATACCCCACCGGGCGAAAGTCAAGCAGAAAGCTCAACACGAGCGCTTCACCACTGTCACAAAGCGCGAGTGACGGCGCAAAGCTCGCTTCCGTCAGCCCCCAGACAAGGACCTTGGATTTTCAGCCCAAGGTTGCGCCTACGCAATCCCAGGGTTCTGCAAATCTGCCCTCTCGTACCGCAGATCAGGGAGGTTCAGAGGACAAACAGTTCCGACGAGCCTCCGACGGCTACCAAGAACAGAAGGGTCACATACAGGGCGGCAACAAATCTGGTGAAAGACGACCGTCATATAATCCGGAAACAACAGAGTCACAGCCAGGGGTAAGCAGCTCCGCTCAGTCAATGTCATCTTTTTGACGATCTCGAATGCTTGGATTGTAGGTGGAGTTTACGGACGCATTCACTCGAGAGCCTTTGCTCACACAGAGGCCTCAACACCTCAATGCCGCATCCTTCCTGCAAATGCGCCAAGCTCAGGATGAAGACGGCCACTCTACGGCCTCTGGTCACACATTCGGTCAGTTGTCTCAGGCGGAGTCTCGCCGATCCAGTATGGCCTCCACTTTCGCATCGGAGGATGGCCAGCAGGTCAACAATAGCCTTCCATTCAGCACGCTGTCACTCGGCGGTTCATCCCTGATGCCTGACGGAACAGACGTTCATCAATGGCTTTTTAATGCCGCAGGCGACGCTGCCAGCATCGTCGACATAAATTCTGGCGTCCCAGACCTCTCTCCAATGGATCAAAGTGGTTTTATGTTCGAGTCGCCTGTAACCACAGCACCGACGACTTATTTCTGGCAGACCGGTGCGGAAACCTCGGATAGCAAACCGACGGTGACATTCGTGCCTCCGAGCAATGTACAAAACCAACGGCTCGTTCCGCCTTTCTTCGCTCGACCAAATTTGGTCAGGGGAAGGTCGAACTCTTTCCCGATGCTGTATACTCCACGAGCGAGTCTTGAGGCCACGCAGTATTTTGCGCCTGCGTCCAAGGCTTCCTCTTCCGGATCCGCCTTGGAACAGTCTGCCCTGCCCCAGGACTGGACGGCCCAGATTCGTCACATGGCAACCCAGCTTAACCGGAATGGGAGCGGTACCAGCAGTCTGCAACAGGTCGACGATGCACTCGGGGGAACAATACAATCAACACCGCAGAAGAACGAGCCTTCGCCAGACGGAGGGCTGAGCTTTGCCCATCCTGGCCATCCTCCATTCAGCCTCGGTAGACCGCAACCCGCCGTCCTTCAGTCTGCCAACACGAACGCGATGGCAAAACAAGTATTGACCAACCGGGGATCTCTCCAGACCTTGGCTCCCGAACGGACGCCGAGCTTCCTTGTCTCTACTCCAACTTCCGAAATGGACGGCATGAAATGGCCGACCGCTTTGCCCAGCAAGAACACGCCTGGAACGCTCTTATCGCCGTTCAAGATGCCAAACCATCTGGCTCGACCGGGCAATAAACGCATGCCAAGTCAGACTCTAGGCCCAGACATGCGGAAGCGACAGTCAATCTCCTTGACGGCTGACGACCTGGATGGCAATGAGAACCTTCTAGACGCCGCCAGCAATCAGGTAGCAGAATCATTCGCCCATCCAGCCGTCAATCTTTCGGCCCAATTGTCAATTCGGCGCGCATCCATGCCGACCTGGCTTCCGGATGCATCTGGAAGTCTCTCGTACATGCCCATGAACGGTATCCACGGAAATTTGTCGAGCAATCAGTCCGTCGCCGCTGGACGTGCCGCGATCAATCACAGTCCCGCTGCGGGGATGACATTTTATCCAGACTTGACGCCGACGCTGTTTGATCCGCTGCCGCAGGGCTTCAATTTCAACTCGGCGAGCAACTTGACCACGCCGACCATGGAGAGGGTGGCGTTCAACATACCAGTGGAGGAGACGAAACCCCTCGCTACATGGACCATACAAGCATAGACTCTTCGCGCCACCCAGTCCACGGATTCGGTTGAGCGGTATCATTATAAATTGTTTTAAAAACACAACCGCCACTCAGCAGGGCATGCTCGCTGCTGTATTGTAAAACTCGGCTCATAGAGTTGTATTAGGATCTAGAGGAAACTGCATCGACGACCTCGACGAAACGGATAGACTATCCTTTCTTCTTCGAGAGTTCGTTGTGCGCATTCTGTATATCATACGGACATTTGCTACGAACTATGGCTACAGTACCCGCTTGACTTCGAACCAGCTCTTCAGGTAGTGCACGTTCCAGGCGCATACGGCGACGAGCATGACTGTTTGTAGAATTGACCACCACTTGACACGGTCGTTCTGTCCAGAAAAGGGTCTTTCGGATCAGTTATGAACGCTGATGCCGGTGGACGTTAAACTCACGGTAGATTCCGCCGCTGATCAGAAGACGAAGAGAGGATCGTCAGCTTCAGCAGCAGATATAGTTCACGGGGTTCTTACTATCTCTGTGCACCCTTTCCCGCACGACGATGTATTCCTGCTCATCCTTGATCCCCTGCAATCCCGCTGCTAGTTGCCGGATCTCGTGTTCCACCGGCGCGATGTGGCCGTTCTCGTCTTCCACGTAGAGAATCCCATGTACGTTGAACCTATCAGCGCAACGGAGTTTATGAGTTGTCCGATTGTGGGCGGTGTGAGGAAAAGGTACTCACGATAGCACCTTTGGACTCAGCGTGCTCATCTCGTTGGAAAAGCAATACGTGTATCTCCCGTCCTTTTTCGCGGTGAATGAGAATGTACCGGTCGGTTTTCTGTATATTGAGCTGAGGACTTGGTCTGTTGGATCCGTGAGCTGTAAGCGGGGACATGCTCAGTGGGAATTCTCGGAAAGCTTGATTAGTGGTCTTACGAAGAAATCTATGTCCATGTTCCCTCCGCCGCCGACTTGGTACGTCACTGTCATCTAAACAGGGCCCGTGTGATTGTCAACAGCATTCTTAGACGGGAAAATCACACACATACCTGGTCTTCATGGTGCAGATCCTCGAAAAAGCACTCCTTCCTTCCCGGATCAATGTCTATACGATGGGCTGAACATGCTTGAAGGACGATTGCAAGGAGCAGGATTGTCGAGATCCAGAGACGGGATGTCGGCGATGGTCCAGCCATATCGATCGGTGGTCGCAGTTATGGTGTGCGACGAAAATGTATACTTGTCCAGGCAGACTGAAGAGGTTGAAGCCTTTGAGCGTACATGAAGATGATCTCGCGTCACTACAATGCTCACTCGAACTCGTGGAAATCTCGGGCGCACCTTCAAGGGTGGAGGTGAGGTGAGATCCGACACGCATATCCGACACGCATCTCACCTTGTGTGTATGGTATGGGGACGTTCAAGTCGTGATATACTCAGGCATATCGTATATTCAGACTCCAATCTTTACCACATAACATCCCAAACTAGCAATCATGGATAGCGACGCGCTCTTTCACGTAAAACAGCTCTTCTGGCAAGGTAAGCTGTCGAGCGAGCTATTCCAGCGTGTCGGACTGACACGGTTGCGTTGCATCACTCAATCAGGCTCGTACAAGGGTAAGCTCCCCGCAGTGACGAGTCACTAGGGCTAGCCTCACTGACAATGCGGCTGTTTGGCCTCCAGGATGCATCGAAGAAGCCACGTCAGCCGACATCACCGACCTCTCTGATCCGGAATCCCTCTCTCGCGCACTCTACGCCGCGCGATCCTACCTCGCGCTCCACCCTCCTGCCACATCCTCCGCCATCGAGCTTCTCAACTCGGCCCTCTCATCCAACGACCCACCGGCGTCTGCGCGTGCCGTAAAGTCCTTTGCGGAATTCCTCGATGCCTCGGATGAGGAAAAGGAGTCCAAGCTCGAGGAGTTGAGGGATTTGTTGCTCGAGTATGAGGGCGAGGAAGTTAATGAGGAAACCAGGGAAGAGGAGAGGATCGTCAGGTGTATGGCTGGAACCGCGTTCATCTTGCAGAACGAGGTTGAGGAAGCGGTGACGACGTTGACGGAAGGTTGCGGAAAGACCGATCTCGAGTGGTGAGTCTTCTCCCTGCTCTGATGTCCCCCCTTTATTCTTGAGTGTGCTGAGATCTTGTCAATCAGCACTGCGCTCCTCATCCAACTGCTCCTGTCACTCGACCGCAGAGACATTGCCCAAACGACATACCAGTCGGCAAAGGTGTGGGGTGAAGACTCCCTGTTGATTCAGATCATGGAAGCCTGGATCGGCATGAAGACTGTAAGTTCACCCCTCGTACCCCTCTTGCGATATGTCGCTCAACTCTGACCATAATTATCTTGTGCAACCCAGGGCGGACGGCCCCTTAACCAGTCCTACTACCTCTACGAAGAACTTTACCAACAACCATCCGGTCGAACACCCGCCGTCCTGGCATCCCACGCGGCGGCACACCTTCTTCTCGGACACGTAGATGAGGCTAAAGCCGATATCCTGGAGGCGCAGCAGAGGCAAGACGGGAAGCAGGACCCTGCTGTTTTGAGTGTTGCGGCGAGCTTGAATATGCCGGACGCGTACCAGTACGTGATGATGGTCGTAAGCTTGACGAAGGACTCGCTGACTTTGGTGTTCTGTTCTGTGTAGGCAACTGTCGTCGATCGCTCCCGAGCATCCCTTTGTTTCCAACTGTGAAACCAGGTCCGCAGCATTCGACGAAGCGGCAGCCAAGTTCAAAGTGTCCGCATAGACTCTGCCAATTTCTCTCGAACAACCTGATTGTATAGAAAGTGTCGAACGGAACGGCATAGATCCTAAAGGCGACTGCCATTGTGTACGTGGTATGTTTGACGTATTGCCATAATGGATACATGGCTTTTGGTGTTGGATTATGCTACAATGTGGACTGAGTGGAGATTGCTATCCCGAATGCACTGGCGGAGCCTCTTTCATCGATACGGCGTCCCTTTTCGTCGCCCATTCCGTCTTTTCAAGACCTCCTAACCGCTTCCAATCTCGTGGCGAACTCCCTCGAACCCCCTGATGAATTATGTATTTGCCATCCTTTGGCTCTAGTGCATGCCGGCCTTTTGCTGCTCAATCTGCTTGACGATGAACAACGACGTATCGAGGAACCGGTCGACACAGTTCTCGAGACATGATGCTTCCGACCTGCTGAATTTGCCCGAGAGGGATCCGGTGATACATCTGCGCAGGATCAGCATTCCGTCTTCAGAATTCCAGAACGTCAAAGGGAAATTGGAACTCACGTGTTCCAGCACTTGTCCGTTAGCTCGTGAATGGACGCCTGCATCTTGGCCTTTGACTGCTCCTGCTCCAGGAACTGGCCGAGCTCCTTCTACCGTAGGCAAACGAGACATGTGTTAGTATAGTTTGGCCGTTTGGTCTCCACTTTACCGCGGTCGAGGTATACATACCTGGGTGGCTTCATCGAATGCGGGTTGTTGTGCGGCAGACATGGTGGGAGGATTGACGGGTGTGATAGCTGTAACGAAGCAAAGAGAAGCTGAAGTAGCTCACGTTTCAACCTGATACGAAGGCAATGTGAAACAGTTGGCGATCGCAGCAGGAAAGTGGAATGACGTTCTTATTTTCAGATTGTAAACAAGGCTGATCTCTTCATGTGCCGACGCGACCTCTGCTTGGATCAGTGGAAACTTGTGATGAGGTCCTACTTCTGCTGCGGTGAGCCAAGTTCTACTCTCGTATACAACGCTCAGTCATTGGTATCGCTTCAAGATGGCGAGCGACCGGTAACACCAACATCTTGGGACATCCGGCTCGAGAATGAAGCCAATCTGCTCTATCTGTCAGTCTGGTCTGCTCGACGAGGAACTGGACGAGTATGGGCAGAATGCAGTGGTAATCAGGGTTTCCCCATGTGGTAAGAGCAAAAATATTCGGCATTTTCCCTTCGACATACTCACCTTGAGTTCCCATATTCAGGACACGTGTTTCATCGTCATTGCACCCAATCGTTCTACGACTACCACGAACAGAAAAACAGAAACCGCGAACCGCTCAAGTGTCCGATCTGTCGCGCAGTAATCGTCTCGGTCGAGGGAGAACTCCAGGCCGAATCCATCTACCTCTCCGCAGACGATGTCTCTGCATCTCAAAGACGACCGGCGGTAGCGGCGTTATCAAGTCGAGCAAGGTCGATTCTCGCGCTTGCCAAGGAGCTGAAGGGTCAGTCGCGTGATGGACTCGCGCTGGAGAGGATCGTCAAGGAGGAGAACAATTTGAGAAAGTCGAGCAAAGGGGGAGTGTTTCAGCAGTTGGCGGAGTGGGCGGACAAGTTGCGGACGAAGTTGAAGGGGATCGAAGAAGCCGATGCGGTCGAGCTGTTGGCGGTAAGATCCTTCACCTGCTCGAGATCACAGCGTAGCTGACGCGATAGCTTCAGAACGACCTGCAAGAATGGCAGTCCACGTCGGCAGCCATCATCGACGCGTGCGAACAAACACGCAAACTGCCGGAGACCATCGAAAACTACAAGAACCGAGTCCTTACCCTTCAAGACAATGTCCGGGAACTCGTGGAAGAGATGTCTACCATGACTCGGGACCATCGGCGCGAGAAGGTGGAATCCGCCGCGCGTTACCGGCAGAAAGAAGTCGACTTGGCCAAGGCGTACGAAGATGCGAAGACCAACTATATGGCGATGAAAGACCGAGAGGTTCAGATGTGGCAGACGAAGTTCCATACGGCGCAGGAGCGTGGGAATAATGCCGTCCAGGAACTCAATCTGCAAACGGCGTGAGTTGACAGATTCAGTGATCTGGGTTTGTCTGACGCTTCGGACGATAGGAAAACGGATTCCTTGATGGAACAACTCGACGCGTCCAAGAACGAGGAGAATATAGCCAAAGGGCGATTGCAGAGACTACAACACAAGGCAAGTTCTGTCAAGTCGAAACGTCGTCGGTATTCCTTACAGGCTTGCCTTTCAACAGCTCAATAAGAAAGCAGACGAATTTGAACAGGCCCAGAGGCAGAACGAAGAATATGCAAGGGAGATTGCGCGCTTGCAGGCGCAGAACGAGACATCCGAGAGGCGCATGCGGGAGATGTCGGAACATCAGTCCGCGCGGAGATCGCATAGAATGGATACGGCGGACCAGCAATCCCGGTTTCAAGAGTCTTTCCAGGACGATGACTCGTTGGATCAGCCGGACGACAGCGCCTATATGGAGGAGAACGAGGAATCTCTTGCGGTGGATCCGCCCGTGTTCGATTCGCCGTCGCGGAGACGGCGAGACATCCATCCAACATTGCGGGTGTTCCGTCCAAGCGATATGCGACTACAGGAAAAGGGGCACAAGGACAATAACATTATCGCCTACGAGTCCGACGAGGAAGGAATTGATGGCGGACACCCGGATAAACGGCCCAGAACTGTCAACGGACACGCCCGGAATCCCTTCGCAGCAACATCTCGCGGGAACAACGGCAAGACACCGGGGGCTCATCGACCGTCCGTTGAGCCAGAGCATCCGCGCAATGGCTTGACGTCGAAGTCACGACTCCTCCAGGAGCCGAAAGCACCAGTCATCGTGCTGGATCCCTCGTCCGATCCACCAGAAGCAGACATGGACGAGGTCGAGCTCGTACCCGTGCCGCCTCGATCTCGAAACAACGGCGACAACAGGCACCCAAACAAGAAGCCACGGTTGGCAGGAGGGAAGCGGCATGAGATTGTGCCGGAAATGTTTAGGAGGCCCAGGGTTGATGAAAAGGCTTCGGCGGTGTTGGGCAATCGAGCGAGCGGCCCAAAGTACGGTCGTCGCGCTGTTTGAGCTGTGTGACGCAGCGTTTGTTGTAAAGGTAGTTTATGATAGAGAAATTCGCTGCTTCTCGTTGCGACGATGACCACTGTTACCCGTTTCAATTCACCACTGTTGCGGCTGTTCACATCGCTGTTACTGCCACTGCGTGATCTGAATTCGCGACCGATACGTACGATAGCGACAGGGATGCACAATGTATCATGACCACCACGAAATCCACCTTTACAGAAACCGAATACAATATATACCAGTCTTGCCCGACTGGGCCCAACCTCTGGGACTTTCCGAACCAGCCAACGAATCATGTAGGTCTCTCCTTGTCCGTATCACCAGTACTGCGTGAAATCCCGATGCCGACCATCCTTTGTCCTCAGCAGGGCGACATTACTCGACAGCGCGGAAAACTACCGACACGCAAATCAGACACGCCTCGGGAACCTCAAACGCGAAAACGTACCCCATTCCCGACAAACACCCCGGCCCGCCGTGCAATCTCCGTATCGACCGCCTCCCCGATCTCCTGGTCCTCCCACTGGCTCGCGACATCCCCCGACGTCAACATCACGTGCCACCCGTCGCTCGCGAGCCACCGCTTCGTCTCCTCGATGAAATTGTAGTCGGCGTTGGAGAGGATGTAGATCGTGTCCAGCAGCGGGTGGTTGGCGCGCATCCTGCGCGCGCGCGTGATGATCTCGAGCGTTTCCGGGTCGCATTTCGCGCGGTAAAGGCCGAGCCGGGCGGCGTGCGGCATGGTAGAGGCCGGAGGAACGTTTTCGTTCCCAGGCAGGGAGGGGAGCTTGTTGAAGCCTACAAAGGGGCTTTACGGGATGTCAGTCGAGATAGGAGGTGTTGGAAGGGAGAGAAGTGCTCACGCGCTGCGTTCGCCAAGGCTTGCGCAGTAGTTTGGATCATCGCTCTTCCTGAGATGCAGCGCGAGGAGGTTCTTCCAGGGTAAAACCTTGCGCGGGTTCTTGACGCGTTCCACTTGCTCCGGATACGGCGCAGCGCCCGGGGAAAGGAGGTGCAAGGACCGGTTGATCGTATCCAGCACGCGTTGGGAAAAGGAAAAGTGTTTCAGGACGGGCGAGGTGGCGAACGATTCGTAAATGTCGATCGGGGAACGGGATTCGAAAAAGCTGTCCGACCGCGAATGAGCGTTTCCGCCGCACAACTGGAAACCTCGGACTCACTCTCTATCAAACGGATTATGCTCGACCTGCACACACGTCGCCCCCTCTCTCACCAACTCGGCCAACATCCTATCCAGCTTTCTGTCCCCGCGCTCGTGCATCGCCTCTTCCCGATCCATTGTGCCGAGTCGCAGACGCGCCGTATCGACCCCGGAACAGACGCGATTCAGGTGCGCGAGCGGGACGGCGCGGTGTTTGTTGTAGAATGATTCAAAGGAGGACGTGATGGAGTGTAAGAGGGCGGACATGGGGATGCGGGAGGAGATCATGGGCCATCGGAGCGGGATGGGCAGGATCTGTGAAGTCGAGTTCAAGTGTATGGCACAGGGCAGAGAATTATTCGGTGCTCACGGTATCTACGACGTGGTACGGCTCGTAGGCCAGTGATCGATTGGCCAGTGTTGCGAGGTGGTGTTGCATTCTACGCGAGGATTAGGGGTTGTAGGGTTGAGGCATGAGAGGTCTTACAAGAGACTTTGCAGCTACGTCGGGATGGCGTCAGCACCCAGAAACGAGATAATGAAACAGACGAACGGACTTACCTGATAGTTGAAACCCGTCTCCTTGATCGGTGCAAAGCTAGTACCCAGCGTCAAGACTCCCCTTCATCGTGCATCGCGCGCATCGACTCACCTAACAAACCGCCCATCCACAGCCTCCACCGCCTCGGGCCTGCGCACCTCATTCATCACTGCGCGCTCCAGCGCATACTCTGGCGCATAGCTCGGCGGCAAGGGCGGCCGTAGCGGGAAGAAGAGGAAGAACGCGAGGCAGAGCGCGGGCAGGAGGAGGACGTTGAGGATCCGTCGGCGTGGTGAACGCGCGCTGAAGAGGGAGACGAGGTGGTGGAGTTTTGTATTGAGGGAGTGGATAATGCCCGCGGGGTCGATGACGAGGTCCTTCATGGTTGCCGTGCCGTGCCGTGTTGATTCAAGCTGTCATACGAGCGACACGAACTCGAAGTCAACCCATGCATGTTCCGTAAGCTGTTCCGGAAAAGCAAGGAATCCTCCGACGCGCCCTCAACGCCGATCACGCCAAGGCTGCCGTAACGAACCCCCTCAATCAATAAAGGAGCCCCCGCGGACATCTCCGGACAGCGTAGGCTCGAGCATGCGGCATGCATGCGCATGATGCGTCGAGTTCAAGTGGTCGATCTGGGCGTCGTTCAAGGAACCGACCGTGACAGCCACGCAACATGAGGCTCCTCTTTCTCTCTCTTGTGGCTCTCGGCGCAACAGCCAAACACCACGATGCTATACTCACGCCAAAATACATGCTCGCCCTTCCGCGGCCCGCTCCCGTCGTCGTCAGTCCCGATGGACGGCTAGGGATCCAGGCCGTCAGTCAACATAGCTTCGAGACGCGACAGTGAGTCCCCTCTCGCTCTGTTTCAGGTCTTTTACTGATTTCCGCGTAGGACCACCACCTCGCTGCACTTGATACAGCTAAACGCATCCCACCACGAACCGGAGCTCCTCCTGGAGTCCATCCCCGGGAAGTTCTCCTTCTCCGATCCGATCTGGCTTTCGGACACGTCCTACGCATACCTCAACCGCACCGGCGCCGAAGCGAACCTCTACTTCCGCAAGATTTACAAAGACGAGCCGACGCATCTCCTGACTTTTCCCGCGGGAACGTCGCCGTCGGGGTTAAAGTTCGTCGCGTCGCACAACTCGTCCGAGGGTGTACTCGCGTTCTCGGCGCACGTATGGAAGGGGTTTCCGATTGAGGAGACGGCGCGGTGGGAGGAAGAGTACGAGGGTCGTGGTGATGGCGCGATGGTGTGGGACGAGACGTTTATCCGGTAAGCCTGCCTTCTTCCGCGGAACGGCTGTCGGTCGCTGATCCGGCGCAGAGAATGGGATACCTGGCGAAACCCGGACAAGGTGCACCAACTCTTCCTCACGCGGCTCTCCATCCCCAGCGGCAGTCACAAGACCGAAATCTTCTCGAAGGAACCCGCCTTCCACGCGCCATTCAACGCCTCCCGCCTCTACTCCCTGATGCAGCCTTTCGGAGAGGGGGACTACGACCTCGCGTTTACCCGCGAGGGCAAACTCAACGTCGCGATACAGATCAAGGATCCGAACTTGAACTACGCGTTCCATACCCGACGGCAGGTGTACGTCACTTCCCTGTCCATCTCGCACAATACCGAGCACGAATTCGTCCTGGGATCCGGGGACGGAGTGAAGCAAATCACGCCCGGGGAACAAGGCGACGTGTCCGCACTCACGTTCAGCCCCGACGGCACGGTCCTCGCGTACCTCCAGCGCGCGGAAGACGGCGCCGAGTCGGATCGGAACACGGTGCACAGCTATGACCTTGTCTCCGCGACCCGCACAGCATGGACGGAGACATGGGACCGCTCCGCGGGTGCTCTTGTGTGGGCGAAGGATGGGGGATCGGTGTTCCTCCTTGCAGAGGAGGAAGGGTCGACCTTGCCGTACCACCTGACCCACCCGGGACACTTGCCGACGCCGTTGCTCTTCAACGGGACGACGTCGGCCGTCACTCCGGTGGCAGGCGGCAAGCTTTTGTTGGGAATCAGCACGTTGACGCATCCGACGGAGAACTATATTCTCGACTTGAACGCCGGGAAAGACACCGACGGCGATAAGACACCTTCAGGCTCCCTGACGCAGATCACGAACTGGTCCGCCCGCGGACTCGCGCACGTCTCCCTCTCGGCCGGCGAGAAATTCTGGTTCAAGGGCGCCCACAACAGGGACGTCATGGGCTGGCTCATCCCTCCTCGTGGCTTAAAAAAAGGCGCCACCAAGAAATACCCGATGGCGTTCCTCATCCACGGCGGGCCCGAGGGCGCGTGGGAGGATTCCTGGTCGACGCGCTGGAACCCGAACGTGTTTGCGCAGCAGGGGTACTTCGTCGTCGCGATCAACCCGACGGGAAGTACGGGGTATGGGCAGGATTTCGTGACGGCAATTCACGAGAATTGGGGCGGAAGTGAGTGCGCATCTTTGCGGGGTGAACGGGGCTGACGCGTGGATAGGTCCGTTCAAGGATCTCGTGGCGGGTTTGCAGTATGTGTTGGATCAGCATCCCGAGATTGATCCGGAGCGACTGGCGGCGCTGGGCGCGAGTTATGGAGGTATGTGGTTCTAGAAAAGTGCTTCGGAGACTGTGTTGACTGAAATATTTGCGATGTACAGGTTACATGATTAACTGGTTGCAAGGACACAATGACCATGTAAGGCTACCGTTGCTGATAACGCATCATAGCTAATGACTACGATCAACGATCCAGACCAACTTCAAAGCATTCGTTTGCCATGACGGTCTTTTCGGTACGTCACCCTTTGTGCGCCTGTACCGAATGAGACTGACCTGATCGGTCCTCTAGAAACCCACAACATGTACTATTCCACGGAAGAGGTGTACTTCCCGCAAAAGTATGCACAGCGGCCGTCGGCACGCGCGGAATGCTGATCGCGCTCTCTACAGGGAAAATGGCGGACTTCCCCCTTGGCAGAATAGGGCACCGTACGAAAGATGGTCGCCGAACAACTTTGTACACGAGTGGTCCACTCCCGCTCTGATCATTCACGGGGGAAAAGGTACGTGGGCACATGCACCTCGCGATACTCAAGCTCAACGCAATCCCGTAGACTACCGGGTTCCTGATGTACAAGGAATTTCCGCCTTCACGGCTCTTCAGAGTCGAGGTATTCCGTCGCGATTCCTCTACTTCAAGGACGAGAACCATTGGGTCCTCAATCCGCAGAACAGTCTGCGGTGGCACCACGAAGTTTTCCGGTGGCTGGAAGAATGGGTGGGGGATGCGACAGAGGGAAAGTCCACGAAAGAATTCCGGATACAGGATTGAAATGGCGGATGCCTTGAACGATAGCTAGAATCACACTGGCTGTGTGATTGCGATAGAGACGTGACGGCGTATGGTCATCATGTAAGCACACTTGGTAACTCCCGCACATCGGACTAGGAGAATGGATTCAGGGGTTCAGGTCAAGGAGTCGCCAGAGATGTTTACCGAAACGGTCCATGACGCTCCATACTATATAACCGCGATACAAACACAACTAGGAGTACCTTTGTGCGCACCAACAGGGATACGCTAATGCTGCATCATCGACCGCGCAGTCTGCAAAGCGTCCAGCGCCTCTTGTCCCTGCCAGTCTTTATTGGACGACCCGATCTGATACTCTTGCACTCTCACAAACTCTTTCAACTCGTTCCTCGCTTCGGGCGCAAGGTAGTCTCCGAAATTCGAATCCAGGTGGCTCTTCAAGGATTGGATCGCTTGTCGTGCAGCCTTTCCGACGGTCCAGGGCTCGTACTGAAGATGGCGATCGAATCTTTCCAAAAATGCAAGTGTCTCTTCTACCGGCTGATTGGAGGATGGTCAAGGTTAGCTCGCCCGATTGTCCCTCTTCGGACACTGCAGCTAGTTCGTACTCACTCTGTGCATCCAGTGTTCGTCGCAGGCTCTAACCAAATGCAGTAGTGCGCGTTGAAAAGGCGGCAGATCTGTGACTCGCTTCACCCCATGGCGAGCTGGTAGAAGCTCAAACATGGCCCTGGAGTCCGAAGGATGAATCAATTGGTCGCCGTCACGAAAAATGTGAACGGAGTTTGGTACTCACGAGACGAGGGACTGCCCTGTCCATCTGCCCTCTGCATCGATATCCGCCTTCCAACGAGACTGCCCCGGATTGACCATCGCATCTTCCTTTTCCGCCAATTCCTCTCCCTCGGCGTCCAGTACATACTGCTTAAAGCTCTCCACCGACACTCGAGCGTCATGAATGAGGGTGTAGACGATGCGCGGGTCTTCCAACACGTCATTCCAAGGTATTTGCAAAGTATGCGAAAGCAGTCCAATGACACGGTTGAAAACGTTCCATTTGCTGTCGCTGAACATGAGATCGGAAACAATGGAGTTCTCGAGCGAGTCGCTAGACAGTTGGGACTAGGATGGAAGAAAATTCCAGGCACATCAGCTCTCAATCTCGAACCCGACTGTGAAGTGGCAAGATAGCTCACAATCGTCGCCGGGGGAGGCAGCAGAGCCGGCGTCGCGGAAGCGGAGGCGGGAATCTCGTCGGTAATGTCATCTTCAGCTTGATTCGGTGTCTCGACGATGTGCATTTTGCCCTTGCCTTTCGCAGATAGCAGCAATGTGTTCAGAGCGGTACTAGGGATGGAGCGAGAGATGCGGTCGATGAAGGGATCTGAACTTGACGACTGCGGCAGAGCTCGGGGAGGTTCTGAGATGCTGGACTCCGAGGAAGAGCTGAGCTCCAGGTCATCCCTCACGTCGTACTGGAGTAAAGTATGGCAAAGGTTTAAGCGCGTACTCCGAGATAACGGTCAGCCGAATACTGACCATACTGACAGCCGGACCTCCCGAGCGACCTCTGGGGGTGATAGCTCCAGCATCTTCCCTCGTCGTCGTTCTCGGCCGAGCACCATGAGGAGTCTGAGGTCGTTCATCCATGTCGAAAGCGTCGAAAGCAAGATCCCTATGTATCCGACACGTTCCGAGCGGTAGCATGCACACAACTTCAGAGTTCCCCTGGAGTTTGGGCAATGTTTGCTCCATAGGCTAAGAGGGAGGTAGGAAGGTAAAACATGAGCTTTGGCGTTGAAGATGGTTTGGCGATATCAATGACGCACCTCCAGAGGCAGATCCAGGGCAATTTGGATAATGCTCGCGATGATAACATGGAACGATCCTGCTGAGGCTGGCGGAGTAGTACGGAAAATATGTCTGTACCAACTGAAATTGTGGCGAAGAGGAAAGAGCATCGTTCACGAACGAAATGTCAGACTGGAAATTTCATATCGAAGAACGATACTCACAGGTACAGATCGTGTTTGGTGATATGCTGATCAGTCACCGTGGCGTACGCGATTTCCTTGACGAAAAGGTGTCGTAGGCTATCTTCGGGAACCATGCTGAACTTTGCGATATAATGCACGATGGGATGCAGAGGCAAGTCGGGAGAGTAGCATCGCAGACTGTTTGATAGCATCAGCAGGAGGAATTTGAAGGTCACGTAGCCGCCATCGACGACTGGATCCCAGGGTTGTAGTTCGTACTGGTGACGGGAGCGAAGGTTCAGCCCGAAGTCGTTTCTCCTCTGCGCCTCGTTCAACTCACCGATGAGCGAAGCTTCGAGGGATTGACCCCGGCAGCTGACGCGGGTTCCTGCTGTGCTCGAATGGGCTTTTCAGGTGAAAGAATACCGACGTGGCCTCGCAATGGTGTACCAGCTAGGGCTTCCTGCGAAGACTTGTCCACGGCTTGCTGTCTCGATTCTTGTGAACTGGTGGCATGGAACTCTGGTTTCCACTCCTGAAGCAGAGAGAGAGGAGGAAGCGATTGATGTCGAAATGGTCAGTCTTGCACAATGGTAACCCGGAAAGGAGACAGCTTACGTTCAACTCCAACCCAGATTGCGATTGCGCAAACGGCCCTACCGACTCCATGCGTATGTTGCCGCTATTGGCGACCGACTTCAAGCTGTAATGATCGTCCTCCTCCACTACCACTTGCATCGAGCCTTCCGTTCCCCAGAACTGCTTGTTCCTCGGAAACATGTCCGACAAACTGGTTTGGAATTCCCTTCCCAGCTCGACATCGTCTTCCGATTCAGCGGTTTCCTCCAGACCGACACCATGAGGCTGTGAAGTGTTCGATGCTGTGGTGACTTCACGGGCTGAGTTGTTGGGTGGGAGACTGAGGTTCGCTTCGGAAGTTGTCGATAGCTTGTCTGGCAATGCTAAATCTCCAATGTCCTTGCTTGCGGCTAGGGATGATTCCACAGATGACAGAGGATGAGCTGGAGGTGTTCCCACCGGATCGCCATCTCTGACTCCAGCTTCCCACCAGAATTTCAAGTTGTTTGGATCTTGTGCAGAGTCGTACGATTGTGCGAGGTCCTCTACTGATTCGGCTCCGGGATGTTGAGGTGAATGTGGCAAGCTTGGAATCCATGGAGAGTCTGGACCAGACTCCTGTTGGGCGTGGCGAATGTCGGCTGATGGCGTCTGCTTTGTTTCCATACTAGACGATGATTCGAGAATCGCGTCGACGACCTTGCTTCGGGGCTTGATGGTACCAGCTTTGACCGTGGCGAAGTCTCCTCCAGCATCGCTTCCGCAAGGGTTGAGAACACCGCTGTCTCCTACAGCTCGCGATTCTTTTCCAGCCTTGTCCGGGGTGATCGAGGCATCGAGATCATCACTGTCTTTGATCACGGGGCTGAACTCGACGTCGGAGACATGGACAAACGATTCTTGAGAGCTGTTGATGTTCCCCGGAGCGTTGATGGACGAAACTGCCGAGCTCGAGGTGGTGCGAGAGAGAACAACGTGTCGCAGACTTCCCGATGATTGATGTCCGATGGGCATATTGGCACTTGCGAGTACGGTAGCGTACGCTTTGTCAAGGCCAACCGAAGGCGTTTCGTCGGGTTTGCCCTCCTCCGCAGCGGCTTGAGATTGCCCAGAGGCAGGATCAGGCGTTGGTCGGACCGGAATGTCGAGGTGTGTTTGTTGATACGGAGACGCAGGTAAAGGTAGCGAGCGCGAAGGACTGGGATGCGAGAGCGGCATAGGAGTTCCCTTCCTAGGGGGTACACCGGCAGCAAGCGAATGTCGTTCGTGCACATCCGTGCTGAGATCCGTTTGATCCGTTAACGCGACGACCATATCCGAAGTCAAAGTCTTGGATCCACTCCTGGAGAAGACACTCGGTTTCTTCAACTTGTGTTCGCCTTTGCCTTCGTGCTTCGCTTCCATCGTGGTTGTCCTGATCTGACTTCCCTCCGCGACTTCGGGCTGCGGAACAGACTGAGTGGCGAATTCCGAATCGGTGCGTTTCTCCTTCGAATCGGCCATCTCTGAATCGTAGGATCACGGAGGATTGCGGAGTTTCAGAGGTGAAGGTACTGGTCCATAGAATCGAAGTTGACAGGCGATGCTGTGTCTGAAGACGCAATGAGCATTGACTTGTGGCAGCAGAGAGCAGTCGTCACTCACTCACCTGATCTGCGACAGCTGTCAAGCGGTCAATCAGGAACGACACAAGAAGCGAATTTCCATCAAAGTCCTTTGGGTCCTTTGACGAAAAGGAGGCGTTCGAACAGAACAATAGGCTTTATTCCGCGTTTCAGGATAGGAGGCGCGACCGAGTTTCCTGTGAGCCTGTCAGCATTGATGTTGAGGTTATAACATAGCGACTGGTGCAGGAACATGAGAATCGGAACTTGTACCGTGGCTGCTAACCAATCAGCAAGGTCGAATCCAGGCTTGAATGATGATTATAAGGCGGGACTCTGAATCACCTTGACGGACGACCTCCCGTAGTATGCCCGAATACAACGCCGCTGGGAAACCTACTGTTACATAATTCTACACTGACCGTTCAACCCCATATCCTGGACGTCTGTCTTGGCAACCTCCAGTTCATTCTCTTTCTGCTTCTTTTTGACTTCCAGAGGGAACCATTCTTGCATGAAGCTGCGAAGCAGAAAAGTGCACAAAAGTCAATAAGTATGTCATGCACAGGAGATGATAGACTTACCCCATCATCTCGGTGTCCAGAGAGGCTAAGGAGATGCCATATGTCAGCATCCCGACGACTGTAAGGTGGCAGGAATTTGGAAACTTACACCTATCTGCCTGTAAAACAGTCGTTGCTCGGCACAGGGGACAATGCGCTTTACCCGCTCTTTGCATCTTGGCCAAGCATCTACCACAAAAGAGGAAACGTCGGATCAGCCATGTGAAGCAAGTGTGATGTGGAAAAGCACGAGCAACTCACCTAACACAGAATAAATGACTGCAATTCAACCGAATAGGCTTGAACGCGATCGATGTACAGATCAGGCACATGTAGTCATCCAGACTGGGAAGGATCGGCAGGAGCGTGTCGGTGAGACTGGCCAAGAGCACATGGGGAAGGGATGTGTTGTAGAAGGTCCACGAATTGATGTTGCCATTGCTGTCCAATTGTGCATCGAGCGTTTTCCGAACGAACTGGGGAAACCCGACGGATGCCGTCAGAGCCGTTCGTTTATCATGCTTTTTCAGAATTCTGTGCGGAGCCCATCAGTCGAACGCACTTCGAGAGATTATGAAGAAACGGTACCTACTTTCTCGCAGCGTTGACATTCGCCAGTTGAAATCGCTTCAGATCCAACAGCAGCATATTGAGTCTCAGGAATTCCTCCCAAGCTTCTCGACTCTCCTTCCTCCTCAGCGTCCTGCGATCTCCCAACCCTCGTTTCACCACCTCTGCCGCAAACGCCTTTAACCTGGCTTCCGCCTCCTCGACAGATCGTTCTCCTCGATTCCGTTCGGCAGAGGACTCAAAGATCTGAGCCTCAATCCAGAGCGTAAAGATTTCTCGCCAGGCGTACAAGTCGGATTTAGAATATTCGGTCGGGACGGGACCGGAAAATTGAGACTTGTCAAGACGCTTGCCGGGCAGCCGTAGATTCTTGATGGGATTGCTCGAGGACGAAGGCCTGATCGAGGATGATATCAGCTGACAAAGCCTCCGGACGGCTTCATTGAACAGCTTTTGTTGTTTGTCGTGCAGATCGGAAAGCGAATTAAGAGCCTGGCAAAGCAACTCGAAGAAAGCGACGTCCGATGGCACTGAAATGATGATTTCGCGCTGATTACTATCTTGCTCGGCTTGACATCTGACTGGAAGTTCAATCACGTCATCCGGTCGTTCTGCGACGTCGTCGAGCGTTGAAGTCAAGTCGTCCCCGTCGGTTTGTGACAATGCAGGTTCGCCTAATGACAAATCCTGCAAGCCTGGCTTGCTCATCATTAGGCCCTGCATTCCCGGACTATCCGTCCCAGACGTCAAAGCCCAAATCGGGGAAGAAACTTCGGCCACCTTTTCTAAGCGAGGTGATGTTGGTATTATTGCTTCGGGGGATGTCTTCGAGTCGGAACGGCTTCTTGAAAGAGCATGGACGTTGCTCAAGCTGGGACTACGATTTGTCGGTACGCCTTCATCCTCCTCCTCCTCATCCTCATCCTCATCCTCGTCGTCCTCATCGCCATCGACATCCGCCTCCTCGTTGATCTCCACATGCCGGCTTGTAGAACCATTAACCCGAGTCTGGGTGACGGTATGTACCTTGAGAGACGGACTTCTTTTGCGAGTCATAGGCTGCGCATCGAATGACTCTGAGGGCTTCGATGACTCGGCATGCTGAATGAAAGGGTTGTGTCCCGCAGGCGATTCCGATCGAGGGGAACTTGATAATACCAACCGGATTTGCGGTGTTGGGTGGTCCGAGGGCCCAGCTAAAACGTATTCGGCTTTGACTCTGGCGGTGCTGGTTCGGCGCGGCATGGTGGGTATAGCGTGCGTGTGAAGGCGATCGTCACCATGCGATTCATCCACAGCGTAATCGTCGAAGGATCCGGCGTTGTGCTGGAAAACTGGTCTGGAAGTATCATGATCCGGTTCGGCGGGAGTGCTATGACTAGAAAGCCGCACACGGAACCTCGAGGGACGTCTCTCGGGGACAAGCCTTTCCGCAAGCTGATCTTCGGAAAAAGGCTCATCGTCGGAATCGAATTCGAATTCGACCTCTTCTCCATCTTGCCCAGCTTTCTCGTTACGTCCTTGATCATCGATCTGAATAAGCTTGAGATCCTCTGGCGTGACGTTGATGGCGGGAGGATGCTGTTTCTGAACATCGCTCCCACGCCTAGCATCTGGTGTATTCGATCCCGAGCTGTCTGGCGAGGTTTCCGGTTTGAGAATTTTATGCAGGACATCCGGGTTGAGGCCCATGGAGGACAGTTCGTCGACGACATTCTTGATAAGCTTCTTGAGCTTCGCAAATTGAACAGGAGGAAGATAGTTGTCAGCGGGACATCGTTGTTGCACAAGGTTATCCATAGCTTACCTGTCGGTACTCGATAGCGGACTCCTTCCATTCCTGGGGGATCCTTGAATCCTTGAGAAGGTCTGCGTATTCCTAGGGGTTACGTAGATGTGAAGTGGTCAGTGAGGTACGTTTGGGAGCCGCAACAACTCACCTTCCCGTACTTCATATTTCCAGTTCTGAGACAGGGTCGCTGGACGGCTTGGTCATACGACGTCCGCCCTGTAGGGTATGCGGAGATGTAGTACTCTGGGACGAAACCTCCGTCAGGCTATGGCGTTGGGAGTGACGGTTGCTGCCCAAGGATTTGCGAGGAACGTGCTGGCTCCGTCGTTGACTAGTCGGCGGTTTGTGCGACGTCGTCGCAATCTGGATTCGCTCACGAAGTTGGGAGCCTTTGGCAGCTATTGTGACTTGGTGCGCGGAACATCCAATGACCGGAGCTCGGAAGGAACTGGAATATGTAGGTATAGCTGGGCATTGAATAAGTATCTATCGAGTCTCTTAGACCTGAAACACCTATTGCAACCATAACTACTGATCGGCCCTTTCCGTCACCTTCGGGCGCACCCTCTTCAAAATTAGCTCTTCAGTCTTTTTGCCACCGATTCACTTTGCAACGTTCGTCAGTGAAAAGCAAAGCGAGGAGACGGACAGCTCAGCCAGCATTCAAAGGGCGTACGAAGCTTTGGTAGATGCAAGCCGATACTCTTTTCGATACAACGCTCACATGGACACTTGCAAGATTCTGTCGAGCGCAACGCACAGGTACGAGTACAGCTGCATAATGATGGCCGCTGCCGGACGTGCGATGAATGAGGAGGGACGAACGAGCAGCGCAGATGATCGCGACAACCATGTTGATTGATCTGTGGCCCGATCTCTTATGTGAAGTAATAGGCAGCATTAGAGTTGTCTACGACTGTCAAGAGACCAGTCTTCGAGCGCTACCGTCGGCCACGAACGTGCTTGAAAGAGAGGACTATCCGGGGCGGGAGTCATCGTACCCAGACCCTATGCACTGACTGGCTCTGGTTGAGCCAGTGACAGAGCTAGTAACATGCATAATCGGGAAGGCTGAAGATCTAATGAGGGGAACAAGAATCACATGCATGGGTAGTCATGAACATTCAGTATCAATGGGAAGTCGAGCGCAACGTGAGCTGAGAGGTATGCAGAAGCAATGCCTTTCATCGGAACGTTACAAGGCATTGGAGTGCACTGGGGCAACGCAAGGACGCAACAAGTCAAGATGAAGCATCCCTGCAGCCGTCTGAAGTACCGCGAGGGTGTTAACTCTTGTCGTTGCGCAACCGCACCGAAGCCGCTCCAGCACGAACTGGCAAGTGTCAGCTTGGGATCCCTTCACTTTGTCATGTGGCACCATCCAGATCCGGTGCACTAAGCATCTTCCAACATCGCCTAAGATGAAGGCTATGAGGTCATCCATAGTCCTTCAAGCTGTCCTTCATTCCGATTTCCGGACAGCGGGGACGCGCGATCCTTGCGACGGAGTTGCCAGGCATCGCCATCCGCTATCACCCTGCACCTGCCCGCGGTCTTTCTCGTCCGCACGCCTGGGTACTGTCGTTCCTCTGGAACTTGACGGTACGCCTCCGCCAAATGACAATAGCCATGCTGACTCTTTGGGCTGCTTGACGCGCGGGCTGCAACAAGAGTTTCCCGATAGGGACTTGATGTTTGGCTATTCGTGTCCCAGACAGGTTTGACAGCCGAGCATACGCCCGGGCGACCACTGCACTCGGCGAAGGTGAGCTGCATGCGCCTCGTTGGAAAGTCATCCCGGATATCCGGCTCACTCGTTCACTCCGCTCAACGACTTTACTCGTTCGCCCAGGGGAACGGTCCTCGCGACATCTTTCTCGATGATGGCGTCAGATCAGGTGTACCGGTTGAGACCAAGCAAATGCAGGCGTACGGCGTCAGAGCGATGCGCCTGAAAGCTGGAGTGTCTATTGTCCTGGAAGAGATCAGCCAATGAAATCTCGCCATGGTAACAGCGTGTGATCACGATTCATCACGGCGGCGACGGCGCGCATAAAATTGGATTGATAGACTCTGCGTGTTCCGAGCCGTATCATGACATGGTTGGCAGGTAGCGCGGTAGCGTCGATGTGGAGCCGAGCAGGAATTGTCGCTATCTGCTATCTACTATCCAGGTGCCATATCAGATACCAAGCTCCTGCACACAAAGCGCAGTTTCACTGGCTGGGAGCTGGCTGGGGAATCAGCTGGGGAGCTAGCTGGGGAACCCGACACTGTAGAGCGCTCGGTCCCTCCACCCCATCCCGGCTCGATCACCCGACCCCGCCACCCCGCCTTGGGCTAGACCATTGCTTATCCGAAACTCTGAAAGTCGAGACCACAGTTTTGGATGCTACAGCTGATACTACGGCGAAAGTTAAATCTTACAGTTCGGGTGGATCTGCTAGACACGTCACCCATCCACTCACCAGCTGATCTGGTAGCTGGTAGAAGAACGGCGAGATCCGCTATCCAGCGTTGCCACCGAAACCTTTCTACAACTGGATGGGCGAAGCTGTCATCCATTCCGGAACCATCAGCACGTACCGCTTTGCACTCGACCCGACTTGAAGTCCCCGTCTGCAAGCACTCTGCAAGCATAACTGACATCGTCGTCGCTCACAATGAAGGAGAATTCGGCTACGAAACATCTCGATTCCCCAGCTGTGGGCTATCCCTACACTTCGAATGGTCACTTGCACCGGCAAACCTCGTTTCCGCAATGCTTCTTGCAGCAAGTCGACGGTGTATCGGTCTCGCCGTATCGAGATGCCTTTTCCGCGACGCCCGACATTTCGGAATCTGCGCCGTCCGAAGCATCAGTCGAGATACAACCTTTCCCAACGGACATCCTGTCCGAAGAGATCCTTCATCTCATCCTGTACCATGTCCTGGCGGAGCCCGACTTTGGCAAGAACGGAAGATGGTCGACCCGAGATGAAGCGAATCGGGACAAGGCTCAATTTGCAAAGGCTCACAAGGTAAGTCAACGTTCTCTGTCATCCCATGCACCGACGGCTGACCTCTGTGCTTTCTTTATAGCAATGGGCCGCCTTGCACCGCAAGTTCTGCCTCATCCATCGTTCCTGGACCCCGTTTGTCCTTCGTTCACTATACCGGTCGCCAAAGTTGACCAGTAAATTCGCCATCAAACACCTGCATGATTGCCTGACCCATCCCGAAACCCTGTGGGGGGTCGAAATCGACGAGGAGACGGGGAAAGTTGTGGGAGGTCCGGTAGGGGATCGTAGGTATTTTATCAGGCACTTAGGATTTTATACCGGCACAGGCGTGAGTTCATTTGCGATTCACGTTGGCAGCATGAAGACTGAATTATATCGCATCATGCTATATGACAGCGCGAAGGATCTATGGACTGGATCAAATACTCCGGCGAATGGTGAGTGAAGCGACCCTCTACTTTTACTCTCACTCGGGAACAGCTCGGTAACATCAATTGCTTGGGTTTTTGCAGGATCTCTTCTTGGGGAACGAGCCTTGTGAGTATAGTTTCGGTTATCCCCTTTACTATCATTCATATCCTATCAGGTGTCTCTGTCCCCGCGCCTGGCCGGCTGGGAGACCGAAGGCTGGTGCTCAAGGTTAGTGGCACATTCCGCTGTTTCGAATTTGACTTCTCACCACGTATGATCGTACAGGGATTGTGGAGAAGGTGGCTACCAAGAGCAAAATCAGGCACCGTAAGTATCCATACCAGTTGTCATTGGTTTATACTAATCCGGGAGTCGATCCTACAGGCTATACGAAGCGGAACGACTGCTGCCACTGACTCGGGTCAGCATTTCCAAGATGCCAAGTATGGGGAGCTTGATCGGCGTCGTGTTGAGTGCCTACACGACTCTGAGGGTTCTTGAAATGTTGGAGATCAGCAGAAACGTTTTTGGCGAGGCTGGCAGCAAGGAGTGCGTGTATCGTGCCATCCGGGCGTGTCCTATCGAGAGCCTCGCTATCAAGGTCGCCGGCGGGAACCGGCGTGAAGGTGTGCTGAATGATTTGCTAGAGGTGAGTTTGCGGTCTGCAGGTGTTGTTGCAGCGTTCGTCTGCTGATCATTCGGATTCCGTCTGCTACAGATCATTCCCGGCATCCGTCATATGCACCTTGCCGCCGACTTGATCAGTCCAGACTTCTTCAATCAAGATCTACCCGCTGGTCTGTCTCAAGTACTCTTTGGCTGCGAAACGCAAGGTCCCATCATATTCGACGGGAGAGCAGCCGTGGAGAAACTATGGGAAACAGCACGCGCATGCGCCAAAACAAACTCAGCCTATGCCTCCGAACTGCCTCGCTCCAGCTCGAATCTGGTCCCCTCGCTCCCGATAGCAGACGGGTCGTTATCAAGCCAACTGGAATCCCTACACCGGCACCTCATGCATGAATCGGAACATCCTCCCTTACAGTTCGAACACGAATACCTTGGCAGGGTGCAGGACGAATTATTTCGCCTTGATTCGTCGCTCGAGCCGCACGGCCAGCCTTTCGACTGGGAGAACACATTCGCATATGATATACACCGCAAGGTCGAGACGCTTTCAACCGTCGGTTTGGAGAACTGGTTGGTCGAGGAAACAGGCGCGAACGGCATCCTTCGAGATATCCAGCTCCGTGGCCCGGAAGCGGAACATATCGCGCAGTCGTTTTGCTGGAAGTAATGAGGGATGCAGGCAGCATGCCTAGGGACAGGGGACAGGCAAGGAGGATGATCAAAGCATCTGGATCGAAAAACTCATGATGCCGTTGTGTCGGTCGGGCAGCGTCTTACGGGCGGTGATTGTATCTATTATATTATATACCCCGGTTGATATTTCGCCGCATTGATTGTATCATTGTTGTAATGTTGCCATCACCTTACTATCAGAAATAGTTTACTACTCTGACATCTCAGTGGTTGAGCGACTGCTGAGCGAAACAGGCAAGGAGAGGGGTGCGGTCGGGTCTACTACTGGTCTACTCAGCGGCAGCGTGACCGTTGTTGATTTTGTCGATCGTTTCATCGTCCCCGAGTGCCCGAGGCGTCTCATTCACGAACCGTTCAAACTTCTTTCTGCGGAATGAAGAAGGATGGAAGTCACGATCAGTCCTGTCCTTCCCAATAGCGACGTCACCTCTTGAGCGTCCGGTATCTCTCGTTCACAGGTAATTGCAAGAATGGTCTTGTTTTTCACGTCGACCGGTAGGTGTCCTCACTGTTTTCGAAGCTTACGGACAGTTGACCTCTATCGAAACAGTTGTCACACCTCCGGCCCTCATCTATATGTAAGTGAAATGTTAGTGAGTCAATGGGGAGTGATTGATATCCGTTTGTCTCAGGGGAAAGGACAAGGTTGAGAGCAAGTACAGCCCGAGACGAACTGGGGTTCATCCCAACTTACCGCTCGTTTCTGTTTGCCAGATGAGGACCTCATCAAGTACGGCTTTGAAGAAGATGTCTGGTTTCACGTAGAGTGAGTTTGCTAGATCCCTATAAGTGATCTGTATGAGACTGATGTCGAACACCTTTCACCTTTGCGTCGTCTCGCAAAGTAAGCTCTCTTCCGCGCACGTATACCTGAGGTTACCGCCGGGCAAGCCATATGGCGACTGGGACAACTTACCACCAGCGCTGGTGATGGACGCCGCACAGCTGGTCAAGGCGAACAGTATAGAAGGTGCGCGGTATGGCTAGAAAGCTTCGTAACCGGTCTGATATTGCAATCTCACGATCATAGGCAATAAGAAGAACAATCTCACGGTTAGCCGCTCGACATACGTCGGTTGCTTCTGCGCTGAAATCATGCCATGACTAGATCATTTACACACCATGGAGTAACCTCAAGGTGGGTGTAGTCGCCAGCTTGAGCTAGATCTAAAGCTCATGAACTTCACATTGTTTCCAGAAAACCGGAGATATGGCTGTCGGTCAGGTATCATTCCACCGGAACGAGAAGGTGCGCCTAGATATATGTCCCATATCAGGCACTGGTGTCCTGATACCATTGTTGATAGGTCAAAAGGGTACATGTCCCCGCTCGCGACAACGTGATCGTAAACCGCCTGAATAAAACCAAAGTCGAGAAAGAGGTAGATCACGAAGAAGTGCGTCAGGAGAGACTGAGGGAGGCGGGCCGTCAGAAAAAGGCCGAAGCCATCGAGAATGTCAGTATCATGGTTCCACCCCTCAACCCCTCGAGCGCAGAATGCTGCTGCTGAATCCCATGCCTGCTGCTGCTGAATCCCATGCCTGCTCCTCAACAGGCGAGACTCGCGGCTCTTCAAAAGCAAGAGTGGGCAAACCAGAAAAAGTCGAAGCGGTATGAGAATCTCTTCACGGAGGAGGCTTTCGAGGACAGGGCGGCACAGGAAGACAGCGATGATGATTTCATGTAATGCCCGCCGACGTTATGGAAGTATCGGGTGCTTTCATTGCAAGAAATTGCGGCCTCTTCGTCGCTTTGACCGAATTCTTGATCCCTCCTTTACTTGATGCGGCATGCTGAACGTGAGCTGCGGCTTATTCCGCCTTGAGACGATTGAACCAAATGGTGCCAGATGGTGCCAGATGGTGCGTGTCTGGCGCTTTGACCGGCTTTAGCAGGGTGGCGAAAGGACCGAGAAATTCGGCGGCCGACATTTTGGCTTGCCGGAGCGATCGAGGACTTGTAATTGCAACCCTTTCTTCTTTGGGTCTTTGTCTCAATACCTGTGCCAGGTTGATGTATGCATAGGACGTCCATGAACCCCTACATCAATACAGGCGCAAACACGCTGATCCGCTACTCGACAATCTCGACGCCGACATAGCGTCAGCGACTCCGACACCTCGCGAGCGACTCCGAGAATGCCATGGTGCAAACGACGTACTATGATCCGACGTTCTCGGACAGCGCCTTCTTCTACGACAGACATACGAGCAGTCTAGCTCAGCGGAAGGACGGTCGACTGGCCGTAAGTCTATGCGTGGCTGAACGACGGAGGGCCGTGCTGATTTCCGCCATGCAGGATCATTTCAACAGAAAGGTATCCTATTATCACCCCAAAGATGTTGGACTCTACCATTATGGCGTACGTACTGTTTGCCTCGACGGTGCTCTATTGCTGCTTACCTTCATCTTCATGCTAGCCCCTTCATCCCATGAAGCCATTCCGACTCACATTGACGAACGAATTGGTGCTTGGCTATGGACTTCACGACTACATGAGCGTATACTCGCCGAGAAAAGCAACATCAGATGAGATCACTCAGTTCCACTCGGAGGACTACATAGACTACTTGTCCAGGTATGCCGGAATGCTTCGTCCCACGGATTATGTATACTCATGTCATTGCCATCTATAGGGTCACTCCTGCATCTCTAGCTGCCGACATAGACGTCAACCGCGTTCTACCAGCCGAAGCCCAGATACACACACATCGAATCGGAGACGACGATTGTCCAGCGTTCAGTGGTCTCTTCAACTTCTGCCAACAGTATGCGGGAGCCAGTCTTGCGGCAGCACGAAAGTTGAATATCGGAGCGACGGATATAGCCATTAACTGGAGTGGAGGGTTACATCATGCCAAGAAAGGGGAGGCGAGTGGGTTTTGCTATGTCAATGATATCGTGTTGGCGATACTCGAACTCTTGAGGTGAGCATCGCTGTATTCCTCGCTGCCAGCGCGATCGAACTAACGAATGCGCTGCAGACTACATCCTCGAGTCCTCTACATCGATATCGACATCCACCATGGGGACGGCGTTCAAGAAGCCTTTTACCGCTCAAACCGAGTCCTGACAGTCTCATTTCACAAATTCGGAGATCACTTCTTTCCTGGAACCGGCGACGTTACCGAAACGGGTCTCAACGAGGGGAAATATTTTTCGCTCAACGTGCCGCTGCAGGATGGAATCGATGACCAAAGCTATGTTCAATTGTTCAAAGACGTCATGGGTCCGACCATCAATACGTTTCAACCCAGCGTCATCGTGCTACAATGCGGCGCCGATTCGCTCGGACTCGATAGGCTTGGGTCGTTCAACCTTTCGATAAAAGCTCATGGCGAATGCGTCGGATTCATCAAGCAGTTCAATCTTCCCCTGCTCGTTGTCGGAGGAGGAGGATACCGTCAATCAAGCGTCTCACGTTGCTGGACGTACGAAACATCAGTCCTCGCCGGAGTCAGCATTTCTCCGACTCTGCCTACGACGCTGTATAACGGCTATTTCCCTGGCATGGAGCTGCATCCGACGCTGAACAACAGTCACCTCATACCGAACAAGAATACATATGCCGATCTCGAGGCACTCAAACGCAAGATTCACGAACAACTCAGGGTCCTGAATGGCGCGCCTAGCATACAGATGCAAGAGATCCCGCCGAGCATCACGGGATTGACGGAAGACGGGGACGATGCCGAAGCGGATGAAGAAGAAGATCAGCGAGAAGAGGAAAGAGACGGGTATCTATGGGGCATCAACAGCGACAGACAATATGTCTACAAGAGATGAAGGAAGATGTAGCCATCCCTCGTGGACGCCAGTCTTCAGTCAGTGGTGGAACATGGACTAATTTGTAGTGGGAATTTGTAGTGGTTATTGGCTTTCGAATCAAGTTGTAGCAATCTGCCTGGGCATACATCATGCGAACTCGACCAGGGGGAATACACTCTTGGTGCACGACTTCGGCCAAGGTAGCCACAGGGGGTCTTAGACGAAATTCGAACCATCACACAGTCACGCGAGCGAGCCTCTGGCTGATATTCGTTACGTCATTCGAAGTCGCCCAATTCCCTTTGAATCCGCGACAAACGACCAGCAAGACACGATCCATAAACCCCTGCCACTCTCGTATACATGCTTCAATCTCTGCGCACTTAGAGGCATTCGACAGATCCCAACAGACTCGACAACACTAAACAAGAACCATGAGCGCGCAAAGACCATCACACATCGACATTCCGCCGTCTGGTATAAACGGAACAACGGTAACAACGACCGATCAAGACGCACCGGAAATCGAAATGCAGGATGTTCAAGCCCAAGGCGGACAGGACGAACACGAGATCAACAGGAGGAGAGCACCGAATGGCCCTTTCACACCTTTAGCAGACCCCAGCTTCAAGCGTGAGTAGCTGCAGTCTACTGGAACTGAAAGGGGTCGACCCTGATTGCTCTCCGGACCATCCAGCTCGGGGTATTCTCAAGAACTCGAGATCGCAGTCAGGATCGGAGCAGATGCTCACACAAGATGCTCAGGCACGACCAGGGGAACAGTGAGGCTCAGATCTCTATTTCCACCGCCATTGGAAATCTGATGCTCTACTTCCGTGGTACAGTCTTCATTGGGATGAAGGAAACATCGCCTTGACGGAAATCGAGAGGGATTCCGTCATGTTCGTCCGAGAGCACAGAGAGCTCGAAGGTGATGGCTGACTCATTCCTCGCAGGAAGATCGACGAACCCAAGACTCCTTTTGTGCATTCTGATGCGGCAAAGGATGTGCTCGACATTGACGGTAAGATTGAGAATGCGAGGTCCGCTCCGCATGTACTCATCGTGCTCTCGCGTTTTACCTCTTTAGACGATTTCTCGTTGAACTCGCCTTTCGGTAGACGGGAATCTGGTGGAGCAGCTTCAGCCGGATTGGATGGAACAGGAATGAAGTAAGAAGACCGTTCGATGCATCTCCATCTCGACGATGCTGACGCGCCACCTCGTTCTCTAGCTGGCAAGCACCATTCGATCCAGCAGTGGTCGCTGCCAACACCGCTCGAAACGCCGGTCATCCCCGTCCTCCCGGTTTTCCGCATGTCGCAGGCGCTGGTCCGCTCGACACGACACAAGTCGATTCGCCCATGGCTGAAGAGTTCTCGTCACCCCGTGGGGAATCGCCTGTCCGTCGACGAACATCTTCGACAGGGACGAACTCCCGAAGTGCGAGCTTCAGCTTGCCCAATTTGAAGAGTGGCAGTGCGCGTCAGGTCGTTGGGGATGACAAGGTGGATGGGGAAGTCGCCGAGGAAGACGATGATGAACCGCTGGATCCAGAAGGTGAGTTTCATTTTGGGTCTCGACGTCGCCGATTGTTGAACTGAGCTTATTATGGTGTAGACAAAGAAAAGCACGAGGGGTTCAAGCAGAAGCGAAAAGGACACTACTCGAATGAAGCCGAGGCGATGAGAATTGCTCAAGCTCTGATGGCGCAAGAAACCCCCGAGGATGAGGCAGGAGATCAGTGAGGTGAAGGAACCCCACCGACTTAGGCCTGCTCCGTTTGACAGCCGGCACAGGTCTGCAGCGAGACCGCCGATGTTCATTCTATCTAGCTTGTAGTGCGAGACTGCACCCGTTTACCTATAATCATGCATGGATCAACCCAATACATTTGTCTGAAGGACCTGCATTTCCGCATCGATCCTTGCCTGCAACGGATGTCGACGCCGAAAGAAGAGTGAAAACAGCTGTCCAAGCCTCGCACGAAGGATGTGTATGGATTGTCCCGCTTGTATCTGATGTATGCATATGCATCGATCTCAATCTGATCAGGATATTACTGTCCGTACGATACATTCGTTATATAACGTAGCGAATACGATTGTTGTACATGGTGTAGGCGACCGCGGTAAGCACAGATTGCCCAAAAAGCAGCCTGACGCAAGTAGCTACGCGCCCGCCAGATATTGTGGCATGAATGGGTGATGGATGTTGGCGAAAATGCAGCGAGGTGGTGAAACTCCTCGAATATGGCGGCACATATGGCAACTAGATCCAGGACAGCGCTCGAGAGTGTGTCACCGAGCGCGCAAGAAAACAAGGTGAGACCGGAAGGCGGTAGACCAAGGACTGATGACGGTGTTCCACATGCCGTGCTAGGCACAAATGTACCGCTCATCATCTCCGCTGCGACTTAGCAGCTTTGATGAGCGGCGTCAAGTTGGTCAGAGGCTCGGCACATTTGAAAAAGGGATGCTTTTTTTTGCGGATCAGCAGTCATGTCGCATCTCGCATGTCACGCAACTTACTGTCAAGAGTTTGTTCGCGTCCGGCCGTTTCTGAATATCTACTTCCAGACATCGGTGCAAGAAATCGCGGAATACGGGCGACAACGACTCCGGGTTCTGAATCTTCGGCGTTCCGTTCGTTGCGATGAGATATAATGCTCGAAGTGGGTTCTCATTTAGGTATGGTGGCTCTCCTTCCATCATTTCTACATCAGAAGCAAGTTAGCTACTGCGGGATTGCATAGTGTAAAGGTCCGTTGTCTCACCGATAGACATGATCCCTAAACTCCAAATATCAACCTTGGGGCCGTACTCTTTGCGCATGACAACTTCGGGGGCCATCCAATACGGTGTCCCCACCATCGTTGTCCGTTTCGCATGAGCGGGGTCGGAAATTTGAGCGCAGAAGCCGAAGTCGGCTGTGGTGATCTGCATCAGTGATCGACGCGAAGAAATCACCTCCAGAGAGGAATACTCACTCAGCTTGATGTTGCCGTCCATGCTCAACAGGACGTTGTCACTCTTGATATCTCGGTGAATAACGCCATGTTGGTGAAGGTGTTTCAGTCCTTCCGTCGTTTCTCGAGCAACTGCGGCAATCTGGCCTTCGCTCATCACGTTGCAAGTCACGATGTCTGTCAGACTACCGCCCTCCATGTACTCCATAATCACCCAAAGATCGCCTTTCCAAAGGTACGAGTCGATAAAGTTGACAATGTTCTTGTGTCTTGACGATTTCATAACGAGGATTTCGTTGATGATCAAGTCCTGCTTGGGCTGTTTTTCGAGATTCATCTGTTTGATGGCGACGCAAATATTCGTGCCAGACTGGTAAGCAGAGTAGACACCTCCAGATGCACTGCAGACACCAAACAGATATTAGCCTTCTGTTCGCATGGAACACGTTACAGAGCGACGTACCCTTGACCGATTTTACTGAGGTTGCGGTATGATTTCGTTGGATCGCCAGACGTGCAAATCGCTTTCAATTTCTGCACGACTTCCGCGTCGTTTTTCGGCTTTTCCCGTCGCCGAGGAGTGGCAGTGCCCGTGCTCGGCTCCTTTTTGGACGTGGATCGAGAAACGCTGCTGCTACTGTGACTGGTCGATACTGGAGGGTAGGCTGGTACCGCCGGTGCCGGTGGCGGGGCCCTCGTCGACTGGTGCCGTGATACTGATGATGGGGCATGACGCTGAGACGCAGAACGATCGACCTGCTTGTTTTGTGACTGAGAAGACGGGACTCGCGCGGACTTGGATCGATCGAGTCCAGCTCCGGGTATACTCGAAGCAGAAGGTGGCATGCCACGGGGAGGAGATCCACCTCGACTTCGGCTTGATACCGTGGCGGGAGCATGCGGCACGCGCTCTTGTTCTGCGGGCGGCGGCGGAGCAGTCCTCGGAGCGTTGAACCTGAATCTCGAGGTCGATGTTGAGGCATTTTCTCCCCCAGCGTTTCTGTTCGCCTCTTGGGTGTATTGTTGTGCCAATGCAGCGGCAGCCGAGATACTGACGGGAGTCCTGTCGTTATCGACTTCTTCGCTGTTGCGCGGACGATCCCCCGCGGCATACTTCATCTTGTCGAATACATCGTCGTCTTTGATTTCCCCGTTGGCCATGTGAGAACCATAGAATTGCATAACTTCTCGGATCTAGCAGAGTCGAAGCAAGCTCGAAATCAGTTCCAAGCCCAGCATCGAGCTCGAGCCAAATCACTTACGGCTTCCGGGTTCCTTTCCTGTTCCTGTCGACTGACTCCACTAGCTTGTAGCATGTCTTGCCATTCCCTCGGCAACCCGGTGACTACATGGACACAGCGATCAGTAGAGTTGGGAGTGAAAAAGGGTTTCGGTAGCTCACATTCTCCAGTATCCGAATTGAAACCAACGTGGGTCAAATGTACGGGGTCATATGGACCAGAAATGACAGGCTGTTTGTCCTTACTCAAGAGATCTGAGAATGGAAGCGACGAATCAGCAAGGCCCGGCTCTGAAACTGATGAAGGTGACTTGCCACTCATGAACCCAAAGACACTCTTCTTCCCGTCCTTGTTGCTCTTGTTTGTCATACTTCGCTCACGCCCCTTTGGCTTCTCCGGCAAATCCTTCTCTTCACTTCCCCCACTGTTCCGTACCGGAATAGACGCAACAACGGTGGTCTCTGAGCCGTTCGCCACGGCGTACGGGTTTCCGGGTGCGGAGAATGGCTGATGAAGCAAAGGCGGAGGGGAGAGAGCTGATGTGGGCGTTCCGGCGCTGGTCGCAAACGTGTTTGGCGAAAAGGTATGAGTTTGCTCTCCCATCGTCATCGATTGATACTGGTGCGCCGATACTGGTTGATGGTGGATATTGGACATGGATGCTGGTGCCCGACTGAAAGAGGGAGCGGCGTTGCTCAAGGGGGAAGCGACCATCGAATTGCCCGATGGCTGTAAGCCGTTGGTGACAAGAGGGTACAAGCCGTCAAGAGGGACAGTTCCTGCGCGGGACGGTCGTGGAGGCGGAGTTGATGAGTTTCCGTTACTCGCTCCTAGGCCCGTGGTGAGGCCGTGCATAGCTGCGGCAGCGTTCCCGAACCCTGCCGAGTATCTGTTCGGATTCGGTGACACATTGGCGGACCCATTCCCCTGTGTTCCAATGCTGCCGGATCGACTGGGCGAATTTGATGAGACATGACCTCCTATCGATTCCCGTCTACTGCTCGAGACGGGGTAGAGACCTCCGTTTGTTTGCTGTTGCATGCCTTGATATCGGTTCGCGGCCACAGGAGGTGTCGGTGCAGAACGACCAGGTTGCGGCAAGGAAGACACATCCCACGGAGCGTCGAGCGGCGACCTAGCCGCCTTTGCTGGATGTGCACTCGAGGGCGAAGCGGCAATGCCCATGCTCATTGACATGTCTCCTCCGGGGGGTATCAATGCTGATTCTCGGGTTGGCCGGGTATATTCGATGGTGCGTGATACGACGGAAGGGTCGTGGTAGTCGTTGCCGTTGACCCCGGCGTTTCCGGACGGCGGCACCATAGGATTCGAGGGCGATAACGGAGTTGCACCGTTGTCTGTTGTTTGCGAAAAGAGCGTCAGTTTGAGTCGGGATAACGGTTCGGCACCGAAAGTTTGCGGCGCTTTGAACGCAAGGACTTACAATTAGCTTGTGGATGCTTGATCTTCCGTGTCGGGCTGTTGGTTAACCCCCCAGCCTTTGTTGTTGACGAAGTCATCACGCTCAAAATCCCGGCTCTCTGCTCTGCTCCTCCTTCAACTCCAGACTCGATGGTGACTCTCGTTCGGAATTCCTTTTGTACGTCCAGCTCCTTCTAGACTTGTCTCCCGTCAAATAGACACCGCCAAGACAGTGCTAAGGAAGGATTCGATCCCTTTCCGGTGTGCGTCGGAGCAGTATTCAGCGTCGTTGTCGATAAACACGGTCCTTTTGTATAGGTCCAACGTCCGTATGTCGGATTTCTTCTCGAATGTATCCGTGCAGTCGATGTCGAGTTGACGAGGACGAGAATGAGTGAACGAGAAGCGGTGCCGAATGTCGATCAAAGCGATGTCTTCAACGATTTTGACGAGATCACAGATCACAGCGTCTCCGGAAGCGCATACGCGGATTGATGGTGGTGCACCCCTTTGTCGGACTGTCGGGTGAGAGTCTGATCCAGGTGAGTGAGTGAGTGAGTGAGTGGATGAATGATGCAAGTTGGTGGTGGACGAGATGATAGAATGCAATTCAAAGTGTATCGATATTGTTGTCCTGGATGTACCTCCGAAGACTGAGAACAGAGACCGAGGGTTGGGCGCGACACGCGCGTTTCAATTTTCTGCCTTTTCGAGACTATTGCTTCCCCTTGACCCCGTTTTCAGTCAATCTATGCACCTCGTGGTCCCCTAGCTTCGATGTCCTGTCTTCTCTCTACTGCTACAAGCCATGGGACATCTCATCTGTAGTATCGCACGGCGACAACGGGGAGCTGCAGAGACACCATTTCCACGAGGGAATTCCATCTTCCCAAACATTGGCTCGATCATGGCTCATATTGGCGTCGGTTTGCGGAAGCGCACAGCAGAAAATTTCCTGAAAGAGGGTAGATGCAGGATGTGGCGGTTCGAGCCAGCTGGCAGCTGTGTCGGCGATCAGGAGACCATCGCTCCTATTGACAATCAGCACGCGCAGATGTTCGAAGCTCAGCAGAGCGTCTGATTCAAGCGCAGGCAGAGTCGTTTGTGAAGATTTTAGCTCAAAAGGAAGACCGTGGCTGCTGTTTGGCAAATCGACCTGGATGTTTGTCCAGATCTCGGGACCTCTATCTGGAACGCAACGAGTCTCATGTACATTCTTCTTGTGACTGAACAATTGTACAACAGTGTGCCTGCAAGGGTAGAAACTTGCGGCGCAATAACGAGACTGCCCTACTTCCTATGAATCCAGAACGCGATCAACGTCAGTAGTCTGCGTTGATAGGGTCCACGTCCCAAGCACGACATACCTGTAGAATTGCCGCTTGAAGTTGAAGTACAGCTGTAGCACTCCTCGATCAAACGAGCTTCGGAAACCTCTGTTAGATGACAATGACAGCGAAAGCAGGATCAGATGCCACGCCCGGAAACGATCCTCTTACACAACTGACCGTTTGTGACTGTACTCCCACTCCTTGTCAACAATACGGAACGCAATGTCCTCGTAGGGAGGACCGGCAGTAAATACCAAGAGGCATGTATCCGGATCGTCCTTGGTTCTGACGAATTTGTAGGAAGGAGTTTTGGTCTTGTCGCTGTAACGGCGTGACAAGAGGTAGCGTCGGTCAGGGCGAACAACGATCCAGTCCTGAAGCACTTACATGAGATCCGGGTAGAAGATGTTGAATTTGTAACCCTGTACAACCTTTGGAGGGGGGTTGTCGGTACTGAGGATGACAATATCAGCCACATTTTAGTACGCTGAGACTGCATACGTACTCGTAATGTGTTTGGTTATACTTGTTCCACTCGAAACCAGTATGAACTCGGTTGAAGAATCGAGGCTTTCGGGGACGGAACTTGTCTTCCCAGCTGTAGGTTCCAGGATTGTCCAAGCCCTCCTCGAGGTTGAAGAATTCCTCGTCTTCGTCCAGGTGTCTTGCCGCTTCGTCCTTGTAAAGTCGTTCCGCGGCAAGATCTGCCAACGAGGGCGCCGCGATGTCTTCGACAAAGTTTGTCGCCCGTTGACCTCGGGGCAAAAAGTCTGCCGAGCTCACAAGATGACGAGCAGTAAACTATAGTAAGCAGTAACACGTCAGATCGCAAGTATAATCAGGGGTATTGCGTAGACTCACCAGTGCTCGGAGTTCGTCCTCCTCGTGAACGATAGGCAGATTCCTGTCTTCCGCAGGCAGCTTTGCGGGGTCCAGCAACTCGGGACTCATTTCCCTCGAGTATTCTTCGACCTCCTCTGCCTCTTCGACCGCTTCTGCTTCAGCCTCGGTGACTTCGGTCGCATCCGCAATCGCTGCAGAGTTGGCGAGAGTACCGCCCAATTCTTCTTGCACCCTGATCGCTTGATGTCGCTGCTTCTGACGGAGCTGTTCGAGTCGGTTCTTGATGACAACCACGTGAATCTGATGCAGCTTGCTCTGTTTGGTATAGCTCATTAGTCCGTGGGAACTCTCGAAGCTCAAGCCATATATACCTTTGCTTTCCAAACTTGCAAGCTTCGCAAGAGACCCTCCCAGTAATCGACATCGATCGGTTCTCGGCTCGCGAGCTTGTTTCTAACGTTATCCTCCAGTGCGAGCAATTGCTCATACGATTTGCCCTCCAGTAGACGCGAAATATCGGTCTCGACCACGGCATTTGAAGATTGACCTTGCGCAGCGGCGAGGTTGGGGTTGCGTTCCAGGTTGAGTTGACGGAGTCGATCCGCGCAAATGACGGCCATGCACTGAAAAGCGGGGATCAACAATGGTTCTACCGCTGTTCCCGCACTCTCAGACTCACCTGCCAGAATTCTATGTTGGTCGGTGACTTTTCCAGCGACAGGTACATCTGGATATCCTGCTGCAGCTCCTCTGTGTCCTCGAGAGTGAGGTTCTCGAAGATCAACCAAGGTTCATCGATCTCGAACTCGAGACCCGCATCCTCCCAACCCCAGCCGTCATCCTCGTCCATGCCTAACGGGTTGATGCTCTTTGCAGTACCGTTCGGATCGGCGAATCGCAAGTTGATGGCCAAAAAGTCGATGGCCTTTGCACGATTCTCCTTCATCCGGATACCGGCACGTCGTCGGGATTGCTCCAAGAGGAAATCGTCTTCCTTTGCGATCCACTGAGCCATCTGCGCGGATTCCGCGAGCCTGGCAAGCCTGGCTTCCTCTTCCTCTCGGAGCTGCATTTCGACTTCTCTCTCGGCACGACGCTTGTTCAGTCGCTCGAGCTCTTCCTATATCAGGCAGACAACTTGAGAGACAGCCAGGGTGAATGTGAGACGGACAAACCTTGGCCTCCAAACGCCGCGCCTGTTCCCTCCTCTTCGCCTCATCTTCCGTGATACCAGACTTCTTCTCCTTGTCCCGCTTCTTGTGCCACTGGAATTGCTGCGTGAGGTTGGCGTCGTGGAAAGGATTGTCCTCCGCTGTGTACATGTTCAGCTCTGCGATCTGCTTTGCTGCACGGAGCTCTTCCTCTCGCTTCTTGGCTGCTTTGGCTGCCTTCTTCTCGGCCTTGGCCTTGGAATGGGGCGAGAGTGACCTGTCCCTATCTCTGCGCGGGGATCAGTGCGTATCCAATGACTCCAGCACTCGACATACCTCTCCTTCCTATCCTTCTTCTTGCTCCTTTCTCGGCTTTCACTGCGCTCCCTCTTCTTCCTGTGCGACCTGTCTCTTTCCCGACTTCTGCTGCGGTCCCGCTTGCCGTCATCACGGTCTTGCCTCCTACTTCTGTCTTCGCCCGTCCGCCTGTCCTCGTCATACCGGTCCCTCCTGCGGGATTCTCCGTCCCTATCCCGCTCCGCATAGCGTTCGCCGCGATTATCGTCGTAGCGAGTCGACATCGTACCGAAACTGGCACCGCAGCTAGATTTGAGTGATCCGCGAGCGTTCAAGGTAGTGCTTCCTTTCAAGTATCCGTGTGATTGCCGAATGGGTACCAAGATACAGGGCTCAGATACCATACGATACTGAAATCAATGAGCAATCACGGTCATGCTCGCGTTTCCGTTCAGAGCGCGATCGACGCTTACGGCTGAGTCGAGTAGCTAGCTGGGTAGCTGCTGAGTGCAAGTTCTGGCAGTCAGGCCATCAAATCTCGTAACAAGTCAGGGTGCGTAATGGCGACGGTGAAGGTATATGAGATCATAGTCGCAGTACATGATGCTTTGCGACAGCCGGGATCGGCATGATCATAAGGGTCAGCCGACAATAGGAACGCATAGATCCTCAGAGCTGCGTTGAAGAATCCAAAACGGCGTGACAAACTCGCAGACGTGGCCAGCTGAAACGATTTGCGGAGAACAAGGTATGCCAATATGAACAAGCTCCACAGGCCACCGAGCAACTATCGTTACAGTACAAGATCCTTCAATCGCGAATGCTTGATGGTCCAGACTCCCAGCGACTACGGATACGCTTGTCACAATGACGATACGCTTATTCAGAGGAGGCCTTGACCTTCTTGGTGGCGGATGTGCCCTCTCTGCAGTGGCAAAGTCAGTAATCGTCCTGGACGAATGAAGGGACACGCCACTCACCGGAAGCCGTTCTTGAACTTCCTGGAGACTTCCTTCAAGTGCCTCATTCGACCGGTACCGGTGGTCTTTCTTCGCTTAGCCTTCAAGCCCCAGTTGTACGATCGGAGCTTGGCGGCAGGGTAACCACACTGAGCACAAGCTGTGGAAGAGGAAAGCGGTCAATGTTGGTTCCTCGCCGGAGTGGGAGAAGGCACCAGAACAGCGGGCGTGACGAGGGCCTCCACATCTTCCCCGTTGAGCCTTCGCCGTCCGTCCGGTGCCATGTCACGCTCGCTGTCCTGCCCCTCCCGATATCACCGGTACTAACTCTTGTGCTGCCTGTGGAACGACCTGTTACCACATCGTCGGCACAAGGTGTGGGTCTTGGTGTGTCGTTTACCGCTGTGGGATGACGGGAAAACTCGGTCAGTTATCGAGGACGATTCCCACAATCCCGCAAGCAACTTACAAAGAGGGAGTACCCTGTTGACGAGTGGGAAGCGACCAGACCACAACGTAAAAATACGAGGACCTTCCGTCAGCTAGTGCACCGTAGTTGCATGTTTCCCAAGTCCCGGAGGATCATGGTTTGGCGATACGTACTTTAGACTAAAGAAAAAGCAGAGGTCAGCGCAGTTCAGCACGGTGACGCTCCACGGTGTCAGCTCCTTGACACTTGTCTACGCACCATTTTGACCGACTAATTCCAACGAAGGACCTTGATGAGACGTCTTGCCGGTGGGTGGTTCGCTTCAATGTCCACGACTTGACGGTGAAGTCTGAAACTCTGATCGGTATGGTGGATCGGAGCCGGACGACAGCGAGGACGACGAGGTCGGAATGGCCGCCGGACCTATGTGCGCTTGGAATTTTGAGAAAGCGCACTCGAATCTAGCTTTGGTAGAACTTTTGCTCTTGTCTCCTCTTTTTGTGCTACTTGCATCTTTCCCGTACACTTTGTGGATGACTCTCCCCCCATCCGAGCTTGAACCCACTTCGCCTCAATCCTCCTGCGATCGTGGCCTCCATCCTAGACACAGGGATAGATGATCCATCCGGATACCTATGAGATGCTCCCAATGTATCATGGTGTATCCTAATCATCCAGATGTTGCTCTCGCGCGCTGAGGACAACGTCGAATGGCTGCCATAGCGCCCGGCAGACCATGCCAAGCGACCATCGTGCCATCAGATAAAACAGTCGTTCGACCTTCCACGGTGGTATCGCATCATACCAGCTAATACATCGCTCTACTGGGCAGCAACTTCCGAGATACCGTAGACGAGGAGCCAAGTGCGATATGACAGGAACTCTTAACCGCCGCGCAGTCAACCTAGTCGCGCCTGTCAGTTCAGAAGGATGGGAAGGATACCCAGACCAGCGCGTAATGCATTAGCTATAGCGAGTGAATGACACTCTGTTCAATCCACTTCCTCGATGATCGTCCATCCAAACTTCGATATCTCTACTTCGTCCTTGCGCAGATCAGGCAACGCCCTGAGACGGGCATTCAAGTTCGGTTGCAGTACATCGTGTCGTAGCCTGGGACGTGTATACCGAGAGGTGCTGAACACTATTTCGAGGGTGAGAGTCTCTGCCGTTATATCAGACCCTATCGTCGACAAGACGAACGGCAAAGGTTACCAAGCTACATGCCTTGAAAGAGGAAAATACAGTCAACTGAAGCAGCTAGAAATAACACCAAGGCGCCATTCTTCAGCTCAACGGGACGAATTGCGGCAGTTGACCCTTGGACTGCCCACAGTCTGGCTGGCTTTTCGATTCTCAGATACACAGACCGTTGATCTGGCTTAACCATTAGTCTTCTCCCTGAACTACTCGCTCGAAGATAGGCTATGCGATCGAAGTTTCCACCGTTTGGGACAGCTTACAGCACCACTCAGCTCACCACTCTAGGCGAAGAGTGCTTCGGCGACCCTTGTGTCGGCTCTTCTCGGTCCCAACAACATCACGCCGCAATCGCTCCTCTGCGATCTCGCAGCAGCATATTGCTTAGACCAGCTGCCGGGCGCGAACCAAATACGTTTGAAAGAGCTACTGTCTGATGAACGCGGGCGAGTTCGAGGCAGGTGGACGATTCTGACGCAAGAAGGGCCGAACGCGCTGCATTCGCGGGTGGGAAATGCCAGGAAGCCGCGCGGTCGCGGATGACAGATCGCTCTATAATTCGCCATCGCGCGCACGATCGCTACGGGTGGAAGGGACGTCTTATCTTTCCCACTGCCTCGCTCAAGACACCCCTTCATCCTGATGGCGTACACACTGGAGGTTCGTGGTGGTACTTCTGGCAGGGTGTCAAAAGCTCGCGGGCAGCCACATCTCGAGGCGAACGAAAAAGCAGAGACATCAAACGTGAAGGGTGGTCTCTCTTGGCATCGCCTCCGGTAACCTGGAATCCCGCTTGGGCCGTCCGCAAAAGAGGCACTCCTATAACTTGTGTTGGCACCTTAGTGTAGGAAAGAGAGTGCCATTTGCAGCGCCGCATGCGCATTTCTTGCGCTCTGAGCAACACAGTCGCAGCTCGCATCTGGGATTAGGGCTGCCTTCCCTTTTTGCAGCAATGTCCTCCGGAGACTCAGTGTACTATCCACAAGTTCGCAGTAGACAATGAACGGCCTGGGAGAAATGTATGCTCAATGTCGACGCATAAGCTTGATGAGAAGGGGGGAACGGCTCTGCGCAGCGAGCAGGAGGCTCGGGGAAAAGGACACATTGACGGTGATCGCGATGACCCCCAGATTGACCCTCAGCGATGAGCAGTCCCGGGCCTGCAACCTTGTGGATCCCATCGCGATCTTCTTTACTCTCTGCGATGAGCTTTCGGTTTCTGAGACGGTCCATTGCGCGTGCGTAGGTTGGCGAATCTGACATCGCGTCTGATATTGAAACAGTCGCATGACGACAGGCATCAAGTACCAGGCTTCGGGATGCCATGACATCCGCGAGTGAAACAGGTCGCAAATATGGACTTTTCACTCCCGCAGTGAGCGCCGTATCGTAGTCTTGACAACCCTGGTATGGCCGACCAGGAAGTCGTCCAGCATTCACTGGCAAACTTAGCCTCATAAGATCAGACGTCGCTCCGCGGATTTCCCCGCAATCTACGATGCGGGGTATTCTGATTTCATCAGATCGCGCAGCTAGTCTGATGACAAAGCCCAAATCCTGGCTGGCGTGCAGAAAGTGATCGAATTTGCCTAGGGTTAACAGTGGGACTTAGAATAATTTCGCGTTTTGGATGTATCGCTACGAGCCACACTCCCCTTTTCGACATTGCCATTCTTTAGCGACACCATGGAGCTCGTTGACCTATCCCTGATCTCCAGCATTTCCGAGCGGGCCCAGGAGAAGCTCGCTATCAAACCTTGGGCCTTTCAGCTGGAAACGACAAAGTCCGTCTTAAATGGGAACGACACTGTAGCAATCGCTCCCACAGGGGCAGGCAAATCTCTCAACTTTACGCTTCCATTTCTCGGATGTACGAATCCAGATACCACTATGATAATCATCATCACCCCCCTCAAGGCCCTTCAGACAGATCAAACGAGAACGTGAGCCGTTAACCACAGTCGTACTGCTGAACAGGGACTGATGGATCGGCCTGGCTGTTCTGCGGCTCCGCAGAGACCATGAGGCTATCTATATCAACGAAGACAACATATTTGACGAAGTCGTTGACATGGTTCGGCGGAAGGAGTTTCGGCGCATCTTCCTGGCACCCGAGCAGTTGACTGGGGGGGCGATGCGCAAGCTTGTGAAGAATCCGGAGTGGAACAAGGACGTGCTGGCGTACGTCATCGACGAGGCCCATGTAGTTGTGGAATGGGGAGGCACGTTCCGTCCCACTTATGAGACGCTGTCCGACTTGCGCCATATCAGCGGTAGTCGACGGATTCCTATCCTCGCCACCTCTGCCACTCTGCCAATTGCTACATTCGATACTCTGTGCGACAAACTAGAGATGTCCGACCCCACAGTAATCAACATCGGCTCCTCTCGCCCTAACATCTTCCTCAAGGTCGTCACGTTCAAGAAGAAATCGCGGCCGTTTTCTGCGATCTACAGGCAGCTGGAAGAGTTGAAGTCGCTGAAACCGGGAGGTGGGTTTCCCCCTGTCGCACGTCGCTTGATCAAGGCTGATACACTCCTTGCGTAGATCCACCGAGTAAACTGAAGAAGACCATCATTTACATTAACGACAAACGGGAGATCAAGCGTCTTCGAAAGCGCTTACGGAAGAAGCTTGAACCTTTTGGCCTGCAAGACTGTGTGCATTACCACCATGCGACCGCGACAGCCGACCACCGCTCAATGGCGGAGGATCGCTTCAAGAAAGGCGAATTGCGATGGATCATCGCCACGGATGCCCTCGGTATGGGCGCGAACATCCGCGACATACACCGCGTCATTCAGGTCCGTGCTGGTGAGACGGCTTCAGCGTTCTTGCAGAGAGTCGGCCGAGCGGGACGAGACGGAATCAGCCAATGTGAAGGGATTCTCTTGCTAGAGAGCGGCCTACTGAAGGAGGGAAGCGAACAGGCTGGAGCAAAGAAAGGGGGAGCAAAGGTCAGATACACATGTTCGGCAACCGGGACGCTGGTGGACTTACCTGCACTGACCGTAGAACGCTAAGTGGTCCATCAACGAGGACTGGCTTGCAATGCTTCGCGATACGGACACTTGTCTGCGGTCTCTCTTGGCAGAGTACCACAAAGGGCCAGACTCCACCGTCGACTTCGTGGACGACCGACCCATTCCCACCGGCTACCCTTGCTGCAGTCGGTGTAACGCCAAGGCTGCGGCGACGGCAACGACGGTCAGCGCGACTCCGACCCCCACCGCTACGCCGGCAGCCGCAACCCAGCCCAACATCGGCGCTGCCGCGCCGCAGCAGTCTGGTGCACAGCCGAAGGCAGGAGCGCCGCGGAAATCGGATGAATTGGTCGTCGACATCGAGGATTCGCTTCTGGATTGGGTCGACGGAGTGTGGGCGCATCGGTCAAGCATGCTCTCTGGGATGGCGGGCGGCCGAGACGGGATCATGGAGGGAAGACAAGCGAGAAAGATAGCGCAGATGGCCTTGCGCTGGGGACGAAATCTGTCGGATCGCGAGTTCGACAAGGAGTTGCTAGTCGTAGCGGATGGTGGTTTGAGGGCCGAGGCGCGTGTGGTAGTCGCGGATTGTTTGAGAGAGTGGGACGAGAAACAGGCGGCGGATACGGTGGCTGCTGGAGAGGGCAAGAAGTTGTTGAAGCAGGATCTAATCGACTTGCGAAATATCTGGGTGGCAGACACAGTGCGGATCCAAGGCAAATGGGATATGCCGGTGCAATAGCCTTGCGAACTCACTTACTGATCAGCATCAATCCTACAGTCGGTCGCAACCGCCCTTTCCCCTTTTCCA
>JAKLLX010000035.1:0-207053 GCA_022813745.1 Naganishia kalamii | reverse complement strand
TGATCAGCTGATGACCTGACATCAGCTGATACCTAGAAGGCAGGTGATGCTTGCTAGGACCTAAGTCATTCATGACATCCCGTGACAACATGAATAACCCCTCATGCTGGCATCGAGGTCAAGTGAGACCCCCAGTGACCAGGCAAGCGACTTATCGTCACGCTACGCGGCGATGAAATCGTGCCAGATCCGACCGGCAACTTCACGCAACCTGCAATCGCTTTCACCTCGCTCCCATTGGCTGACATACGCCTGATCCCTGGAGAAGGGTTGTGCGATACGAATATTCCTTCTTGTTCGCCTAGATCGGTGGCCTCGAGAACATTGTCGGTTTGCGTCATCCGCGAGGTTGCCGGAACGAGGTCCAGGAAAAGGACGGGACTTGGCAGCAGATGCGGCTCGGGCGGGATCAATGAGTCAAAGATCGGCAAGACTGCTAACGGGATGTTAGTGAGCCGGCCGTCGCAAAGGATATCCAACCTACCCCGCCAGGACCACTCAGCTGATCTCATCTGTATGCCCAGACATCGCCAGTTCCGTTCCCGTCGCCGCCACTTGTCGTCCTCGCGAGAGCCTTGGCAAGACTGCAACTGCCGCGAGAGCAATGGTTGGAGCGGCTGTTGCAAGCCTGTCTCGTCGGCTTCGGACGGCTTGTACTTGTCCACGTCGTTGAGATACAGCCGAAGATCAGCGTCGGTTAATACACCTCACGCTGCGAGCGACACTCACCTCTATCACTGATCTTGCTCTTTGGCGAAAAGCGCACGTACAAGCGAGATGGTCTCGTCGTCCGACCACAGACCGCAAATCCTGACAGCGCTTGTGTTTGCTCTTTGCCTTTCCTGTTTTGCTCTCCTTCCTACGTCGTCGGCGTGTCGATCCCTGTCGACTGCGTTTGCCGGAGCATCATCTTCCCTGCCATCATCACGAATCGATTCGTTCTTCCAGTCCAGTCGGTTTCCGACGCTTGCTTTAGATGCGTCTTGATGATCTTTTGCTGGACCTTGCGTTCCGCTTTGGATACTGCACCGTGGATACGGATATCCAACTCAGCCGAGCGAGTCAACGAGGATCCTTGTCGGGGCTTCGTTGCTGAGCGCTTCTGCGTGGTTGAGCGGCCGATACCTGTCGATCCCGGGTTGCGTTTTTGATTCCGCGTGCCGGTACGCTGGTAATTGCTAGATGCTCCGCATACTCCTCCGGTACCGCTGCCGATCCCGCCTTCACCGCCTCGACCGCCTTCACCGCCTCGACAAATCCTTCCACACCAAGATCCACCTCCAGCTGGGGCAACAACCTTCAGCAAGACCCTTGATCCCCGTGAACAACCCCGACCCTCCTCCTTGCCCTCTTCGGCGACTCCAACCTCGGACGTTCCCCCACATACTCGCTCGGCTCTCGATCCTCCGCACATAGTCATCGGGGCTCTTTCACCATCGTGGCGGTTGGGATCGACCCTGGTCTGCCGTTGAACGCTGCCGGTGCGGGAGTGGATAAGGGCTGGATTGGATCGGTGTTGCTGGGACGCTTTGTGCTCGGGTGCGTTTGGGTTTCGCGCTGAAGTGGTCGTGCATCGGTTTGGCGGATGTCGGACGCGTTCCATGATGCGACGTCACCCAAATCGAATATATCTTGCGGACCAGAGGGAAACTGCAGCGTTGATGGTATTTAAAGCACGAGGTTTACCGACGTCCATCGCCGTCGGTTTCGGTTTGCTGAAAACACCATACACCGGTTGCCCCGCTGTAAGCGGATCCGGCGTCCTCTTCAGCGGCACGGCGCTCTTCGCCTCTTCCTCTTCGATGCATCTCGCCTGCTCCTCGTTCCCCATAATCTGCCCCACTGCGAGCGTCCCTTGCAATCTGGTCCTCGCTTTCCGCGGTGTGAGGCGTGACGATGCCCGCGAACCCGTCCATGGATGTCCGACGGCGAACGTTTCGTCTTCCTTTTCCGGGACGGAGGAATCGACTTCTTCCTGGACCGGCCGCGGCATGGCTTTCGGTTTTGTGGTGGGAGATTTCGCTTCGACCGGGGGGAGATATGTCCACGATTTCGCGCGTCGGAGGATGTGGCGGACTTCTTTGCCGTCCGCGTTTCTTCGATTCCGTGAGTTGTACGATAGATTATCCAGCTGCGTTCTGTTCATTATCAAATCTGCTCTCTAGAACCGCACGCCGGACTGACCTTCAGCGTTCTCCCCAAATCCCTCCACCAACATGCACCGCTTCGTCCTTGCCATTCTTCTCCGAAGATCTCGCCGGACCGTTCGACGGAGGGACTGCCGATGATCTCGTGAGGAGCCGGGAAGACGTTGTTTTCTCGGTCGTCTGCGGTTCCGAGGTTCGGTGCTGCAAGCGATTGCCGGTCTAGCTGAATGTAGCCCTTAGATTGTGCGTATACCGCTCTCAACCCACCGAACGCGTTCTCATTCAATCCCTTGACCTCCATACATCAGCTTATGCTTCCCTTTCTGCCCCTCAAATTAGGCGACACCCTTCACCGTTGTCCCCGCCGCGACGTCTATCGTTTTCGACTCGGCGTCCTCGTGCGTCTCGTCCTTTTTCCCCGTTGGCGTCCGTTTTCTTCCCGGCCCTCATCACGTACGTGGCGCTAGCCGAGCCAGCCGTGGTCATATACATCGATATGGTTGAAGACTGGAATGAAGAGCGTAAAGAAAGAGCGAATGCACCGTGCTATCCACACTTATTCCTCCTTGTGGATCCTCATCAACTGAGCGGACCGACGGTAAGGCAGCGACATGAAGGCGCGATCCACCTTTCCGCCACAAAGTAAACAAAGTGCACAAAGTAAACAGAGGAACGGAGGGCCTGGCACCTTACTACTTTGGTGGATGAGTGAGCTCTTTGGTTTCACGAGTTAGCAGGATCCAGTCAGCTGCAAGATCTCACCAGATGAAAGGCGGTTTCCAGATGCCGCCCCCTCTTTGGCACAGTCGCCAGATCCCCCGAACACCCTCCAAACCACCGTCGTCTGCACAGCGAGAACCACCTCTCCGCAGAGCTTCACTCACCCGATACGGATCATCGCCGCCGCTTGCCCAACATGCCGCAAATCGATCTCGTCATCAACAAAGGGACATGGGTGTGCAGCTTGTCTGTCCGTTACCCTGACGCAAACAGAAGCGAACCTCAAGACGGCTTGCAGTCGCGAGATGCCTTTCCGGCAGAGGCAGGTCTCGAAAGAGGACGGGTTGAGGATCCGAGAACGAACAGCAGCGAACCTCAAGACGGCTTGCAGTCGCCCGATGCCCCTTTCGCAGAGGCAGGTTCCGGAACTCGAGAGGTTGACGACCCTACCACAAACAGCGATGAAGCGCAAGACGACTTGCAGTCTCCCGATGCCTTTTCCGACGCAGGTTCCGAAAGTGGTTGGGTTGACGACGTCCTTCCTCCCGCGTATCAGCCTTTCCAACGCAGTAAGCCTTGTTTGCTTTTCCTCATCGCATGGACGAGATGACTGAGTCGACGACTATACAGAATACCTGAACTCCCAACGGCACATCGCCTCGATTCCCCGCTGCACGCTCGGTCTTCCCGGAATCGTGTACAAGGAACCGTTTGCCGATCCGCAGGGCGGGATCATCGTCCCGGCCAGGGCCGTGTTGGCTTTCCTGCCCGAGAGGCCTGGTATGTATCCTGGATAACTGTGTAGACAGGGATGCTCATCATTTATTTAGGCCTCATAACGTCGTGCTCCGTCGACTTGCGGATCATCGATGAACACCGATCCAAAGGCGACAGCGACACGGCGCACGATGGCGGAACCGGGCGTTCGCATCGTCCGCTGCCAAAACATTGGCTACTGGTCTCACAAATTCGTCGAGGTGAACCACGACGAGCAAGATATTCACGTCAAGATGGACATCCGCCGTCGCGGACACCTCGGCGACAAGGGCATCTACTACCTCATGCTCGACCTAGAGAAGCACTACGAATACCCTCGCCAAGGCCAGCTCATCCCGCGGACATTCGCGTTTCACCTCGACCTGTCCCGAACGAGGCGTTCAGGCCCCCTGTCCCGCTTATGGCGTCTTCTGATTGGCCCCGAAGACCTCGGCTGGCACAAATCCGTTTCTGAAGAGGAGAACCCGGATATGGTCATGTCGGCCGAGTTGCTCGGGCATGATCGAGAGCCTCGGAATTTCTGGTGGATGGTTGTGAGGAGAATGCGACACAGACGTTGAACGATCAGCTACTTGAGTTGATGTGATACGGTGTATAATAGAGCATGAGACTAGGAGGAATACAACTCGGACATACCTGAGGAGAATGCGACACAGACGTTGAACGATCAGCTACTTGAGTTGATGTGATACGGTGTGAAGCATTCCCCTCCTCCCATCAGAACAACAGACCCGTTTTCCTATATAGCTCCATCGAGCCAAGCCTGGGAAATAGACTTTGACGGAGAGACCCATGTGTGGCGAGAGAGAACAATAGGAAATGGTGAAAGGCGACGAAGGCGACGAGAGTCGGATATGACGTGTAATGTATTATTTACAACATCCCCCCTCGAATCGAAGTCGCTTAGTCATGTTTGTTGGTGATCGAGACTTGTCGCATCCCCATCACATGCGTGAATTTGTTCGTCTTTTGCTCGTTGAGTGATTTGGTGAGAAGGTCAGCCGGGTTGTCGTCGGTCGGGATGTACTGGAAGGCGACCGCGCCTCCTCGAACGTTCTCCAGAATGAAGTTGGCCCGTAAGTCGATGTGTTTTCGCCTGTCGTGTTGTCCCGGATTCGCAGCCGCTAAAATTGCACCTTGATTGTCGCAGAAGATCCGTACGGGCCCGTCTTGCGGAAAGCCAAGGTCGGTGAGCAAGCGTCGGAGCCAGAGGACTTCCTTGGTGGCCTCGGCACCAGACATTAACTCGGCTTCCATAGTCGAGAGCGAGACGGTGGGCTGACGCTTGCTTTTCCAGGCCACCAACCCTCCCCAAACACGGATCAAGTACCCCGTGGTCGACCGTCGCGTGTTCGGACAGCCTCCCCAGTCCGCGTCAATACAGCCTTGAAGGGTCCTCTCGTCGGAAGCGGCATCGAAGGTGAGGCACAGGTCGGAAGTGCCGCGAATATACCGAAGTAAGTGTTTCGCCGCTCGGTAGTGATCCGGACCCCACTTGGTGATGAAGCGGGCAAGGAGACTGGCGGGGAAGGCGAGGTCGGGGCGGGATACTGAAGCTGCGTACATGATAGATCCGACTATCGCTGGGTACGGATGGTGTCGAGCCTCGTCGACCTCCTTGTCGTTTGGTTCCTTGGCCAAGAAATTTCCAGGTAAGGGCGTCTTCTCGGGCTTGCAGTCGGACATGTCGAACCTTGCTAACATGTGCTCGATGTAGTGCTCTTGCGAAATCGACAGCACTCTCTTCTCTACGTCGCGGATGATGTTGAAGCCAAGGAAGTAGTTGACGGCGCCATGGTCCGTACATTCGAAGGCTGCATTGAGTCGAATTTTGAACTGATCGAGTGCATCCCTGTTGTTTGCAGCTATCAGCTGGTCGTCGACATGCACCGTGAGCATAATGAACGTTTCGCCCTTCCGGTAAGTGTAAAGACAAGCGTCTGAGCCGGCTTGAATGAACCCGTCTGACTTGAGCCATGCGTCCAGCTTGTCGTTGAAGCAGCGAGGCGATTGCTTCAGGCCATACAAGGACTTCTTCAAGCGGTAGACGTACTTCGGCGACGTGCCGGAGCCCTCGGCGGGCGCGAGATAGATTACCTCCCGTAAGTCGCCGTTCAGGAAAGCCGCTTTGATGTCGACCTGATCGCAAAACAATCGGTGATAGTTGACGGCCGCAAGAAACACGCGAATCGTATCCTTGTGCGCCACCGAGGCGAAGATCTCGTTGTAGTCGACTCCCTGGATTTGTCGGTAACCCTTCGCAACCCAACGAGCTCGGTACTCGGCCGCTTCCCCGGTGTTCCCGTCGATTTTGCGGGTAAAGACCCATCGGGCCTCCAGTACGTGCATGTCATCGGATCTGACTACCAGCTCCCATACGTCGTACTTTTCCATCTTTGCTAACTCCGTTTTCATTGCTGCCTCCCACTTAGGCCACTCAGGACTGTTTCGGGCTTGTCGGTAGGACTTGGGACAGTCCGAAGCAAGCAAAGCGTAGACCTCCAGCGCGGCGGTTGTTTGAGCAGTGAGTGCGAACTGGTGGACCTTGAGATTATGACCTTTCGGAGCTGATTGAAGTCTGTCCAGCTCGAAACTCAAGATCGCAAGAAGTCCGGTTTCGCTGTGAACACCGGCACTGACGGCGACTGTGCCTTTGGCTGTTAAGGTTGACGATTTGGTGGGTACCGCTCGGCGAGGTTGGACTCGACGCCCATCTTCGGTGATGATGTGCGTAGGACGTGCAAGATCCGCTAACGATGTTCCCGTCTCTTCCGTAGTACCGACCCATTTGGTGAACTTGCTATCCTTCTTCGGCGGCAGCGCGGCGAGGATCTCCTCCGACGTCTTCTCGATTGGCTGAGGCAGCTCGTCTGCCTCCGATCCAGCATCATCGACCTCACCTTCGCCGGCCTCCTCGACGGCATCATCGCATGGGGGCTCAACAGGGTCAGACCCTGGCCATCCCGCTGTACGAGACACGGTGGAGAAGGAGGGCTCAGAAGTGGTGATGGCGGGTGGAACGGGACGAGCGGTGGAGATAGGCAGGAATCGAGCAATTGGGCTTCTCGATTTCGCTCGGGCGTCGTAAGTTACCTTGGGAACTTCCGGAATCGTGGGTGGATCACTGATCGTTTTCCTTTCGAAGACGTAATCCCTCGAATAATTGAATTTCTTGGTCACCGGATTGAAGAACCGTATAACACTCTCGCTGTACGATCGGTAGCCAACGAGGAAGGCCTTGAGGTACCTCGGTTCCAGTTTGTCGGTGACGACGTGGTCCCGGACGAAGACGGTCGATCCGAAAGGGCGAAGCTGTGAGTAGTTCGGGACCTGCCCGGACCACAGCTCACGCGGAGTCTTCCCGTCACTTTGTCTAGGCACCCGGTTTCGAATATACGCTGCGTATCCAGCCATCTCCGCCCAGAACTGCTTGGGCAAACCAGTGTCGGCAAGAATCGTTCGGACCATGTTGAGCAGAGTGAGATGGACGCGCTCAACTCTGCCGTTCTGAGCGTGAGCGCCAGCAGGGACGGGGTTGGCTTCGATACCGTGAGTTGCTAGCAGTTCCTGGAAGGCTTCGGAGGTGAACTCTCCACCGTTGTCCATCCTGACCCGCTCCACTTTGGTCTTGCACTGATTCTCCACCAGCTTCAGGTACTTTTGGAACGCTCCCAACGCCTCGTCCTTGGACTTGAGGAAGTAGATTTGGATGTAGTGCGAGTAGTCGTCGTAGCACGTGAGGAAGTAGGTACTACCTCCCCAGGACTTGTGCTTTGTTGCACCCCAAAGATCAACGTGACTGAATTGATTTGCTCGTACAGCGCGGACAAGTGAAGGCGGAGACGAGAGACGTGTCCCCTTGCCCAGAATACAAGGTTCGCAGAGTATGTTTAATCCCTTGGGAGAAGGTAAGTTCTCCCACTCGCTACCCAGACATCCACTCTTTGCCAACTTCCATACATCCATCCAGTTCAGGTGACCGAGACTGCGATGTAAGTAAAGGATGTCGTCAGCAGAGGATACCTGGGCGACGAGGGATGTTGACATGCTGCTTGCCTTGATTGTGTAGAGCCCATCTCCCGGAATGTCGAGGACGACTTCGCCTTGTTTGTCCTTGATGATGCACCGACCGGATTCGAAGTTGGTGTCGTAGCCGGCAGTACCCAACTTGTGGACGGACAGGAGATTGAATCCCAGGTCGGGAGCGTAGAGGACGCCGGGCAGGACCATGGACCCAATCTTCAGGGTCGCAGTGTGAGTCGCGTTCACGAAGTTGTTGCCGCCGACTCTGATAGGATGACCTGACGTTTCTTTCCAATCCGATAGGTTCTTGGGAGTGGACACCATGTGCGCGGATGCACCCGAATCGATGACGTACGACGTGTCATCTTCGGTATGCCCGACGAGACCGACGTGGACCGCAACGCACCCGTTGTAGTAAGCACCGTCTTCTTCGTCGAGTTCGGCACTGGAAGCGATCGCTGCCGTAGACCGACTTGACATCCTGTTCAGAAGCTCATCGTATTTCTTTGACAGTTCGTCGTACTTCTTCTTGGCCGCCAGGTGGCAATCCGAAGTGTTGTGGCTTGTTGCGTCGGGGTGATAGTCGCAGTGTCTGGCCGGTCGCGTCGACTTGTTGGATTTGGATTTCGCGCTGGTGGTGGCGACGAATGCTTTGACGGTGGCGTCGTCAGTGGCCTTGACGTCTTCGGCAGGTGAGCCGATCTGCTTCCATTCCGTTTGTACGGCTTCGAAGACGTTGATTGACGTGAAGTTCTCCTTGGCAAAGATGGTAGTCCTTACGGTGGAGTACTGCGGAGGGAGCGATTGAAGCATGGCCTGAGCCAGCATCCGATCGTTGGGCTCTTCTCCGGCAGCGGTGAGTTGTCGGTATACGTCTCGCAGCTTGAGCAGGTGATTGACAGCATGACCGTTGTGGTGTAGCTTCGTGTTCCACAGCTCGGCGTTCAATAGGCCGGCCGAAAGGCCGTCCGTCTTGTTGAAAGCGAGGTGGAGCTCCTTCCAGAGGAGACGAGCATCGTTCGTGATAGGGTCGACTGCCTCAAGGGAGAGGTGGCCGGAGATGTGGTCTTGAAGGGTACCGAACAGTAAGCCCCAAACGTTTGCTCGATCCGCCGGTGAAACAGTAGCCTCCTCCTTCTTGACAGGAGTGGTACTTTGCGCGGCGGCGGTGGTGTCAGCGGCGGGGGACGTGGTGTTGATGCCGTCCTGCCGGGTTCGACGTCGGACTGACGCCGATGTGTGCGGAACCTCGACGGTCTCAACGACGTTGTACTTGAGATGACCGACGAGTAGTGATTCAATTGCTTTCTTCCATTTCCCAAAGTTCTCTGATCCTTCCAGCATTGGGAAGCTGGCGTGGACGGACGCGAGAAGCGACCGGTTGTTGGAAGAGTCTGACATCGTCGCAGATATCCCTCGTTGTGTTGTGATCGTTGTTTACTGTGTTACGCCGTATTCAGAACCCTGGGCCCATAACCTGAGGAGAATGCGACACAGACGTTGAACGATCAGCTACTTGAGTTGATGTGATACGGTGTATAATAGAGCATGAGACTAGGAGGAATACAACTCGGACATACCTGAGGAGAATGCGACACAGACGTTGAACGATCAGCTACTTGAGTTGATGTGATACGGTGTGAAGCATTCCCCTCCTCCCATCAGAACAACAGACCCGTTTTCCTATATAGCTCCATCGAGCCAAGCCTGGGAAATAGACTTTGACGGAGAGACCCATGTGTGGCGAGAGAGAACAATAGGAAATGGTGAAAGGCGACGAAGGCGACGAGAGTCGGATATGACGTGTAATGTATTATTTACAACAGGTTGAGCTGCAGCCTGGGGAGGTAAAGGAATGGCAGATTGAGGCGGCGTTGTGATGGGCGTGGAGGAGACTGGACAAGTCGTAGGTGTTGCGGGGATGGTGTCACGAGTTATGCGTTGGCAACTTGTGATCAGAGCATAAGCGCACAAGATGCACAATAGGCAGAGCGGTACCCGTCGTGCTGTGTAGAAATCCGCCTTGCATCGGGTAACCACCTACCGTCACGCTCTTACCTCGCACAACAGCCAACCTCGCCCAGTACTGGTAACTGCGATCCCTCGCGACTGCCGTGGGAACAGGCAAGACCGCCGATGCCTGCTCGTGTCGCTTTCGTTTCAACGCGATCTCGTCCGTGTGAGCGTCCCAGGGGTGAAGCTTTGCAAGGCTGGGGAAGATGAAATGCAAGGCGGCGGATGCGGCTGCGACAACATGACAAGGGATTAGGGAAAGAGGGAATCGCGCAGAGATATGGGGCGCCGGCACATCATTGGAGGAAAGGTCGTACATATCAGCTCGACCTCCGCGCCTCATTCGTTGCTACGTGCTGTTCATGTCACAGGGTTCGCGGGACGCTCGACGTCAACACTACTCGATAGAAATGAGCACATGGCACTTCAACCAAAACGCGATTCTGAGACTTCTCGGCGAGGGTCCAAAGGCACGTGTAGAAGGTAAGTGATTTCGGAGGCGGTACTGAATATGTGAGTTCCGAGGCGAGTCATCAGCCTACCGTCTTCGTCTCACACCTTTCCCCACCGCCCATAACGACTGGAAAACAAGTATCGAAAACTGGGGTAGTCCTTGGCATAAGGACGCCTATTCTATTGTCATTCATCGCTCCTCGAGATGCCATTGTTCTGTATCACCTGATCCATACAACTGACCGACATGGCTAGTATTGGCAGGCGCTTCAACGGCCATTCAGGCACCTCGATACGGCAGTCTCGAATCACACTATTCCATTCGACGACTTTCTGTCCAGCCGCAACGTTACCTATTCCAGCAGACGACCCAACTGCCCCAGATCCAACCTGCAATCCCGGACGGCCTGCAACTCGCTCTCTCCCAACTCTCCTCGCATTTGCCTGACATACCCCTGATTACCGGAGAAGAATGATGTGATGTTGCGCATCTCCCTCCCTGTCCGCCTGTTGATCCGGGGGCGACCAGCAGCAGCATCGGCCGAGTCGGCTGCTTGAAGAATATCGTCGATATTCGTCATCCACGAGACTGCCGGAATGAGGTCCAGGAAGAGGACGGGGCTTGGCAGCAGATGCGATTCGAGTGGGACCAAGGGGTCCAAGAACGGCAAGACGGCTTCTTGGTAACGTTGCCTGCGAAACGAGTGTTAGCGATAATGGCAGTGCAGCCGCAGTTCGACTCACCTCGCTAGAGTCAACCCGTCGATCAAAGACCCATCCAGCCAATCCCTCTCATCTGCCCAGCGCATCGCCAAATTTGTCGCCATCGCTGCCATCTCGTCTTCTCGCGACAGCATTGGCAAAACTTGCGTTTCCAGTAAAGGAAGTGGTTTCAAAAGCTCTTGGAAACCCGTTTCGTCGTCTTCGGACGGCTTGTACCGGTCTGGGTCATTGAGCTGGAAGAACCGATCAGCATCGTTCTACTCTTTGAGTGATGAGAGACACTCACATCTATTACTGATCCTGGCCGTCTAGCGATATGCGCATCCGCAAGCGAGATGATCTCCATCATTTGGGACACTGCCCGCATATCCTTCGAGTCCTCGTTCGTTCCCTCCTGAAGTTTCCTGCTTTGGGCTTTTGCAGATTTGGCGTCTCCAACCGACTGCGTTTGTCGAAGAGAATCCGGCCGTCCTTTCCCGGCATAAGAGAGTTCCAGCTGCAGCTGACATATTGCGGAACGCAAGTCGATCCCTAGGAGCCGTCTTTCTGCCGGGGGCGGTGGCAGCAGCGGTTTGCTAAAGATCGCCGGATCGGTTCCCTTCAGCTGGCACGCTTGAACCAGATCATCCAGGTATCCGGTAGAAACTTTTTCGCCTTCCGCAGCAGCAATACCTGACAGTAACGCTTTCGCAGCTCCAGGTTCAGGAGGTGAGAACAGTAGAGTTGTCTGTAACGCGAGTTCCTCGAACGGAATCAACGACAGATCTAGAAGATGGATTAGACGACAGTCTCCACGAAAGAGACTGTGCTTACCATTGCACGTCATGATCACTGGTCGTTTTGACTCCTCGATGAGTAACACGACCGCCGGCCAGAACCCCTTGTCCTCCTCGAACAGGATGTCCACCTCTTCTAGCAGAATCAGAGACTGCCTGACATCCGGCCCCCCGGTCTTTGCATCCCGTAGGTCGGCCGGCTGAGCAACGAAGCCAAAGTCCATCTCGGGCTGCGGTTTTTTTCCCGGCGAGTCCGTCAGATCCACAGCGTGATTCGTCGGTTGAGCGGGTTTCCCTTTTCCTGCGAGCTTCCCAAACGCCTGCAGGAGCGGATTTGCCTTCTTCTCCGGGGCCGGACTCGGCGGCATCGCCTGTCGTCCCTTCCCCACCATATGATTCTTTCCGACGTCCCCCACGAGCTGCGTCAGATGGGCGCCGGATCGTTTCCCAATCCCAGGGTACACCTCGAACACTTCCCAACCGAGTTCCGCCGCTGCTGCGTATACCGAAGCCGTCTTGCACGATCCACAGGGTCCTTGCAGCAATATCGAATTCGTCAGGCGCGGGCCGCTGAGATCTGGGTATCCCGTCTGCTGAGCTGATTCCGCATCGTCGACCGCTGCAACGTCTTCTTCATCTTCATCTCGAATCGGTTCGTCGTCTTCCACAATCCAGTCGTCCTCCCTTGCCTGCTTCCTGCGCGTCTTGATGACTTTTCGTTGGACCTTGCGCTTCTCCTCGGATACTTCACCGTGGATACCGATGGCCAACTCGGAGAGCCAGTCGACGAGGTATTTGGCCGGGACTTCGTTACCGAGCACTTCTGCGTGATTGAGCGGTCGATACTTGTCGATCCAGAGTTGCGTTTTTGTTCCGTTTGCCGCTTTCGCCGGAAGACTGGTGAGTGCTGGATGTTCTGCATATTGGTCTGGCACCGCTGCGAGCTCCATCTCCGACGCCTGCACCGCATCTTCCGTATGCACATCCACCACCGCCTTCGGCAACAGTCTCGCCCAAAACGCTTCATCCCCAGGGACAACCCCGACCCTCTGCCTCGCCCTCTTCGGCAAGTCCAACCTCGGACGCTCGCCCACATACTCGCTCGGCTCCTCGATCTCCTCTGCACATGGCCAACGAGGCTCCTTGACCGTCGTAGCGGTTGAGGCCCATCCTGATCTGCCAACGGTCGCTTTCGGTGCGGGAGTGAAGAACGGGTTGACGGTCTCGATGGGTGTCGTTGGAGTGATGCCTTGTGCTGGAGCTCGTTTGGATTTTGCGCTGAAGAAGTCGTGGGTTGGTTTGGCGGTTGTCGATGCGTTCTGCGGTGGGACGTCATCAGATTTGGAGATATCCTGCGAGCCGGACGTGAGGACTAGATTTGTCCCATGAGGCGTGCTTGAGGCAGGAACCGGATCGACATCCATCGCCGTCGGTTTCGGTTTGCTGAAGAACGAATGCACCGGTTTCCCCGCGGTAAGCGAATTTGGCTTCTTCTTCTTCGTCGGGATGGCGATCGTCACCTCGTCGTCGTCGATGTGTATCGCGTCCCCTTCGTTCCCCATACTCTCCGCGCTGAATGTCCCCTGTACTCTGTTTCTCCCTTTCCGCGGTGCGAGGTGCAACGATGATTGCGAACCATTTTGGGAATGTCCTACGACGGAAACTTCGTCTTCCTCTTCGGTAACGGTGAAGTCCACTTCTTCCTGTATCCTCGGCTTGCTCTTGGCTTTCGATATCGGTCCACGTTTTGTGGAAAGAGGTTTCGCTTTGACGGGGGAGGAGATGTCGATGATTTCGTGAGTCGGGGCAGGCGGCAGTTGCTTCTTTGGTCGTCCGCGTTTCTTGGGTTCCGTAGACGGAACGGTTGATGGTCCAGCTGAGTCGTGAACGATTAGAACAAGGCTTCGCCGAGATACTCTACTCCGGACTCACCAACAGCATTCTCCCCATTCCCTCCATCTACATCCATTGCCACATCCTTCCCCTTCTTCCCCGCGCCCTTGGCAGCAGCCTTCAACCCCTTCTTCGCAGCAGCCTCCATCGCGCGCAACTCCGCATCCTCATCCGTCACCTTCTTCCCCTGCGCGCGTTTCCTCCCACTTGTCGTTGTTGGGGCCGCTTTCCGTTTGCTGCCGGTGGGTTCGACGATGGTGATGGAGTTTGCAGAGGTGTCTCCGTCTAGCGGCGCGGCGTCTTGTTCGGGCTGGAGCGTTCCGGATAATCGATTCACGATCTCGCGGTCTATTGTAGGCTTTCTGGCGTTCCCCGAATCCCGTTCGACCCCTTCGACGACAGCAGGTTGTCCCTTCTTCCCGAAGAAATCAAAAAGGCTTCTACTCTTCACAGCCCGCGGCTCATCTTGCGCTATTCGCGTCGAGTTGTCGAGGTCGTCCGCGAGGGCTGATGGCGGCGGAAGGATGGGCCTTTCTTCAGCCATTTCGATGCTGTTTCTCCGCCAGAGGTTCTCTACCCTTAGGTCCAACGCAACCGCGAGATGAGTCGATTTGCAGCCTTGAGGCAAGCTATACTTGACGACTATAGAATATGAAGCATCTTGAACACGCCCGGTCAACCGGGGCAACCGGGATGGCTCGATCGGTAAAACGCGCTCAGCCGCGCCCTCCTCCTTCATGTGACAAACAGATGAGCCACACCTCCATAGTCTATACCCTGCAAAATTAAAATCCTCATACAAGTTCGAATGACACTCGTATTGACATAGGTACCGCGAGTAAGGGCATCTCCCTTGCATTGCACAGTCTAGAATTGAGAGACCTATCGTGAGCTGCATCTGGAGGGAAAGATTTCCGACACCTACGTGCGACGATACGCCGATACGTCCTAATATAAGGGAGTAGCCAAGGCCAAGTGGACGCGATATCTCTCGCGACTCGGTGCCAACTTCTGTGATGAGCCGAGTCACCTTACCACTGAGCTGTGCACGTTCGCCCATGCTTCTCCTCTGATTGTCCTGTATGATGATGCTGAGCACATAACTAGGAGACGAACAAAGGAAGGAGGCAGAGCGCGCAGAACAGGCTATGTTGAAAAGAACGGTTGTCAGGAGATGCTGTGCGGTCGTCGATAGGCAGTAGATTATCTGCAACAACTTATTCAAACATAGCTGATACCTGATCGTCCTGACATTTCTGATCGAGACATTCCTTCCCTCTTTCATCATTCAGATTCTCGACCGAGATTATCTGATCCGATTCATCTCGTTCGAATTAAGAACTCGGGCCTCCGACACATCATGCGCTCCGAGGCTCCCTCCATCCCTTCCGTGCGAACAACCATATCGAGGGCGACGGCGGGCAAGATTGATTCGGTTTTCACACTGGGGCCTACTCTTCCGTCGATTCTGAGTAGTGCGCCTTTGACTCTTTCACCACCAACGCAGCAACGTTCCGGCTTCATAACCTATCCTGCGCCTGATTCTTTCCATGCGGCCGACGTTCAGTCCGAAGTCGACCGACTCGTGGAGCAAAGTCTCGAATCCGATGCTTCGGTGACCATCGACCTGGCTCCTGACCCGACACAAAGATCAAACAGAGATGTCGAGCGGGAGGAGCTGCGACAACTGGGGAAATGTGTCGATGAATATATGCGAAGACTGAAAAAAGAAGCCGCTGAGGATCCGACAGGCGAGAGCGCGGAACTCTTAAGGAAGATCACCACCGAGGTTCGCAGACGGGGAATGAATCTCGATTTTCTCGACTTCATGACGAAACCGTGGGCAGAGAAAAACGGGCTGGATGCGTTCGGGACCATGATGATGTTACTCCTCGTAGTGCTTCTAGGTCTAGGAATTCTGGAGAGGGTCTTCGCAGCCGGTTCCACTTTCCGGAGTCGGCTGCGAAGCACACGTGAGGACGCTCCGGGCGCTTGGGGTTTCCTTCGTAGGCAGTTCATCCGATCCTCAGTTGAGCCGCCAGTCGAACTTGATGATCGGTCGACTGTTACCTCGTTAGGGTTGGGTCCTGAACCACCCCTCCAGAGTTTCGCCGAGTCTGTTGAAGAGCTCTCTGATGACGATCTCGATCTTCGAGAGCTCTTCGAAGCAGGTGCCACTCCTGAATCAGAGGCCTCGGAGACAGGCTCGACTCGTGAAGAGGTCCCAGAAGCAGGTCCAAGTCATTGAGAGAGGTACTCCGCGGGCACAAGCATGTGCATCCCGGGATCATCGCTGAAGATCGGAGAATGGACGAAAATTATCGGCAGGCAGAAGGAAATAAGGAAAGGTCCGAAGACCCGATATAGAAGACTTCGGTATCTCTCATACATATAGTTGCGCAAGAGACTTAGTGTCGGGTATCTCATCAAAAAATGCCATTGATTGCACTGAAGTGGTGAGTATGTGTTTTCAGCAGTACCGTACGCCGTATGGCCACCTCTCGATTTGTGAACTTTTAGCTATTGTATGGCGAAAAGCGTTGAATTGCCATTTCAAAGGATGCAAGATGTCGGACCCGTCACCCAACACATTTGCACGTCAGTCTATGTCCAACAGCTAGCTAATCTCGCAATGTCGTTCGATTATGACCAATGACCGGGTAGCATGGCTGGTCTCGCCGAACATCATTGGCTGTGTCACTGGCGTGCTGAGGTCACAATCAGGAGGCGGACAAAGGAAGGCATCGCAGCGCAGAACAGGCTACGACGACATGAACGGTTGTCGAGAGATGCTATGCGGCTGGTGCGAAGGGCGATCCGAGCATTCGCGATGCTATATACATGGCTGCTCAGGACGGTGGAATCGCTCGAAGATTCAGTTCGTTCAGGTCCAGCAAACCTCTTTTCCTCTTCAGTCTTCACATATTCTCGACTGAGAACGTTCCTCAGAATTCCTAAGCCGAGATTTTCGAAACACCATGCCACTCAATCGCCCTCCTCCCTCCGTAAGCTTCTTTCGTTCTGTACCCACATCAGTCTGGGGGCCAGGCAGTCAAACGGATCCCGAGTCATCGCATGAAAAGCTACTTACTTTGCCATCGAGACCGAGCAGTGCAGCTTGTACACTCACAACTTCTGGGACCGAAGGTTCCGATTCGAGACATGTCGCTTCTGCTGTGCCCTACAACTATGAGAACGCTGTATCTGAGATCAGCCAGCTCACCGGGCCGACAGCAAGATCCGAAAAGTTCACTATCCATCAATCCCCTGAGAAGACGAAGAGGTCCAACGACAATACTGCCCTGACCGAAATGCAAGAACTGGCGGAATGCGTCGGTGAATGCTTGCGTAAAATGGGAGCCGAAGCCGTCCAAGATGCCGCAGGCAACTCCGCAGGCAAACGCGCGAAACTGTTGCAGAGGATCAGCAAATACCTTCGCTCGCGAGGACTCGATCTCGGGTTTCTGACCAAGCCCAAGGGGGAGAGGACCGAGGAGGAGGACGCCGGAGAAGTGCTTATCTACGTCCTCGTCGTGTTTCTGGGCCTTGGAATACTGGAGAGGACCGCTTGGGCTTACATTGAGATTCGAAAACGGCTGGAGCACACGCCGCAGGAAGCGCCAGGTATTTGGGGCGTCCTTCGCCGTCTGTCCTCTCGGAATCCCGCTCATGTGGTCCCTCCGACCGTCGAGCAAGGAATTGAGCTGCCTTCATTGCCGACCCGGCCACCGTCCGCGCACACCGTCGAAACGCGCGCTCCAACTTCCTCTGCAGCAGATTCAAATCACTAGGGCATGTACCTTTGAGCATAGACCTGTGCGTGATTTTCGGGATCAGCAGAGCGCAGAATCGGAGATGGACGAGAGTCGGATGCAGCTGGGAGGTCCAACATCCGCTCGCGAACTTCCTTCGTGCCCATATAGTTATGTATAAGACCCAGTCGAATACGTTATCGTGGGGCCTATCGATCGCTGCTATACCTTGATTGCAATGAATTCATGATTATAAAATTGTACCGTATGCTATCGTCCTGTTATGTGTTTTAGCTATTCTATAGCGAAAAGCTGTAGAATTGCTCCTCCAGCCCTCAAAAAGCCCAAAATCCGCTACGAGATTTCGACATATCTCGACCGAATACTTTTCTTTCCCGCGGCACCTGCTTTCCTTGGAGGTGCGGCCAGCGCATTTCCTAACGGTGGATCTCCAGCCGTCGATGTCGGCCTCGAGGGCGGTGTTGAGACTCCCGCAAGAGCAGGCGTTCCAGCCAACGAACGTGCCGGTCCACCCACCGGAGCGGCCCCGAATGCCGGTGGCGCGGCGGATGCTGGTCGGGAAGATGGTGGCAAGGATGGAATTGGTGATGGGGCGGTAGACGGCGCTGCGGGTTTGGGCGTAGCGGCTGCTCGGGGTGGCGGCGGTGCTGCTTTGGGTGCTTCGGTTTGTCCGCCGGGCTACAAGATGGTTTAGCACGACACAAAACAACCAAAGTCACATGTCACTTACTCCTTTTGTAACCCAACGCTTCTGCTCCTTGTCATAATACATCGAGCTTTCGTTGCCCAGCTTGGCACGCACAGGTCCACTTTGCGGCGTTTCCGTTCCGCCTTTACCCCAGAGCCTTCCCAGCCACGAGCCGCCTGAAACAGAGTTGGGCGCTTCTTTCGGCTTCTCTTCTTCGACTGCGGCTTGAGCCGGAGTGTTCTCTTTCGGCGGAGGCGGTGCATAGTTGGAAGTCGGTGCTCCTGATTTCGGGGCGTCCGATGGAGGAGCCTGCTTCTTCTTGTGCGAACTATTACCCAGGCCGAGATCATCATCATCCTCCGAGTCAGCATCGCGGTTCACTTGCGGTGAATACGATGTTGGAGGTGTCGGTGCGGCACTGGCATAGGCGGACACCGCCGGAGTGATGAAATTCGCCATCGGATTGATGAAAGACCCCGCATCCGATTCGTCCGCTGTAGCATCTTGTTGGTTGGTGTCTTCGAACGTGTAGCTTTGACCCCATGTGGGAATCTCCACGGCAGGCTGCTGCTCTGCCGAGTCATCAGATGGGACCGCGTGCTGAACTTGCGGTGGTTCCGATACAGGGGCAGGTGTAAAGCTCGAACCGTACATAGGCGACTCGTCCGGGACTTCTGACGAGACCTGCGACAAGGCTGACAAACGATGTTCTGGCCCGCGATACGCCATTGCTGAAGTAGGACGTTGCTGAGTAACCGGTTTGGGAGCGGGCTGCGGCCTGTAGCTCATTGCTGAGCCGCTGCGCAAGATCGGCGGTGGAGGGAAAGAGGCCGTGGCGGGAATGTCAAAGCTCGACATGGCGCGAGAGGGTAACGCAGGAGTGGCCTCTGGGGTGATTGCGCTGAAGTGGGAGAATGGTCCAATTCCCGCCGAGCCAGAAGAGATCTTCTTTGCGTGACCGGAGCTTTTGGGATCCGCGCTGTCGTTTTCCTCGCCTGCGATGAACTTTGTGATCGTGCCTTCGAACCACGAACCGAGGTTCTCGAGTTTCGGCTTAGGCAGTCCCTTGGCGCTTGAAACGTTGAATTCTTCGCCGTTGATGCGGCTCAGCAAGTTTTGCAGCTGAACCTTGATGCGTTGAGTCGCTTGGTCCGGGACCTTGCGCAGCCGCAAGGAAGCGATGATGGCTTCACAATATCTGTACATCATCCGCGTTAGCTTTGGAGCTGACGATTTCCATCGGACGTACCTCTTGGCAAGGGTAACTTCGCCAGTCGCGAACAGAGTCGCGGCTTTATTCAGCTTGTACTGCAGCAAGCCCGGAACGCCGTGGAAAGCTTCTGTGCCCTTGAGTGTTGGCCGCAGCCAGATGGCGTACTCTAGGATCTCTGAAATCAAAGTGGCTTCGGTTTGCGTGTCCGTCGCCGTTGAGCCGATGAGGGCAATCGGGGAATCTGGCCGGGATTGTTGCCAGGCAAGAATCATCGGCGACAGCACATAGCTGTAATTCGTATTCAGCCAGAGTTCTTCTGGGGCCTCCGCTGAGCTTACCAGAGATGCGCGGCCTTTAGTAAACCCTGCCTGTTCAACTTCTCCGCCAATGCGATGACGTAACTGGCGTCGTTTGGTTTGCTGCTGGCGACGATTGTAGCCAGACTGTTCCGCCAGATACTGGCAAGGTCGTTGTCTGGGATCGTGTCGACCACTGCAGGTCCACCTTGACCGTATATGCTGTATGCTGTCGCTAGGACGGCGTGACTGCCATCTGCGCCGGCAGATTGCACTGTCGCTTTGACAAACGCCGCTACCGTTGTTGTCCATGTAGCGGGATCTATGCCTGCGGCGAGCAATAGAGCATGCGGCCACAGCTGATGATCTATAGCATACTGCAAGGCGGCTTGCTGATCACCCTTGAGTAGACACTCGCTCAGGTAATGCGTATCTGCTGACGCGCCAACGCCATTAATGTTTTCGGTAGTCGTCGAATGCGGCGAGGTGAGCGCTTGAGCCAGCTTTGGCAAGATGGCCCGAAGTTCCGCTTGGGCGGCGGGGTCACTGCAAGCAATGCACGGTCAGGGCCGGCTCCTCGGATCAAGCATTCAACCTTACCTGGTCAGAACCTTTCCGTCATGCTTGAGCATGAGCTGTGCGACTTGGTACAGCAGCATCGTCGCTTCCTGATTCGCTCGCGTGACCACGTCTTTGCCGGAAGCAGAAAGATAAGGTAAACCGCTTTCGATTTCCTGTATCCTCTCCGTCAGGAAGGCATTCAAGGTGTCGCGCTTCTTTTTCTCCGCTGCCGACGTCTTGCTCGCTTGAGGATCACTCAACAGCGGTCCCGGCCATACTGTGGATCCAGATTGTTCGATTGCCGGCGGCAGTAAATCCGTGAGGCGTCGGATATGGACAGGGAGACCCTTGCTGTCGTCGCCGTACGCGAGGGACGTAGATTGCAGCGAGTTGTCTTCGTCAATGTCGCGCTGGAAGGCGACAACTAGGGCTCCGTTGGGCCCAAACGATACGCTTGGCACTCTTCTGGCCTCAGCGGAGGCCCTCGCCAGTGGATCTTCATCCAAATTCGGTCGAGAGGAAGCGGCGACGGGATCGTACGCCGAGGCGGATGGAGGTACTCCTGGAGAGTACCCAAAGGGTTCCGTCGGCATGGGACTTATTTGTCCAGCGGGACTCGGGGGTACCGCGAGCGACTTGTGCTGTGGCGGCGAAGATACCGGCATATATGATTGCGTTGGGAGTGATCCTTGCGGGGCATATGGATCGGCCGCGAAATCGGCATAGGGAGTAGAAGCAGGTCGAACTGGGACGCCGGCAGGCGGTGGTGCATACGCAGGCGCACTAGTAGGGACCTGATGTTTCGGTGCATACGGGTCATACGGCGAAGCTTCAGCAGGCGGTGGCGTGCTTGCTTTCGCCGGTGGTGAAGGCGGTGCGAAAGTATCATGCTGGAGCTGAGCTCGAGGTCTGACAGACTGCACGCTAAAGTCGGCGAATTCGCCTTCATCTTCACCGTAGTCGAAAGCCCCGCCTTCGGGGTCTTCGACATCGTCGGTTTCCGGTGCAGGCACGTCGTGAACATGAATCTCTCCCTAGATATAGCGGATTAGCGCTGCATTACAGTCTGACGACAATACTCACCTGATCCTCCATCCCCCGAGTTTCCGCTTGATGAGCCATATCAACCGAGTTCATCCGCGCATGGTTTTCGTTTGGGAAAGGCGGCGGCGCATTCTCACTGGACGGCGACGGCACGAATACGCCTTTCACGCTCGATGACTGCCTTGAGAAAGGCGGAGCTTGATAGTTCGGCGCGGGAACACCATACGTCAATGGTGGAGCTGCGAGCGGTGCAGCGCGAGGTTGCGAGACCTTTTGAGCTGACGGAGGCTGGGAGATTTTTGGCGGAGCGGGATACGCAGCCTGTGTCGGCGGAGCGTATAGTGACGAGGGCGAACCCGAGGTCACGGGTGTCGGCGTCTCGTAATTGGGCGTAGGTGGCTTTGCATGGATTATCGGTACATCGTGGATGACTTCGCTGGCCTGTCGGGCTGGCTGAACCGAAGGTGGCGGTTGCCGTGGCGGAGCACGCGGAGGTGCAGCCATCGCACTCGCAGCCCTCGACGGCGGCGGCGGCAACACACTACTCTGCTGCATCAGACCCCCTGCCGGCGACTGCGGACTGCCCAATCCCGCCATAACAGGAGTGGACACCCTGCTCGCCGGACGATTTGGCATAATCGGCAATGTGGGCGGATCATACGCGTTGGGAAGCGTTGGATGTGCGAGTGCCGACGGCACTTGCTGCGGTTTTCTCGCTGGCGGATGGGTCACATTCGCGGGACTGGCCACGCGTGATGGGCCCCTAGGCGGGCCGGCAGGCGGAGGCGGCGTAACACCTGGAGGAGGTGGATGATGTGCCGCCACGCCGCTGATTCCGAGTCCTGATGGTACATGCGGCACGAACGGTGCCGAAACTGCTGCTGCTGAAGCCGGTCTCGAAAGCGCTTTCGTAACAGGAATCATTGGCGGGTCGTACGCCGTTGACGTCTTCATCCTGTTCAGCGCAGGAGCGGGAGCGGGCTTGCTCGGCATTGAAGGTACCGAGGGGACCAAATACGGCGACGATGCCGTCAATACGGGAGCGGCCGGTTTGAAGACGTTCGGGTTTTGGACGATAGCGACAGGCGGATCATACGGGGAATACGATCTTGTCGGCCGCTCCACTTGATCACGTACATGCGCACCAGACACCTTTGGCTGATAGGAGTTGTATGCATTTGACGGTTGAGGAGGTACATATGCATTGACGGGCGAAGACGTCGAAACCGAAGGCCTATACGGGTCGTATGCGCTGTTTGATGCCGATAAACCTGTCGCCGGACTGAAGGCGTAGTTCAGTGCACCGACAGGGGCGTAAGGCGATTGTTGGGTATTGTACGCGTTTCCAGCATTCTGCGTATAACGATCATGCTTGACCTCTTCCTCCACCGGTTGCACTACCTCACAATCAGCACCGTCCCCGCACACGACTCAGACAACTCACCTTCCTCCTGCTGCTCATCCTGCTCAAACATGCCCCGCGCGACATCCAGCCTCTCCTCCGCCGTATACCAATTCCATCCTCCCGCCTCATCAACCCATCCCTGCGGGACGCCAGCGGCATCGAGGTCCATATCCTCCACGCGCTGCTTTGGCGGCTGTGATGGCGCAGGTGCGGCCGGGGCGGTGATAAAGTCCAGATCGCTTGCTGGAACGTTGCCGAATAGATCGTCTGACTCTTGAGACGTTTCGTGGGCTTGTGTTGATAGTGCGGAAGGGTTGATAAAGTCCAGATCCGTGGCAGGAGCGTCGCCAAAGAGGTCGTCTGCTTCTTCCGTGGTTCCTTCCCTCGTAGCGAACAACTCCTCCGCCGTCCCTGCCGTCTCGCCTGAACCGAACAGGTCCTCCTCCGCCGTCTGTGCGCCGAACAGGTCGTCCTCGGCAGCGTTCGCATGTCCAGCGGCGAACAGATCCCCTGTCTCATTCGCGTGTCCAGCGAACAGATCCTCCTCCTCGCTAGTCTTCCCCTGCGATCGAGCCTCTGGCTGAGAGTGCTTGGTATCCACTTGTACATGCTCCACTGCGATCTCGAATTCCTGCACGAGGGGATCTTCCTCCGGTACGTCGCCGAACAAGTCGTCTTCTGCTGATGGGTCCTGCGCCTTCGTAGCGGGTTCGAAGGAAGGGGTCTCGAGGTGCTCTTGGTTGTGGGGTGGTGATGAAGGCTGGGCGAAGAAGTTCTCGGAGTCCGCGTGGGCGTCCGCCGTGGCGAAAAGGTCGTCGGTCGTATCGGGTTGATCTTCCTGGACAGCGGGTTTCACGACGTTTTCTGAGGTCGCTTCGGCGTGGGTCGGAACGGATCCCTCGTGAGTCGGTGGCTCTTTGTCGAAAGTTGTTGCGTCCACGCTGCTTGACGGGGCTTCCTCTGGCGGTGATACGGCATCCTCCTTTATCGGTTCGGGTTGAGCAACCAGTGGAGCATCCACCGCTTGCTCCCCGTCCGATCCTTTGTCTTGCTTGTCCATCTGTGACACGGCGACAGATGAAGGCGTAGGTTGCTGTTCATCTGCGAATACAGTCTCTGCGGATGGTTCTTCTGTAGGCTTGTCGTCGGACGACGTCGATGGATGCGTCGTTTCGATCGTGGGCTGAACGTGGTTGAAAAGCGGTTCATTCTCCTTGCTTCCAACCTGCTCCTCCTGCATCGCAATCTCCTGCCCTGTCTCGATCTTGGGCTCGCCCAGGCCTGCGAAGAGGTCTGCCCCTTCCCCTTCCTGCGGCGTGGAGCCGAAAAGGTCGTCCTGTGTTGATGGTGCCTCGGACTTTTCGAGGATGGGCACTGGCGTGGGTCCCGTTGGCGTCTCCTTTGCGTCCTGTTCATCCCCAATAGTCTCCTCCACCTTCAAAGCCTGATCGTGCTCTGACGGTCCATCCACAGCCGTCTCTGTCTCCACCGCTTCAGCAAGCTGCACCCGTTGATCCGCATCCTCCTCCTTCTCCTCCAATTGCGGCGTCGTCACCGCCGCGGCCTTTGCCTTGGCCTGCTGTGTCTTTTTCTTGTTCTTTCCCATCTTGCGGACGTGGCGATAGGGACACAAGTGAGGGAATGTGGGCTGAAGAATGGGAAGTATAGTATCAGTATCATCAGGTTGTGGACTCGTCATCGCGCTTCCCCGCGTCTCCCGTAAATTCGCGGAGTTTCGCGCTTTAGCGGCCGCCCCTATGTCTCGACGTCCCATGCCACTCTGTGCTCTGTGACTCTGAACGTCGGGGTGCATCCATGGGCATCTCGAGCAGGCCTTCCAGTCTACATCAATCATCAGGTACCAGTTTACCGTAGTGAGCCATCAGAAGATTCCGGCTTTCCTGGCTGAAAGACGGCAAAGCGTGAGTGTGGTAGAGGCGGGCAATATGTTGGATAACCGCCTTCGAGAGCTATACTCTGGTGATAGTCGCTCCATCAAGCTACAGAGAAAACCTCCATACGCAGAAGAGGGAAGTTGGGAAGTTCCTCTTCAGCTGGCCCTTTGTCCCTCTTTTGCATTCCAATTACAATAGCTTCATTTGCATACCGTCCATGTTTGCGATCTAGTTGTACAACCCTTGTATCCTTATGAATTCTCCCCGTATATGATTATGAACAACCCCAGATTATGAACCCCAATCCCAAAACCACTCAACCCATCCTCCCCGCGCATCTACACACCCGGCCTCGTAAAGTCCGGGAAATTCGGCCAATTGCCCAACGCCGCAGGATCCCCTCCGATCCTGACCCACTGCGAATACGACGGCGTCGGTCCATCCAGCAGGAACAACTGGTACCAACCCGGCGGACAAACATGCGCGTTCGGCGGGGCGACGATGGTGCAGCTGTTCCCGCCGCAGTTGACTTGCGGGAAGAGGATACGCTGGTTCATGCTGTTCCCGTGTGTCGACGTGATCGGCGCGACGAGGGAGACCCGGAGCGGACCGCCAGAGGAAGAGGTGACGGTGATACCATGCGAACTTCCGTACGCCCATTCCGTCTGGCCGATAGTGTAGGTCGGCTGACGTCGTCCGTCGGTGAGATATGGCGGGACATAAACCTCTACCCTATGCTCCTCGGGGAACTCGGGGTCCTGCGGGTCCGAACCAGTGACCAACACCCGACCATCATGCAGAAGAATCGCTTCGGAATGATACATCCTTGCGACAGGGGTCGACCCGAGGATCGACATGCGTGCTCCGACGGGCTTGGACGGGTCGTACAGCCATGCTTGGAGGTTGGGTTCTTTGGCGAGACCGAAGCCGGCGACGCCGAGTTTGGCGCCGTTGAGGATGAGGAACGTGCCGTCGGGAAGAGAGACCATGTTGGGCATGACACGTCGAGTTGGCTGGAGGGAGTACAAATTAGCCAGGAATCGTTGGATTCGCAAAGGAACTCACCATCCGTTCGATAGTCCACTGAGCATTGGCAGCCTCCGGCTGAATCGATGCACAGTTATCCAGCGCTCCAACAGCAACACCTGGTGATCCTCCACAGACAATAAACGTGATCGGGTCCGTATACGGTGCATACTGGGGGAAGATGCCTGCAGCACCCTCAAGCGGGTAGGTCCGTCCGCCATCTGGACTGGCAACGGACGCAGGCACATTCGGCAGGGTCTTGATCGTCGCGAACGTGTTTTCGTCGAGGATCCGGGCTTCGTTGTAGTACTGAACGAAGATGCCGCCGCCGGGGAGGACGTAGAGGTAGGGGTAGAGGTTGTTGGGATCGGTTCGGGCGAGCCAGTCCATGTATAGCGCAGTTCGCCCTCCAGCTGGAGTAGGCAGGATCTCCAAAGTCGGAACGGCGACATCATTGCTGCCTCGTTCGCCGCCGACAACCAGGATTGAGCCGTTTGCCATCAACATGACACCCGGGTACCATCGTCCGTCCTGCATGTGGACTTCAGAGTAGTTTTCTTCCCAGTCGTTCTTCCCCCTGACTCCTGGTGAGCCGTCGGGGGTGTATAGGCGAATACCGTAAGTCGACTCGTATGACCATCCACCGATGGTGATCACTCGACCCGACTTGTCCGGAAGCGTAAGACCCGCAGCGCAGAACACATCCGTCCATGACCTGTCTGCTTGCATGTGCATCGTACGCCATGCAGCACCCATGTCGTTCGTAAGCGAGTAGTCGAGCTCGTAGGCTCCTGTCGTGTTCGGTGCCCCGGTGCCAAACTTCTCGACAAACGTAACCTTGTTGTTGATGCCGAGCGTGGTGATAAGAGGAACGACCAGGCCTCCGATGAGGAACTCGTAGCGACCAGTGTTGGCTGGAGTCTCCCATTTCGTTGTCTCTGGTCCAGTGTAATAGCTGATGAGGTTGGCGCCGCCGCAGATCGTAGACGGATCCCCCTCGCACGCTTGTGCACATTGATTATCGGCCACCGTACGAGCTCCAGAAGCAACGACATCGGACGGATCGCCACATAGGCACTGGTGACCGAATTCCATACCTGCGGCCGTGTAACCGAAAGCGCCGCATTGAGTGAGGCAGATTTCCGGGGTCAGGGTTCCGAGTCGCTCAAAGATATTGGGCAGAGTACGCTGGGCGGCGGCGTCGGTGACACAGCCAGCGTACTTCCAGCCTGTCGGAAGGTTGGCGTCCTGCACTGTGGGCACCGCGATTGACGTGAGATTGGCTTTGGTCGAATATACTGACATTCTGTTGGCTGCCCCGCATGCTTCTGCTTGCGCTCCGCCACAGGGCATGGAACATTGGGTGTCCGCGGCTGCGACCGCACCGCCATTGATGATGTTGTTGCCGCACCAACATTCCGTGGAGTACTGCATACCGGCAATGGAGAAGCCGAGGCGACTGCAGGTAGCGATGCACGACTCCACAGTCAAGGTGTTGCTTGCCGGCTGACCGTTGGACAGGATGCGTCCGTTGGCATTGTCGCTATACAAAAGTTCGACCGTCAGTTGACGTTAAAGAGGGAGATCAAGAAAGCGACTTACATATAGCAATTACTATACGCCCAGGGTGTGGGAAGGCCGGTTGTCACCGGTTTCACGGTCGAGCCACCAGCAGGAGGATTGACGACTGGCGGTGGATTTACTGGCGGTGGATTTACTGGTGGTGAAATCGTCCCGCGATATTGCCATACGGTCAATCTGTCGGCCCCACCACATTTTTGGGTTGCATCAGCCTGACAGGGCATGCTGCATCCCGTCTCGCCGTTCGGAGCCTTGATTCCAGCGTTGGAAATGACGGAATCGCAAAAACATTCGACAGTATATTCGGTGCCGGAGATCGGGTACCCGGCGGCCAGACAAGCTGCCTGACATCGTTCGTGACTGTTCTGGCCGCCCACATTCACTCCGAAGCGCAAAGTGCGGCTGGCGACGCTGTCGGTGTAGCAGCCGAGGTATTCCCATCCGGTAGCTGCCGGGGCGGCACTCGATGTAGTAGTGGTCGCGGAGGTGCTAGAAGTCGTCACTGCCGACGAGACAGGGGACGAAACGGGCGGAATGACAGCGGAGGAAGTTGTAGAAGTGCTGGATGAGATAACCACCGGCGTAGTTGACGAAACAACCGTCGACGTCGTTGTACTTGTGGAAAAACTGTATACATTCAGACGGTCGGGACCCCCGCAGTATTCAGAGCTATTGCCAGCGCATAACATTGAACAGCCCGATGCAGCGGGCTGCCCTCCGTTCTGGAAGGTGTTGCCGCACCCTGAAGGAACAAAATCAGCACTTCCCAAAAAAAAGGTTTGAAAAAAGTACTTACAGCATTCGACCGAGTACTCTGCGCCCGCGAGGCCGAAGCCTGCCGCTTGACACGCCGCCGTGCAGGTTGCGATGGTAAGCGGACCTTGCGGGGTTACTTGATTGGTGAGAGTTCGAGCGCCGGTGTCACTGCAGACGCGGGAGTCAAAATCCACGTTTAAAGACTCAAAGATGGATCGACTCACGTGTAACAGCCAACAGACCTCCAAGGCCCCACTCCAGGGTTCGTGACAGGTCCGGCAGGAGGCTCCTTTCCGTTCCAGAAGATGTTGAGGCGACCTCCGTTACCGCATGGCTGAGTGCCGTCTCCTGAACACGCCATGGCGCACTCCGATTCGGGTGCTTTCGCGCCACCGGAGGCCAGAGCGTTTCCGCAGACTTTGAGACCGAGAAGACATCAGAGTCTATCCAGAGTGTGGAAGACGTGCGACTCACAGCATTCCACGGAGTATTCGGTGCCGGCGTAGTTGTAGCCACGACCGTCGCAGAAGGCGATACAAGCTTGAGCGGTCATCGCGGTGCTACTCGCATACGTTGCGGACGAGAGGGTACGCGCCCCTGGATTGTCGCTACCTCACGAGGAAAGGAATCATAAACGAGCGACCTCGAAGAAGGTAGCCATCCGACGTACGTGTAGCATCCTTGTGACCGCCAAGTACCGGGCAGTGTTGCGGGGACGGCGAGCGCTTGCTGCCGCTTGAGGGGGGTGACACGGGCATCGACGAGGCTCGACTATGAGGCGGGGAGGTATAGGTCAGACCTGCATCGACTGAGAGGTTGAAGAGCGGCTTACCGATGCGAAGAGTAGTAGGAAAAGGGTTGACAAAGAGATAAATGGAGCCATTGCTATGAGCCCCGGAAGATGAAGCCCACTGCGATGATGCTTTCCACCTCATCGTCTATTCGTGACCTGCCCCGGTATATATACCTGTCCTACTCAATGTCGGACGTTCGAGTTCTGCCGACCATCGACGGATCCCAGCGAGTGTACCGGTAGAGCAATATCATGTCGGGTCACGGATACAGAGACGGGAAGTTGCCTTGACAGTCAAAGCGGCCGTCTGCTGTCCCAGTCGCTGTCGCTGCAGAGCAGAGGTCTACTGTACCGAAAGAAGAGGGTTCACCAAACGTCCAGGCATCACATCCTCGAGCTGCTCACCTTGGCCAAACGAGGCAACCCGACAACCTCTTGCCATGTATTGCTATCCTGCTTCGGGCGTTGTTACGAGACATCCATCCGGTACGGCAACGTTCATACGGCAACGTCTCATCTGCGACACTGCGGCTGGCGAGGTGTATGACGACCTTGGCGTACTCGTGACGAAAGCAGCAACAACACAGCACAAACCAACGACCAGCTCGAGCAGCCTATGTCTCGGACGCCCCGCATCCGTTTGTCGCCTGACGGCGCATATAAGCGCCGGTCAGTGACGTTAACCGAATCTGTTATTCCAAAGTGGGCTCACCTATTCGTGTCATACGAGATCAGCGGGGTAAGAAGGCGTTCCGAAGGCTGGTACACGTCGGGGAGCCGTCGGGGAGAAGGCGTTCATGGGCTTCATTTGACAATATAGATACAGACTTCCCGTGTGCGGAATCGGAGGGGAGGTCGGTGTCGTCTGCATTGGCGGCCATACTGATGCTCCGAGCCACGCCAAGGTATTCCTCCCGTATCTGGACCACGTATCGTCGAGGCAATGATTGAGGCATTATTGCTTTATCGCCCCGTTCGGATGATCGCTTGAAATGATAGAACACCTCGCTGCGAATCCAGACGATTCCATACCCGCCAGGATCGGAATGTTCGGATCGGATACATATTCAGCCTGTAGATGATCTGGTGGACAGTCAGCCTATAGACGACCTGTCCTAGCAGCTGACCTGTTCCGTACTCTTGAAAGCGGGGACTTCAACCGCGGCTGAACTGAAAGTGCTTGGGCTGAGATGCATATTAATTTGGTCTTCAGCAGTCGGCTGAGCGTTGGAGGCCTGAGCAGGGCTCTGTACTGGAACCGCTGCTTGGGTAGCATCGATCCGTGTCGGCTGTCCTCTATGCCTCGTTGTATCCGACTCTTCCACCGTCTTAGATAACTTCTTAGATGTTCTACAGCTTCCTACCGATTCTGCGTGTTTCAGGCTGAAGCTGTTACAGTGCGCGGAATCAAGCGGATGCGTCTGAGGTTTACTTTTGCCTTCACTTCTGAGGAAAGACAGGTCATTACTTGTTTGGGATTCACGTGACTCTTCTGATAGTGAGCCCGATCGAAACTTTCCAGCGCTGCCTCGCTCCCGGCGCCCAGACGCAACAAGAACCTCCTCCTTCACCCATTGGCACCACCACCTTTCAATCCGCACAAGCAAGTCCTCAAGAGCCTTCTTCGTCACCGGTCGTACCCCTCCCACCGACACCGTACCTACTTGCAAAAATGGCCCCTACTACCGCCCGAAAGTCCAAGTCCTCCAAGGAGTCGGCCTCGATCAACTCCAAGCTCGCCTTGGTCGTCAAGTCTGGACGAATCGCATTGGGTTACAAGCAAGCCTTGAAGAACCTGCGAAACGGCAAGGGTGAGTTCGCGTTTCGCTTTTGGATGGGGGAAGGTGATCCGGTGGATCTCGTGTGACGCCGGGGGACTGGAGCTCGAATGCTGAGAAGGTCCCCGTTGCTGATGCGTTGTGTGTTCTTCCCGTAGCCAAGCTCATCTTGATCTCGCAAAACTGCCCTCCCTTGCGAAAGTCCGAGATTGAGTACTACGCCATGTTGTACGTATCCGCGCACTATCCCTTTCTTTCCCTCGTCCTGACATCTCGTTCCCCCGCCAGGTCCAAGACCGCCGTCCACCACTACCAGGGTGGTAACGTCGAGCTCGGTACGGCCGCTGGTAAGCTGTTCCGAGTCGGTCTTTTGACCGTCTTGGACGCCGGAGACTCCGACTTGGTAAGTACCCCTGTCATTCTCACTTGGCTCATTCGCTTACCTCTCGTCCGCTTCCTTCAGCTCGAGGTCACCGAGGCCGCTTAAACGTCTCGTTTTCAGCGCCGTGCCCATCCCGATTCTCCGTAGTATACCGTTTCTGGGGCATTGTTGTATTCGCGGCAAGTATGTTTGCGTGACTAATGTGTACGAGGCGATATGTCATGGTGATGAGGGACTTGCTATGCTTTCGTTGCCTTGCGGATGGGTCGTGAATTGTGGAACACTCGTCCATCAGATAATCGTGTGTCCGAGTTGAAGTTGGCAGTTCGTGTGGCGTCATTGTGTCCCTGCTTTTCTGGCTTGTTTGCTTTGCACATATGAGCTTGCCCCCCCCATTGTTCCGATGACACCTATCCTCTCTACATCGCATCTCATGCCTCGCATCTCGAACGTCTTGAGCGTTCTCTCGATCTCGGCTCTATGGAGAAGAGCTGGGAGACTGATGAGGAATCCAAACCGGCATCATTGAATTGGTTCCGCAACAGGCAGATGACGAGTCATGCATGTCGAACAGCTTTCAACATCTGTTTGTACCAAGGCCTATCTTGTCAATTGGCTATACAGCAGCTCTATACCCCAAACCTCGTGGCCATGTTCAAGAAACCAAAGAAACCCACGTTCACAAGCGCTGATATCGAGGCCCAGCTGTCGCAGGTACGCCATCCCGCTGAGACACGTAACCTACGCTCATATGTTCCCCTAGATAACCCTCGACGAAACCAACAGCACCGCCGAAAACCTCGAACCCCTCGCACCGCTCGTCAAGACCCTCCAAGACACCCAAAGCTCCCAGCTCTACCTCCGGAGCCTGGATACCTTCGTGCAAGAAAAGGAACACGAGATCGAACGGATCTGTAATGAGAATTACGAGGATTTCGCGTCCGCCGTGGGGATGCTGTTGGGTTTGAAGGAGGGGACGGGGCATTTGAAGAGTCAGATTGGGCTGTTGGATGAGCAGATTGGGCAGGTGGGCCAAGAGTTGAGTAACAAGGTGTGTTTCGTCGGTTTCCAGCAAGTGTCTAGGTTGACGATCCGGGATAGAAACGTGCGCTATTGAGGCACAAGAAGGTGGCGAGGAATATCGACGAGGCGATTGATTCACTGCAGTCTTGTTTGAGGGTGTTGGATCAGGTCAACAAGGTCAAGGAGATGATCAGCAGTAAAAAGTACTTTGGTGCACTTCGTGTAAGTCTCGCCATTCCCCCTAAACTCTCCCCCTGACCACTTCCCACAGGCACTGGAAGGCCTCCGCACCCTCCCACCAAGCACCATCTCCTCTACCCCATTCTACCAACAAATCATGCTCTCCATCCCGCTCTTCCGGACCGAGATCAAATCCGCCGTTACGGCCGAACAAAATGCATGGCTCCTCGGCATCCGAGAATCCAGTCCCCTTGTCGGACAGCTGGCGTTGCGGCATATGGAGGTACGCGCACGGAAGTGGAAGAGCAAGGTCGAGAGGGATGGGAATGTTAAGCAGGTGCGGATTGGGAGTGCGATTGAGCTCGTGAACAACGAAAAGTCGGAATGTGAGTTCGTTTTGTGGGAGAAGGGGAGGTGCTGATCCTCCGTGTAGTCAACCCGCTCAACAATGAGCATATCTCGATGGACTTCAAGCCCCTGCTGCAGTGTATCCATATCTACGACGCGCTCAACAGCCGTGCAGAACTTCAACAAGCGTATCAGGCTGATCGACAGGTACGTTCAAGGCGAAATAGCAGTCACCGCAAGCTAACAACTTCCCTTAGCGGCAAGCACAACTCATCCTCTCCACCCGCGGCGCCATCACCCCGGAAACCATCAGCACGACCCTTCCCGGGCTCATGGAAGACCTCGTCGGCTTCTTCATCATCGAACAACACGTCCTCAAGACGACACGCACGTTCCGCACCTCGCGAGAAGTCGACGAGCTCTGGGATGAAATGTCCGTGGCGATCGTACAGGTCGTTTCGGATGGATTGAAGAATTGCGAGGATTCGAATACGTTTTTAACGGTCAAGTTAAGTATCTTGAGGTTTGAGCAGACGCTGGAGGTGAGTCGTCCGGAATCACGTAGTGGTCCGAGCTGAAGGTTGGTGCAGGGGTACGGATACGACGTGTCGGCGTTGACGAGATTGATCATGACCATGTTTGAGCGGTATTCCGACCTCTTGCAGCGGAAATACAGCGCGGATTTCGACCAGGTCAGTTTCTCCCACTGTACTATCATCCCTGCGCTGATCGATGTCTTTCAAAGATTGTCATGGAGGACGACAATCAACCGATGTTGGTCAAGGACCAAGCAGAGTTTGATCAGGTCGTCGCGGCGTGTTGGCTGGCACCTGGAGAAGCAGAACATCTGGCTACGTCAGTACTGGTTATGCCCCGCTGCAATAGTTCGAAACTGACGATGATGCTCAATCTGTTACCAGTCAACCGTTCCCACGCACAATGCCGTTCTCACAAACGTTCCCAATGTGCTGTATCAACATCCGCGATTTCGTGGATCAATTCCACCACTTTGTGGAAGGTGTCACGCAGAGGCACAGAAATATCGACGAGCTGCTTCGCAAGGTACGCTTCTCGGAGGTCTCTCCATAGCCGCTCATTCTCCCCACGTTCAGTCTCTCGACGGCCTGCTCATCAGCCACGTCAGCAAGAATATATGTAAACGGTTGAGCGAGATGAACAACCTGTCACAAATCGCGCAAGCCGTGATCAATCTGGAGCACTTCGCTGTCGCTGCTGAGCAGCTGGAAACGCTGTTGATGACGTTAAAGTCAGTACTAAACGCGTCATCTCCGCAACTATCATTGACCATACTTATCAGATACGGCATCGGGCACCAAGCATCATCCTCTGCCGGTTCCGTCCTCACTCTACAATCCTCCGAATCCTTCGAAGCAGCGGTAGACTTTGCCCAGGGCCGAATCGACAGCCTGATCGCCTCGAAACTAGACGAATTCTTTGAAATGGCAGAATACGACTGGACGCCGCCCCTTCCAGCCAGCATGCGGAAACGCGGCGTCGTCAGCGGCACCGCGGCGCAAGCTGTGAATCGCCCGTCGTCCCCGGCCGTCGGACAGGCGGCGCAGAGGCAGAGCACGACGATGCAGTGGTTTGACGCGACCACGACGCGGGAGCCGAGCACGTACTTGTTCGAGATGATTACGTTTTTGACGGCGTATGTGGATTCCGTGTTGATCATGTTGAATGAGCGGATCAAGACGAGGGCGTATCGCAAGGCTCTGGAACACATCAATGGCGGGTTGCTAGTACGTATCCTTTTTCGACTCTTGTGCGCGACTGACCCGCCGCTATAGAACTACCTCGTCGGACCAGACGTGCAAAAGCTGAATGAACAGGCACTCAAGAACCTGGTAGACGACGTAACGTTCATCGAAAAGGAAGTCAAGCGCCTCGAGAAACCCGGCCTGGACGACGTATTCGACGAAATCAAATCCGTAAGCCCCTCCGCCACCCTTCCCCTACACCGCTAACTCTCCCGTAGATGATCAACCTCATCCTGTCGGAAACCGTCCAAGCCTACATGGAGCCCTCTATCCGGCAAGGATCCTACACCAGCGTGAAACCAAAACACCTCAAAATCGTGCTGGACAAGTTGGGCCGGTACGTGCCCGATCCGAGGAATGTTACGGCGGAGGATGCGTTGCGGATGGGCAAGAGGAGGAGGGAGGCCGAGCTGGTGGGCAAGTTGGTCCCCGTGGCGCGGTAGGGCTGTATCGGTAGGGAACACGGTTGTATGGATCTCGTGGCGTGCATATTTGGCTGGCTAAAGTGCTTGGTGGCATCAGACGAGATGGATTCTCGGCACGTCTCGGCAGTCTCTGCTGCTTCTAATCGTCGCTCATCAGAGCTGCAGATGGGATGGGGCTCGAGCGTCGTTTCAACCTGAGACATGGAATGGAATGGACGGGGACGAGGAAGGGGAACAATCGATCTCGAACGGAATATCTTCCTGCGGATCCGCGCTCATCGGCGTTATCCGCGGCGAACAATGCAACTTTTGAAACGAGAGGACTGAACAATAGATTATCAACGAACTGCCTGCAAGACTTTGCTAACCGAGCTGGATGGTGTGACAATGGCTAGAGGTTGTCCTGCTCGAGTGTCACCATGCCGCAACAACGCATCTCTCCCTTTACGACCGCCACAATCCTCGCGTTTCATCTCTGTTCCCGGCTTCTTCTGCCGGTACACCAATCCCGATATTGTTCTCTGTACGAACAATGCCTTCGCCCACTTCAATTCGAGGCAAGAGCCACAGGTCTGGGACCTTGTGCTGAACAAGGCTGCAGGACGGCCGAGGGAAAGGACACCGGAGGGAGTATATAGGGCTGATCAGTGAGTGATGGATCAGTGATGTGTGCTTCTTTTCGCATCAACCGCTCATCAAACCCACTTTCCGACCTTTCCCATCCCGCTCGTTTGCACCCCACGGTCCTTACAAAGACTATACGCCCCAGTATCCCTCTACGACATACCCGAAAGGACGACGCTCTTCCCCGAATTGGTGAGTGGATGGTGGGATGTGGATGCCTTTATGACGCGAGCGAGTGATGGAAGCATCATCTGAAACGGTGTCGAACGCCAATCAAACGCGTAATACGGAGGACCTCCTTTCCCTCGCCTTGTTGTCCGGTTTTGAGGGTTTGACCATGTCGAGGCTCGTTGCTGATGCCCTGCATGTTCCGCGTTCTTTCCCTTAGCCCTTCACTTGCCACTCATCAATCACAACATTGCATCATCGTTTCATTGGCTGTGCCTCTGGTAAGTCGCGCTGGCAACTTTCCCTCGCTGCTCAACGCTGATCCTTCCCTTGCCAATCATCAATCAGTCTTCATCCATCTCAACATACAATAAATAACATCGACTTCTCCTATCTTTGATCGTTTCATCTCTTCGCCATCATGGACGTTGCTGGAAGAAGCAGAAGTCACTCGACCACATCCACCCTTTCCTCGTTGATAAACACCACACAGACGCCACCCCTCGACGCGCATATCGACCAGTTCCAGGGCGATATCGATCCGGCGCTCAAGACACAGCAGAAGGCCCGACCGCCGTCGCCGCAGGACTTTCTTCGTCCGTCATCAACGAGCTTCACCAGTGGACATCCTCATCAGACGGATCATCACGCGGATCAACACCAGCCGTTCTCCTATCCCGCCGACTCGAACTTGACGTACAACATCCACTTCAACGCCCCGCCGCCCTTGTTCGCCGTCAGCAGCTCGATCTACGCTGCACCTCCTATGAGCGCGCACCCCAAGTCGCCCTTTGCACTTGGAGCATACAACGCCGGACCTACCGCCACTCTCTCGCCACCATCGCAACACGCTCGTGTTCCCGCCGCCGAAGCTTCCCCTGTCGACGCACGCCGAGCTCCGCCGACACCGTTACCGTTCACCCATCCCTATTCCGCGGGATACTACATCTCGACCGGCCTCACCCCGCTCTACACCTCGACCCAGTTCCGCGTCGGAGGTGATCCGTTCTTTGGCGCCATGTCCCATCTCACGCCGACGCCGAATCAGTCCACGTTCGAGGCGGCGCAGCAGGATTATGCGGCGTTTCCGTTGCACCGGCCTCAGCCTTTGCGGATGAGTGATCCGAACGTCGAGTCGAGGCTCGCGTCGGTCGCCGAGGCCGCTGAAAGTCCCGTCAAGAGCGAGGCCGATGTTTCCAACAAGGTCATTGACAAGGATGCTGCCCACTCGCCCGCCGCGCAGAACCAAGACGCTACTTCCCGTGCGCCGCAGGAGAGCCAGCAGTCCCTTCCGCGATTCCCGCAGGGACAGATGCCCGTCAGCGGGTATCCGATGAATCCTCCGTCCGAGTCTACGAGACCTGCGAATGGCGGTTCCTCGTACTACGAGCACGCCGCGCCCCAGCATCTCCCCAACTTTGGTAAGTCTCCCCTCCCGCAAACACGCTTTCTTGACTGACGTCTCCTCTAGTCAATCCCGGATCGATACCCATCAACGGCCACCACGCCCGTCTCCCATCCATCACCTTCCCCCCCTCCGCCCCCGTCTTCAACCACGCCCCGCCTCAGACCTACTCGGTCTTCTTCGGCCCCGACGGACAGCCGCACTACATCCCCAACGCGATGCCCCAGGCGATCCAAGACATGAACGGGAACCTTACCTACGCGTACCCGCCGCAGGCGTTCCAGCCCGCCCAGGCCATGTCCCACCACGCGTGGGCGAGGCAGCAGAACGCGTTTGCGTACCATTACGGCGAGGAGATGGAGCTGGACGCGCCGACGCCGGAGCATCGGCATTCTGTGGCTTCGCCCGCCGGGAACATCAGTCGGTCCCCTGCGGCGCGGTACGCTGCGCGAACGGAGGACGCCGAGGGCGAGTCCGAGCACGAGCGCTATGCCGTCCCTCGTGCGTCGACGAAGCGGTCGCGCAGTCTTTCGATGTCGTCCGTTTCGGAGGACAGCGCGGCGGGTGACGTCGAGTGGCAGCCGCGGAAGAAGAATGCGAAGAAGACTTCCGCGGCGGCGACGGCGGGACGGAAGGCGGTGGATGCGAAGCGGGTGGATGGGCGAAAGGCGTTGATGCAGATCCACGGCGAGGATGATGGGCGGGTGAGGTATACCTCGAACGCTGAAGACAAGCAGACCGATAGGGTGAGTACTGCGTGTTGATCCTCGCGATGTTATGCTGACTTTTCCGTCTACAGCTCAAGCGAGAATGCTACACCTGTGGTTCTCGAGACCCTCCCAGTTGGCGACGAAGCTGCCTCAACCACGAGAACATTGTACGTATCTCGGTCCTCTCAGCTTATACTGTGCTAACCCGTCCTGCTTTAGCTCTGCAACCGATGTGGCATCTACGAAAAGACGCACGGCATCGCCCGACCCTTTCCGCTCGACGAGATCCCCAACCCGCCTCCCCGGCTCTCTACCGCCGCCAAGAAGCGAAAGAAGTCGGTCAAGGAGCTCGGCCTCAAGTCCCTCCATATCACGACCGCCCCGGCTCGAATGAACGTCGTCAATGTCAGCTCTGCGCGAAACGATGCCGAGAATGTCCGCCGTGCCGGGAGCCAGGGCGATTTCGGCGATGATTCCGGATCGGAGGATGATGCCAATCGACGTGTCAGCTTGAACTCGAACAGTGAGTCGCTTGTACGCCTTCCTGTAGTTCTTGGCTAATCCATTCCTCCTAGAATCCGCCGGTGTCGCTTCTACAGCAAGCGAATTGACCGCTTCCACCGCAGGACCTCAAACCCCTCACTCTCTGGACGACATGTCCCCTCACCACGCCGGTCCGCGCGCCAAGGCTTCCGCCATCTACGTCCAGCCCGGCGACGTGTCCCACCGTGCCTTTGCCCGGCCCTCGACTGCGTCGGGGAAGAAGGGATCCAAGGCTTTCCCCAACAAGGCGGGACGATCTACTCAGCGCAAGTTCTTCCGGGGTGAGAGCGAGGATGATGACGAGTAGTCTTGATATCTGCGATGCGTGATGGTGCGGAGAAGGGTGCGAGGGTATACTTTAAGGGATGCCTTAATGACGAACGGCTCTTGGTGATTTGTGATGACTTGTTGTACTATAGGATGACCCTGATGATGCATGTATGCTAGTACTGGTGGTTGCTCTTTCTCGTATTCCCTCCTCCTGTCGAACGACATCACCGTAGGCCACTTGATAGCAGATGACGAGGAGAGGAGAGCTGAGGGGAGCTGAGAGGAGCGCTAGCAGGAAGACGAAGGTGGAAGTGTTTACTTTGTCGCTGCGGAAGCAAAAAGCACCTTGTCTTGCCGTTCAATATCTTTGAAGTCGTCCAGCTCTTCACTTCATACTCGTCACCCTCGACCGTCGACCATCATGTCCGTTCAAAACAGGGTCGACTTCCCGCCGCCAAAGGCCACGCCAGCGCTCAGTACCACCGACGACGACACCCAGTCATTCACCGAGAAATGGTCCGTGCACCTCCCTCGCCGGCTGCTCATCCTTCCGCCAACAGCCCTGCTCCTCGGCGCATTCATCGGCGTCTCCCGCGGCGGGACGAGGGCGAGGCTGAGGTTCTTGGCGGAGAATGCGCATCGGCAGCCGACGACGATACAGGGATGGGTGAGCCTCTCCGGACTTTGGCGTTTCCGGAGATAATCTTGAACTTTTGTGTGAAACAGTACTTTTATACCAAGACTCGGAACTACAGGATCCTCTTCGGCTCGTTGAGGGAAGGAGCGAAGACGGGTCTCACCCTCGGCGCAGCAACAGCGTTATACGTATTGTCCGAGGAATGCGTGCGTACGGCCCGGAACAGGCTGGGACTGACACGGGGCATATCGTTCGGCCAACACGGAGCAGGACCGACGGATGAAGGAGTGCCGCCGGCGGCTACGATACCAGCGGTCGGGCTCGAATGGCTAGACGGAGGAATCGCGGGAACGATACTCGGCAGCGTGATATCCATCTTCAGTACGTCCCCGCCTCTCATTCCGTCACATTCGCTTACCCCCACTCTAGACCGATTCCCCGCTCCGCTGTTCGCACGTACGGTACTCCTCGGAACGACGTTTGGCGCTCTAGAAGGCTGCTTGAGGATCGCGCAGGATAAAGTTGGGCGGTTGAAGGAGGAGGAAGAGCGGCGGCGGATGGAGGAGGAGGCGACGGCGGCCGTTGTGGATGGAGAAGGGAAGGAGGGTCAGTCCGTCGTGAGAGTGTAGCAGGGAGAGATTGGACGCAATTGAAGCGTCGACCACGCGTATCGGGGCGACGTCGTGAATCCGGTCCAGCTCGGCATCTGTCAGCTTAGCGTGCTCACAACGTGGGGTTGATGAGGTATGCGTCGGTAGAAACCAAGGCGCTCGTCAGAATAGGACGATAGCTTGTGCATCTTGGCGGATCAGTGTGGTCCGTCTAGAGATCAAGGGATTTTATCGCAGGAGAAAACTTTACCATCCCCGCGATATCCTCAGCTCCTCCGTGGTTTGCACGTACATCATGTGCCAGCGCTATGCCACACAGCAGCACCGACGGACGGAATGTGGGTCCGTGTCTATCGCAAAGGAGCAGCCGGTGTTCGAGTCGACCGCCCACAATCCCCTGCACACAATAGTGTCATGCAAAGAGGATACTGCAGCCTGAAGGGTGAGCTCGAAGCATCCGGCGTACCAGCGGGGCAGGGTCGAATAGGCATAGGAGTCGCGCGACCGATCGTTGCAGCGTTTCTGCGAAGCTCGGTTGCTCCATGTCAAGAGATGCCTACGGTACACGTCTGCAGAAATGGTCGCTCCTCGGGATGTTACGGTGAATGTCGTATCTAAGCAGATCTGACCGCGACAAGGCGGTGGTCCGGTGGCGTGTGAGGGCTCGCAAAGCAAGGCATCTAGCTCGGTGTTCGGACTCTCGCATGACCCTCCGCCAAGTCCTACGTTGCGACGCCGGCCTCAATTAGGCCGCGCTCGAATCCCCCGGTGCTATTGCAACGCGGCTGCGCTCTGACAGCCTGACAGCCGTTCTTTGACGAAAACAAAGCGAAAGTGCTTCGAAAAGTATCAGTTGCCCTACCGAACGTGGCCCACACGCAGGAGGGTGTCCGGATCGCATACAGAGGTCGTTGAGGACGGCAAAAAGAGAAAGGTACGGTGGGTATGCCTCATCCCAGCATTCGACGTCAAAAAGGAATCCCTCGAACCTGGATTGAACAGGTGACCGCCGCAGGCTTGGATTGAATTCTCATTACAATGCGGCGCTCTTCCAACTGAGCTATCGAGGGAATTGATGTTTTGAGATCTCTTTGAGATTATATAATGTTTGTTTGCGGAGTTGCTGGTCTGCTGCAATTTGCTCCATACAACGTTTCTTTTCTTTTCCTCCTCTGCAAGAGCGGCATGCTGCGGCGTCAGCCACTGGCCGGTCAGCCAGCTCGAGGTCTACGAGTTGGTCAAGCGCGAAGCGGAGGGGATAGCAGCACTTCCTACGACGCAAAAGTGTGGCAGTACAGGTAAAGACGAGGCAAAAAACTTGCCGAAAGCGCTGACGATCTTCCGGTCCGATGTCCGCTGCCCCTGCGACAGAAAGCTCGACAGAAGATCACATGCTCTACAGTACCAATTGTGGAGGTCAGAACGCATCATCGGCTTGTTGGATGAAAGAGTTTATGGAGTGCTCGAGTATTTCCCGAAGGCCAGCTTCGAGTCAGCGGTGGTGGTCCCTGCCCAGCAGAGCTGACATCTGGTATACTTGGCGACCGCCAGAAATAGCTGCTCTACGGGAATTTGACAGCGTATGCCCGATACCCGAACTACCCGAACTTCTATACCTTGCTGATCAGGACCTATGACACCTCACCCTTTTACCATAGAAAACACGGGTACACGAATAGCATTTTTCTTCAAGCGAAAAACAGGTTTTTCGGAGCCGTCTGGGTGTCATTTTAGCATTATTCTTGACTGAATCTCGCCGGACTCCGGTCACTTCTTAGCAGTATTTTTGCTTCCATTGGTGATCCCCCGGCCATAAAAAGTAGGTTGGAAGGGGAGATGTCTGCTCCGCGTCTTTCTCTCGATGTTCTAGAGGGTCCAGAAGAGCCCACTGGGTCAAATCACCAGATGCGGCTGTTCAAGAGCGATTCTGATATCTTACACCAAATGACGTGTGTTTCGGTCCGCAAAATCGCTGTTTTTTTTTCTGATGACGTAAGCGGAAAAGCTTAGGTAATACCGATATAGTGCATGTCAGAATAGCATTATTTTCAGAGATTTCCTCGAAAAATAGCATTATTCTGGTCGAAAAACGAGGGTCAAATGACACCGTCAAAGGCAGAGTGTCATAGGTCCTTGCTGATCCTGAAGGATTATGGAGCTGATTATGGAAGGATCTGGCAGCTGATCTGAGAACAGCTATATCTGCACCTTTCATAACCTTCCGAGCAGGCACATGTTGTTTAGCGATAGCCGAGGAGACGCATGCTCTCTGCGCATCTGCAGCTCCTCTTGCCACTTCTTGACCTGTCACGGCCGGTCAAGAGCTTTCCTTCGCAGCTCCTTTGGTCCCCAGCTCCACGAGCTGTCCCAATCAAGACAGCTTGCCCAGCTGCTCATGCATACGGCAGGTCCCGAGTTGCAACGGTACTGCACAGTTCGACAGGCGGTCAGCGTCATAGGCACCTCGGACGGTACCGGTGAAAGACAGCTGCTATGTGAGCTGTGAGGAGTCGTCCTTGGAGAGCCAATGGGCAGTCAAGCATTCGCAAGTCGCAGGCCCTTTCCCTGATTCTCGAACAGGTCCCTTGAATATGACACTTTTTCTAGCGTTGGAGTCATCCATCCGAGCGAGTCTCCCCATATGGAGCAGCTGTTCGGTGCCCTGATGCCTCCGCATCGGACGGATGAGGGACCCCTGCTTGCGCTAAAGGAGCCCAAAGGGGATCACCTGTGGAGGTGAAGGAATAGCCGACAGTCGTACACATCGGCTGGGGTGTAAGCTAGAAGACGATCCTCTTTACTCTTTTTGTGTGAGAGAGGTATATATGGCGGCCTTTACATTCCCCTTCGTGTCGCACGACAACATGCCCGTAATCACCAGCTCACACAACACTCACCATGGCGGAGTACAAGAGCGAGCCCAGCAAGATCGAAACTGCTCATTACGAGTCCCGCCCCGACGGTCAATATGCCCAAGACTATCCGGAGAAGGGAATCAGTACCCAGATCGAGGACATTGAGGTCAGCGAAGGTACGCACGTCCACAACGTCCTCGCCCATCTCAGCAAGGAAGAATTGTTGGCCGATGTCGACCGATTCGCCACGCAACACGGTCTCGAGGAGCACATTCACGATCTGCGAAAAGGTGCTCTCCTCGCCCAGAAACCTCAGCAATACATGTCTCTGCCGGAACTGGATGAATCGGACAGGGCCATTATCACGCAGGAGCGCCTGCACAAGTGGAAGCATCCCATGACGCTTTACTGGACGATTTTCGTGTGTTCCGTTGGTGCCGCCACCCAGGGTGTAAGTCAAGATTGCGCATCGTTCTTGTTACACGGTACTAAGCTTCACTCCGTGATTGTCCTGATTCCAGTGGGATCAAACAGGTAAGAAACGCTTCGAGACCAACGTTCAGCGCACTAAAACTGACAGAGCCATCCAAACAGGTAGCAACGGCGCCAATCTTTCGTTCCCCGCAGAGTTCGGCATCAACAAGACAGAGGGAGATGTGGGTGTCGTCGCTGCGTTGTCGTCAAATTTCTCGCTGACGCGGAGCACTCCAACAGGAATGGCTCGTCGGCTTGGTCAACGCTGCACCGTACTTTGCCTCTGCACTCTGCGGATGCTGGCTTTCCGATCCTCTGTGAGTATTCAGACATCAGAAACGCGATTCAAGGATTCCGATCCGGGTTTCAGCCTGAAACGCGGAAAAGAATGTGCGATACGTTCTGGCGCTGGGCCAGCGACGTCGCTGCTTCAGCTTGGCCGTGTGCTGATTATCATACCCTGACAGAAACAACTGGCTGGGACGTCGAGGAGTCATCTTCCTCACGGCGCTCTGTCTAATCGCCACTCCCATTGGATCCGGTTTCACGCAGAGCTGGCAGGGACTCTTTGTTTGTCGACTGGGTAAGTTGCTCAGCTATTGCAGCCGGGCAGCTGCTGATCGTCCCATGCAGTTCTCGGTCTCGGTATGGGCGCCAAGGGCTCAACCGTGCCCATCTTCGCCGCCGAAAACTCTCCCGCCTCAATTCGTGGTGCTTTGGTCATGAGTTGGCAGCTATGGACTGCTTTCGGCATTTTCCTTGGTGAGTCTCGAGTTCACTCTGCCATCGGTACCGTCGCTTATCGCTACGAATACAGGTTTTGCTGCCAATGTTATTGTTCAAGACGTTGGAAAGATCGCCTGGAGGCTTCAGCTCGGTTCCGCTTTCATTCCTGCCGTGCCCTTGGCTATCGGTATCTGGTTTACCCCAGGTGAGTGGCTTGAACATGCGATATTTGCTGCCTTGCTCATTTCACCCCTCTCGCAGAATCTCCCCGTTGGCTCTTAAAGAAGGGCCGACACTTCAAGGCGTACAAGTCGCTGCTTCGACTCCGATTCACCCCGCTTCAGGCCGCCCGAGATCTCTACTACATCAGCGCTCAACTCGACGAAGAAGCTAAGATCCTCAAGGCCGACAGCTTCTTCCGCCGACTGCAAGAATTGTTTGTCATTCCCCGTGTCAAGCGAGCCACTTGGGCCGCCTTCACCGTCATGCTCGGCCAGCAGATGTGCGGTATCAACATCATCGCCTTTTACTCCAGCACCATCTTCGCCGAGAACGGATTCAGTGCTCGTCAAGCGCTCTACGCTTCCCTCGGTTTCGGAGCAGTCAACTTTGTCTTTGCCTTCCCCGCCCTGTTCACCATTGATACGTACGGCCGACGAGCGCTCTTACTCTTTACTTTCCCCATCATGGCCGTCTTCTTGCTCGCCGGTGGATTGTGCTTCCTCATCCCCGAGGAAGGGCACAAGACAGCCAGGGTTGGCCTCATTGCGCTCTTCGTCTACCTCTTCGCCGCCGCCTATAGTCCCGGAGAAGGCCCGGTGCCATTCACCTATTCGGCCGAAGTTTTCCCGCTTGCCCAGCGAGAAATCGGTATGGCCTTTGCCGTCTCCGTCTGCTTGGGCTTCAGTGCTATCTTGTCGATCACTTTCCCACCCATGCTGCGAGCAATGGGACCGACAGGCGCTTTCTGCTTCTATGTAAGTGGATTTGCGACGAATCATCTGCAACACCCGCTCACCGGTCTTCTATGTACAGGCTGGTCTAAACGTGCTCGCATTCATCATGATTTTCCACCTCGTTCCCGAGACTAAGGGGTAAGCCATCACCAAAGACTACCAGTTATGGCGTTGACTAATCGCTTTTTGCAGTCTCACTCTCGAAGAACTCGACTACGTCTTCGACGTTCCCTCCTCGACCTTTGTCAAGTACCAGTACAGGCACGCCCTGCCCTACTGGATCAAGCGATGGATCTTCTGGAAGCGAGATGCCAGGTTGGCGCCCATGTTGGTTTTGGACGACGCCGTCGAGGTTGTCGAGCCGAAGCGTCGAAGCAACAACGCTCACAACTAGTGGACTCCTGGCTTGGGTTTCGTTCTCGTCTTATTACTGTATGACAGCCTCAGGAATTATAATCGAAGTGTAACAAGCAGACTACAGTCGATGTATCAATATCAACATGTGCGAATCAAATGTGCTTGTCGCTCCCCGCTGGATGTGGGTATGGACAGATGGACTCATGGGCTCGTCTCACATCGATATGACCATGCGGCATAGCCTGAAGAACGGGATTGACTACAGCAAAGACCGCAAGACTTTGTTCAAGTCAGATGACATAGCAACAGCGACTGTGAATTACAGCTTCAACGAAAACGAGCTTCCTAGACTTACCTCCTGAGTATCTCCCCGGTCTCCCGTCCCCTCGTACCATCAGTCGTCGCCTGTCCTCTGTCTGCTGTCCTTCCTGCATCGCCCATCGTCTGTCGCCCATCGCCCGCCACCATGCCGTACCCGATATACGACGTCCTTCTGTTCGGAAGCTGAGCGGGACTCCTCGCTTCACGGTCACCGTCAGCAACGGTCTGCCAACACCTCAGTTCCCAACGTAGGATGAGGCCGGAGTTGGGCTGATTTGCGGTACGCTGCGCGCGCGAAGACGGCCGTGTCGCTCGACCTGGAGGACAAGGTGCTCGCGCCAATGAATATCAGCCGGCGCAGTCCGAAGGCGAGGTGTCGAGAAACGATGGATGGCGGAAATGTCTCGCCGTACGTCCCGGATCCCGCGATCTTCAACGTCCAGCCTCGGAACGGTCGTTCAGTGTCGACGTGCTTGTCGGGGCACCATAGCGTCACACGATAGCGCTGCATCAAAGACTTTAGATCTTTGGCGTAAGAAATCGACAAGGCTGGTTCCGATCGTTGTTCTCGAGTAGTAAGATGACGGACCCACTGGAGGGATACGGATGTTGTTGACGGTTCGGGAGATGGCGGTACTCTGCTGCGTGATACGGTGTCGTCGGCTGAATAGGATTGTCTGTCCTTGACGGCACTGAACGGGAATTCCGTGTGACTGGTTCGAGCATCATGGCCATCGATCCGCTTGTTTGCTTCTGCTGGTCGTTCCAATATGGTTCCTCTTGTCCGAGGATGAAGAGACAGCCACGACAAGATGATAGGACTCACGTCTGATATCTCAACCCCCCTCTCCCAAACACGAAGCGGATCTGCAGACCAGCTTGCAGACCGGGAATCCCGTCTGAACCATATCGACGCGTAAAGTCCTTCCTCGAGATCCTACCATCCTCGCCTTGCCATGCGTCGGATGACTCTTTCACCGTCTTCATCCCCCGCGATCAATGCAGCGAATGCGCGAATTGCGCCTGATGCCATCCAGTTGGCATCCCCTTGGTCGTCGCTGCCGGTCCTTGTCGTCCGTCCCGTTGATGCTTGCTGACTCGCTCTTCGACGGGTTGAGGCAGCTGTTGTTGCGGTCCGTCCCACCGATCACATCGAAACGAAACAGTTGGTGTATCGTTGGCCGAGTCGCTCCTCGGGCTGTGCTAGTTCACGAGGCGGATGTGCTGAAGGGTCAAGTACGATTGGCTGAGAGATCCAACTTGAAGCTGACAAACGACCATATGGCACAAGCCGTGTTTCACCTTTTCGCCTGCCAAAGCGACTAGCGCAAAGCCACAAAGGTTACGAATCGTCAACAAAGGTGACAATAACAACAAGCGAGCTCAGCAAAGTATGAAGAGCTATATGAGGCAGCCGTTGATCTCTATCTATCGGATACTCGACCCTTTGCCTTTTCCAGCTACAACCGCGACAAGGATCCTGTGAGTCAAACGATCTGCACTCCTTTCGCAAATCTATCCCTTTGAAACTGACGCGACACAATCCACAGAACCGCCATCGCCTCATCGCCTCGATTTCATAGCTGATCTCTTCACACTCGTTTACCACCTCGCATTCGCCAACCAAGCTCGTCAGCACCACGTCTCATACTCGCAGCTTGACATCTCATCATGCTGTCCAAAACTACGCAATCCCTCTCCCTTGTCGCCCTTTTGGCGTCGACTATTCAACCCGCCGTCGCGGCATACGACTTGATCGTCAGTCACGCCGGATCGACGTTCTTTGACGGATTCACGTTTGCGACGGGGTATGATAACACTAGTGAGCACGCTGCCTAGATTGCCTTGATCGCGCTGACACGAGGTTTCAGCCAACGGTGATGTCTTTTGGAAGAGCGATTCTAATGTCGCATACGTCGACAACGCAGGACGCGCCATTCTCAAAGTAGACAACGGTACGTCTCGCTTGTAGCCATTCATGGCGTCTTACTTTCCCGTTCCTGCGCTGAACTCATATCCATCCGCCAGTCACTGACGTACCGTACAACGAGAAACGAAACTCGGTCAAGCTTTATTCCAAAAACTTCTACAAGCCCGGAACGGTATGGGTCATGGACGCCTCGCACGTCCCCGTCGGATGTTCCGTCTGGCCGGCGCTCTTTACCCAAGGCACCAACTGGCCCGAACACGGCGAGATCGGTAAGCCCTCCCTCTCCACCGATTTCCGCGCGCCACTAATGGGATCCATCTCGAACAGACATCTTCGAGGTCGTCAACAACGAAAACGCAAACCAATACGCCCTGCACACGACCGCGGGATGCACCGCCACCGCCAGCCAGACCTTGGGTCAGTCCGGTGTCACCGGGTCCACGACGTGCGACCAGAACCAAAATTTCGGGAGTGGATGTACGGTGAGGGATAGTAATCAGGCGAGTGCCGGGGAGGCGTTTAATGCTGCCGGGGGAGGGGTGTACGTTGCGGCGTTCGAGGTGAGTGGATTGCCCCTATCGTTTGGGACGTTTTCGCTGATAGGGGGGGGCATAGCTTTCGGGAATCAATATCTGGTTCTTCAGCCGGGACCAGGTCCCCTCTGCGCTCGGCGCGGGAAGCAACTCGATCGACGTCTCGACCCTCGGCCGACCGTCGGCCAGTTATTCCGCGGGCTCGTGTGATATCGCAAAGTACTTTGGAAGTCAGCAGTTGACGCTGGACATCACGGTACGTCCTCCTCCACGGATCGTGGCGACGTGTGCTGATGCCTTTGTCACAGCTGTGTGGTGATTTCGCAGGTGGAGCGTCTATCCTCGAGCAGACTTGTCCGCCACTGGTCGCACCCCAGACTTGTTACACAACCTATGTCCTCAACTCGACCAGCTACGCGCAAGCATACGTACGTCTCATTCCTTCTTGCTCCTCACCGTTACTCATTCTCTATCTAGTTCGAAATCAACTACCTAAACGTCTACGGCACCTCGGAATCAATCGACGCCTCCCTCTCCACCGGCTCCAACGCAGTCCCTACCGGTCGATCTTCCTCTTCTGCCTCATCAACGGCAACGCGGTCCGGCGGAGTCGGGTCCATGTCGGTCACCGCTACCTCGACCGGCGCCAACGGAAACACGATCGCGACCCAGACGCCCGTGTCTTCCGCTGTCTCGGGCTTCCAGGGGATGTGGGTGGGCGCGGTTGGTGTTGTGGTGGGCGCGGTGTGGAGTCTGCTGTAGATAGGGGGAGATTAAGGCTTGTATAGAGGTTCTGTAGGGGTTGTGGTGAGGGATAAATGCTTGATGTATATCTCTTCCGATTGTCTTAACGGGTGTTGGATGCTTGATGTGTCTCGCCACCGCGAAGCCCGTTTCTAACGCGTTTTCCGCTACGATCTTGCCGTTGGTCTCTGTTGGATTGTTCTGCGCGGTCTTCCATAAATCCATAGCGTCGAGTAATTCCATAGTATACAACAGTGACCATAGCGTCGAATACTTCCGTGTTTACAACATTGACAAAGAACCAGATACAACATGTATATATACAGGGCAACCGAACGCATGAGGAGAAACGCATTGCTGACTGGTTCAGCACTTCAGAGACGACCGGTTCGCGACTGACTTGCTTGGTCGGATCCTATCTTGTAGCTTTGTGCTGTCACCAGAGCGAACGAAGTTGGGGCGGATGCTAGAGTGATCATTCGTGTTCTAGATCCGAGCTCTCCTCACTTGTGTGCGAACCGAACCTGCGTCTCGACGCCGGTCGTCCGAGGAAACTTCAGGCATCGAGGCGCCGGAAGGCGGCCTCGAGGGGGAGTTGGGAGGGAGAAAGGTCGTTCCTGCAGCGCTGGTAGCGGGTGGGAAAGAATCACCCATGAACGTATTGACCGAAATAGCGTCCTGGCTTCTGCGTGCAAATGTCGACCTCTCCGTTTCAGACTTCGTCGCTACGCTTCCACTGTCGCTCTTGGCAACGAGGTTCATGGGAGCAGCCTTTCTCCATAGCACAGGATCTAGTGTAGAGTGACTTCCCTCTCCGCACATCGCTCGCAAGTTCTGACAAGCCTCGGCCGTCTCGGCGAGAAGGGCGCAGAAATCCGCGTCGAGTTCAGCTTCAAGGATGGCTTTGTGCTTCTGGAGAGCTTCCTCGAACGTTGTCATCGACAGGAGCAAGGTTTCAGTCATGTTACCATCAAAGATGTCTTTCCATCCGGCTTTAATTGCTGCGAGTGTTTGTGTCGCCGCTCCTTGCATCCCCGTGGACTGCATTACGCTTGGCTTTAGGTGCGCAGTTGGGATTTTCATGTCTTGACACCATTTCACAATCTTCTCCGACTTGGCTCTCAGTCGCCAGTATCTGAGTATGCGATGTGCTCTCATGCTATACATGACACGGCGACCCAAGAACTGGCACTGAGCGGCGTGACCTTTCGGTTGATGAGGGGGTAGAAACAGAAAGACAAGCTTGCGAACGAAGCGCTTGGACTCAAGTGGCGTTTCATAGATATCCGTCCATCCGCTTGTGTAACACCTGTTGTACAGGCTCTTGTGGGCGCGCGTGTCAGCCGCCTGGTACCCGCTTCCAAAGCCCTCGGACGTGTACCCAGCAGGTATGATCCTTTGTCACCTTACATTCCCCATTGCGAAGTCAATGTTCACAGGCGGCGTGTCCGTTGCGAAGTTGAACGGCTAGCAAAGGCGGCGTATCCGATCCCCTGACCCAAAACAAATCATATGCCTCATGATCGAGATTTCCCTACCGATTCCTGGCACAGTACTGTTATCTCTCAGTCATCTGAAAGGCGATTACCCAGGACTCTCTCGACAGAAAGTAACGCCTACATCGCTTCGCCATGTGGTCTATATATGCTTCATTTGTCTAAGGCCTTATTTAGATACAGGTGACATTTGTACTCGACGTTCGACAGAATGACGATCACCACGACTTTGGGTCTCATCAGGCAGCGTTTACGCCAAACATTTGACAAACTCAGTATGTATCGCAGGGACATGGGCTCATCATATTCATTATGCAGCAAATCCTAAACGGATTACAAATTTCAATGCCCAGTATATCACGTCGGCGTGGTGATCTCCAAGTTCAACTCAAGTATTCGCGGCTGTTTCACTAGTATTCTAGTAAGAGCAAGCTTCGCGCCTGGCGACGGTGATATATCCAAGCGAAATCGTTAGTTATGCATGTGGTGTCTGGTCTGGAAGATTAAAGAAGGCCTACCTCTGCGGTCCTAACGAGAGCTCAGCTGTTCGCTTGACTGCTTTCATTATTGGACACAAGGGATTCAGACTGCCGATCCTGCTCAGCTAACAGGTCGTCACACTCTTTCCAAGCGTTCTTCACAGCCTGCAACAGCTCCACCCTAGTCACAGTCCAGGAATGACCGCTCAACTGGGACATGCTGTCGACCAGGACCATTCCAGCGTTCGAAGCGGCGTGAAATTCCTCAGGCCTGTCCGTCAAGAAGCCCAAGCTTTGGACGTCACCGGTGACCTCAGTCCCCTCCGGTTTTAGGGAAGTTTCTATAGCACCACAATCTTCGCAGTGGACCAGAAACAACGCGGGGTCCTTGAAGCTATCCGAAACTTGCTCGCCCTTTGATGATGACGACAAGCCTTTGATGCACTCAAGGATAATCCTGTCGTCTGGAGCCTCCACAGGTATTTGAGTCAGGAGAGTTTTCATGTCCTCCAGATCGTCTAAAAGACCGTACACGGCTGCCTCACACTCTGCCCGAGAGTAGCTTGGAAGCCTGGAGTCCACTTCCGACCGCATGTTCATCGAGAATGCGTCTTGCCAGTCCTTTGCCAGGTCCTCCTCTTGAAGCGCTGGCCCCCTAACGAAGAACGGCAACTTGGCGAGGGGCGCTTCCCCCTCAGTCGACTTACAGGGAAGCGGAAACACCACCGAGACCGAGTGAGGGATTCCATACGCTTTCAAGATGGCCCGGCAGGCCCGCCAGATGCCGAATAGGAGCTTGCCCTCGTTGTTCAAAATCACGGCTTGAAATCCCCTGAGCGCATGTCGTGCATTGTCGCTGAAAGGATCTCCATGAAAATCTTGTAATGAAGAGTTTTCGAAAACCAGTAAGGTGTGTAAACCCTCCATCAGCTCATCTAATAGGGGTTGGTTTGACATACTACCGATGGTTTCGGGATCTCTGAGGGTGGTCATGAGGTCATTCAGCAAAGTCATCCGACTTGTTTTCTCTTCAAATTTATAATCTAAACCTGATCCGGCCGTTGGAGGGGATAACCCATTCATGGTGAAGTGATGTTGTTTGGTGCGATTGAACTATCGAACGATGGCGCAGCTACTTGAAGAAGAAAAAGGCCAAATAGGATGTGATTGGATGTTTGAAGGCGTGGGGACCCGGCCGATCTCGAGTCTCAAGGAACGCTGTTTGACTCATTATATAGTCCAAAGATTGAAGGAATCGCACGAGGTCAAATGGTCGGAGAAAATCTGCGTCACTCCCTCGGATCTATGCGAAGCTAGTCGAAGACCTGAAATGAATTTCAAACGACCTTTCAAGAGGTGCAACGGACCTTCGGACCCCAACGATCACCCTGGCATGTTCTCAAGCAATCCTTGCGGGAAGAAAGGGAGTCAAGCTATGTTGCAGATCGTCTCAATTTTACCCTGGGTCTCGACTCATCCGTCTACGCTTTGGCTGTGAAAAGTCAGATGGCCAGCACCCACCGCAAAGGATGTCATCCGCCAAGGCCTTGGAAACTTTCCCAAAACGACGCCATACGACAGCACATTCCTTCAAGAGAGTATGACAGTCCTCTAAAACAGGTGCAGTTAACCCTTGGACTTACAAAGGAAAGCTGCGACGTCCGATGTCTACGATCATGAGCCTGATCCTTGCTGATCGGTGGAATGAGAGGCGCGCAATGACTTCGTCCTTCGGCAGCCATCTGGACCTGATCATCAGCGAGTGGTGTGGTCGATCGTCCCTGCGGGTCGCCTCGTATAGCGTTATCATGTCCAGGTCTTTGATACAGACTTGGCTGTTGCAAGGCTACCAGTGATCGCTGCGTTGTCCATCGACCTGCAAAGATAGTCCAACGCCAGAAGCGGGAAGCAGGGATTTGTAACAGCTCCGAGCAGGGCGGCAGGCGAGATCGTAGAGTCTTGCAGCTTCAAAGAGCGTTGAGCTGAGACAGATGGTTGTGTACGATAACAAAATAGAATCGCATGTATCGCATGTATACTGTTACACTGCAGCCTTCTTATGACGCCTGAACATCGAGCGTTTACTGCTCAACCTGCGAGAAAACGTGTCAGCCTTTTGACTTTCGCCCTTCAGGATCACGGCAACGTGTCATGACAAACTCACCCCTCTCCACTACTCGATGCCCCGACCGCTTCCCCCTCCTCGACCGGCACCTGTCCCTCATTCGCCGTTCCACTACCCCTCACCGCTCCGAAGGACGTCGTCATCCCCTGCCCATGTGCCGCTTCCAGTCCTTCAGCAGCTGCACTTCCCGGCGGCGGCTTCCCAGACGTTGTTGTGGTGTTGCGGTATGTGCTGGCTGTCGGATTGCGTGACAGGTCTGCCGCACCAGATGTGAGTGGAGTTGTGCCTTCTTCGTGGTCGACCACGAGTGGGACATTGGAGATCGCGGCGGAGTCGTCTCCGAAGCGGAAGGCGTCTTTGTGTGCGGCCATAGTAGCAGCAGATTTCTCAAACGCACTATCGACACCGGAAAGAATGAGCGATGGTGGTATGTTTGTAGGCATGGAAGAACGTACCGTTGAGTTGATGAGATCACTTCTTCTCGAGATGGTGCGGCACGAGCTGTTTGAATCGTGACGCCAGATCCCGTGATTGTCCTGCGTTGAGGTGTACCATGCCAAGAGGGCCGTCCGGATGCGAGAAGGGGCGATGTCAGCGTTACAACCTCGTCAGATACTTGAAGCAGAGGAGGAAGAAACGACACGTACACTCCCTTCGCCCTCAGTCCTGCCTTCTGCTGCTCCACGATTCCTTCGACGATTCCCCAGGCATAGAAAGCTCCCACTGCGTACGGAAAGGCAAGGGCGAGGCGGGAAAACCATCAGCACTGGATATTATCGGTCAGACATGCGCGGCTTACCGACTATTGCGACAAAGACCACCAGCGCGACGATGGAGGATATCACCTCGAATTTCGAGTACTGAGGGTTGAGCATGACGAGACTTGGGATTGAGGGTTCTCCCGGAATTAGACGACGGGGTTGCCCTTAATCTTGGAAACGAGCAATGTAAGGACATCGTCGTCGCTTGATAGCAAAGGCAGAGATTGGCTCGATCAACCTTTCATGTGAAAGCAGGATGACGACTGGTTGTTTACTTTGTGCTCCGCACGCGTCAGCTGGCTCTTGCCCGGACAGCTGCCCGGATGAGGTGCGCTTGAGTGGCTGCGTGTGCACTTGACGCTTGACTGCGAATCTCTACAGAATCATGACATGTTCGCATAGCGGACACACTGATGTTACAATCGAGAGCACTAATCACGATACAAGCGAATGCACAGAAAATGAAGCAAAAGGTCCATACAAGTTGATAGAGTACAAAGACTGGAATGAAATGATCGTTGACGGTTGAAGGGAAAAAGTGTCGGCGGTTGGTATCGGTCCAGTCCATCTGAGCACTACAAGCCTGGGTTGATCAAGTCTCCATCTGGTACCATCGGGAGAGAAGTGCTTGTATGTAGTTGGCCGGTACCGCTCAGCCGTTCCAGAATCATTCCGTCTCGTCACCCTCTGACGAAGGCAGCAGAGATCGTCTCGAGAGGGCCTGATTCGCTCCCGGCCGATTTTCGAAAGACGAAAGGAGCGCGTCCAGGTGTTCCTTCAGCTGCCTGGTCACAACGATAGCTTGAGAGTTGGAGGATGTAACGGATGCAGCATCTCCGTTGGCCTCCATTGACGACTCGGGAACAGCAAGGGATACAATGCTGGAAGCGAATCCTCCCAAATCCTCCAAATGCATTTCAGGAAGCCGATAGAACGAATCGCTTGTTAGGGCCACTCCTCCAGTCATCAAGTACGTCTCCGGGGCTTCGTCGATTGAACCGGGCGCGATGAGGAATGCCCGACCAAACAGCCTGTCCTTATAAGGACCAGCTGAGCGAGAGAAGGCATTTGATTTGCCATTCATCTCCGACCTGTAGTCGTCCAGTCTTTGTGGGTTCTCAGATAGCTCAGCGAACCCATTGTAGGTGCAATTCAAGGATGTTCGCCAATCGGGCTCGTTATCGCGCATCCGTTCAGTCTCGGGCATCCTGGCGGTTTCATTAAAGTACCTCCACGGGTCCAGCTGCGGTCCACCGCTTGAAACACCGAATTTCATCAGACATCCGATGCCCTGGGTGTTGGCAGCTTTGACGATGAAGGGATCAGGGATTCCCGTATAGCTGTGGTTGATGGGCTCACACGGAACGAAGATGAACGGTGGAGAAGTTTCCGCGTCGAACCTGCGGTACTCAATACCTCTCTGCCCAAACGCAGACCATGCGCTCGAACCGAGGTTGCGAAGGGCCAGCTGGAGAGCTTCCCACTTCTGCTGTATGTCTTGAGGTAAACTGGTCGAGTACACTCTCATGAGGCGCTGACATTTCATACATGCAGTCCGAAGAGTGTTTGGGATCTCGCCCGTTTCCCGCATATGGCTTTCGGATTTTCTCAACACGCCACGCAACTCGATAACGCCCATGGCGAGCGAATCAAGTTTGAGAACGGATCGAACGGAGTCGGATGACTGCTGCTCAGCACGGATGAGGCGGTCCTGCTGCCTTCCACATTCCCGGGTGAAATCATCTGATGCAATGCCCACATCAGTAATGGCTTCGGAGACCTCTTCAATCAGATTTCGGGGGGCATCCATGCTGGATCTGGCGATGAAGGGTGAGATGGATTGAGAAGCTTGTGTGTTCTTGATGGGGCGATGCGACTGCTTCAAAGGATGGCAGTGCATCTGGGGACCAAGAACGTCGGCAGAGGGACTCCTATATATATATATATTTATATATCTGTAAGGCTAGGAGGTAAGGCTAGGTAAGCGTAGGTCGAGAGCTCCTTTGTCACCCCCTGTCTCATTTCTCGATACAAAAAGCTTGCTGTCGGCCAACTGGGGCCGAGCGATCATTGGCTCAGTCGCAAACCGTTCCGATCTTGCAGCCAGGTCCTAGCGTTACATGTTTTATGATGTCTTACTTGAATGGCGGTTTGGCAGCCCTTTCCGTAAGTTGCATCTCGCTAGTGGGCCCTCATTGCACTCCCTCCGATAGGCATCGGCTCACACAGGCACTTTTGTTGAAGGAACGTGGATGCCGTCTATTCAGGGTAAACACAGTACCAGTTCGCTATTGTGGTCATCAAGCCCGCGCAGAACATCCGTTGCCATTGGGGACCGCGAACAGTTATTTCTTCGCACATAAGTCATGCATAAATTGCGTCCACACTTGTACTTGGAACACGTAAGGCTACATTATAGGCCATCTTGCTGCTACTTTGGCTTGCAAGTATTATCGTACGCATAGCTTCTTCCGTCCGGCACGCCATCTTCCACTGGCTTACTGCTCGGACGGGATTCGGAAACCTCGGAACATGGCAGTGCTGTTGCCGGCCATGGTTCCGTTGGCCTCGACGACCTGAATCAGCGGGCAACTCGGGGAAACGAGGTACTGGCCGTATTCGCCGGCGGTGTGAAGGGCGACACCGTTCGACCATCCGAAACCGATGACGACTTCGTATTCACCACCACCTCCCTGTAAGATAAAACGGTTACAATGGTCAGTGTCGGCGCTTAGACGTGGATCTGGAAGATTATCACTTACAGCTGCATCAGGGTCGTTCAGGGCGAACTTTTCGAACATGTGGCCTATAGAGGTACTCGATTAGTCTCGGTTCGAAGGAGGACGTTCCACATGTCTTACCAGTGTCGTTGGGGTTTTTACCGATAGAGAGGATATCCGAGTCGGAAAGACCCTCCAACACGCCCGGGATGGATCCTCCAGTGGAGTACCTGTAAGCGACGGAAGGTATTAGTCATGGCGATCGCTCCAAGGGGGCACGAGACTTACCAACTGCAGAAGGCAGACTGCATGTATCGGTTGGCGAACTCGATGGCAAGTGCTAACAATCATTGACATTAGCCACCCATTACACCCGGAGAAACGCGAAACTCACCTTGCCACCATGGCTTTCCAGCCTGCACAGCGGTCAAATCCGCACGGAACGTTCGCGTATTGGCGCTGACCAAGGTGACGTTCTGCGTCGGGATCTGGGTCTGGTTCAGGCCGAACTGTCCGGGCGGGACGAGGGAGAAGTCGGTGGTGACGACCTGGTCGAGGACTTTGCCGTTCGGGTAGAGTCGGCCGACGGCTTCAAAGGCTTTGATGGCGGTGTACGCGTGGGGTGGCCTGTCGGGATAAAAATCAGACTAGGAACCTACTTCACAGAGCAACAAGACTCACCATGCGTTGGGGAAATCCCAGTTCAATCCGGTATCAAGCAGCGAAGCAGCATAAGGCGACCCGGCAAACGTTCCCGCGATCCACCTCAGACCCTGGAAGACGTTCAACGCGGCCGTCTCATTCGTCTTGATCTCGGGCGGGGTAATGTTGTGCCACAAGGGGAACGTTCCCGCCGCGGTGAAAACGTTCGAACGGGCGTTACCGGTCGTGTTGTAGTCGTAGAACCAGGACTTGACGGGGTCCCAGCACAGGTCGAGGATGGCACTCTCGAGTTCCGAGGCGATCATGCGGTGGGCGGCGATCTTGCTGGTCATGTTCTGGGCGGCCATGTTGGATACCATGGTGTGGTTGGTTGAGTTTCCACCACCGATGGTGCCTGAGCCGGAGGAGGCGTTCATGTGCATCTCGTATAGGTTGGCGAGCTACCGCATAGATCAGCCTTCATCCCGCCAGAGGGCCACAAGAGCAGAACTTACGATCGTGTGATCCGCGTACAACAACGAGTTCAAATCAACCGGCACGATCGCTCGCACGTTCAACTTTCGCAAGTTGCCATACGGATCCGTCTTGTTGAAGTTGATCTCGCGGGACCAACGTGCCGAGTAGTCCCATCCGGATTCCGCTCCCGAAGCGAGCTCGGACCTGCGGTCTTGTAGTCTTCAACGTAACCCTGCACCGCAAAAATCAGCCTCTAATCTCACCAATGCCGGAAAGGACCCACCTCGGGCCTCGGCGCGGAATTGTTCACCGCATAGTGCGCGACGGAATGCGTCTTGTTCGTGTACGGCGACGTGACGCTGATCGTCCGGTTCGTCCTCCACCACTCGAGCTCCGCCTCCAGGATCGGCAAGGCGCGGTCGAGGATGGTGGTGTTTCCGGTGACGAGGACGTAGGAGTTGACCATTAATGTAAAGACAGGGGGTTGCGATCTGCGGAAGGGTCAGGCGGGGTGCAAAGGTGAGAGAGGGGTGAGGCTTACCGGTTCAAGTAGTACTTTCGTCCACCGTTCGGCAAGAAGCCGTACGAGTCGATCAGGTCCATAAAGTTGGCGAGCAGGTTGTTGGCGTAGCCGTAGAGCTCGGATTTGAGGAGACCTTCCATGATCCAGAAGGAATCCCAGTAGTAGACCTCTACACGCGACGAACGGTCTTAGCATTGCGGCGCAGGATGGGGAAGGGAAGAGCTTACCTCGATAACGACCGCCAGGGACGACGATGCTGTTGTTCAACGGGATGACGGAGGATTCGCAGTTGGTACCGTTGCACACGGCGGACTGGTTGGTTTCCCTGATACGGCAACTGTCAGCTCATAGTCTTAGGGACAGAACGACTCGAGCTTACCGAATCAACAGCGTCCAGTACCCATGGACGATCGAACTGAATCCCTTGTACACGACATCATCGACGTTCTCCAAAAACTCGGGCGTGGTCGTAAAGTTTTCAATCTGCGCGGCGACGAGTTCCAACCCTTCACCCTGGAAGTAGTTCTCCACAAAGGTAACAACATCTTGAACGGTGATGTTCCCCTTCGGAAGTCGACTGAAGGCCTCGTACGTCTCGTTCAAGGAGTACTTTGTAGGCTTGTCGACGAACGTCTTGGAATCGCCAAAGATACCGGACAGTTGAACGAGCTGGAGCAGTTCCCCGGGGCAGTACGTGGCGTTCTGGCCATTGTTGCAGAGGTACTGCACGGGCGGGAGCGTACCGACGTCCACGGTCGAGTTCAACGGGGCCTTGGGCGTCGGCGTGGACGTGGCCGCCGAGGCGACAGAGCTTCCGGATGCCGAAGTGGGGGCAAAGACGGCGGTGGCGGAAGGGTTGATGGTCACCGTCGTTCCTTGGAAGGGAACGAGGAGCGTTGAGGAAGAGGGGGAGGAGGAAGTCGAGTTCTGGGCTGCTGCGAGGGTCAGGAGGGATGCTGCCCATGCAGCGGTAGGAGTCTGCAACTTCATCTTGCTTGGGATATGCCACAAGGTAGTCCAACACCAGCAGACCTGAACGTCCTTATATACGCTAGACCTTCCCTCCCCTGCTCACTCAGCGAGAAAACGATGCAAAGAGTCGGACCGCTACCGCAGGAAACGAGGAACTGCATCCGGGGATGGGTGGATGCAAATCTCTTTTGGAGCCCTCTTGGCCCTCCACAATTCCCCCGCGAATGACGAAGAGGCGTCTTCGCAGCGTCGAACCGAGACAGGGGGCCACCTCATGCACCTCAGCTGATAGGTCACCTGTGCTTCTGCCGCGCTTCTCTTGCAGTCACGATCACTTTCAAATTGGCTCGAGAGACGCTCTCGTACACCGCCTTCCGAGGAGAAGACGGTGCACATAGCTGCACACATGCATGACGCAAGAGACTTCCGGACCCCACAGTTCATACGTCTAGTCCTTTCATCCTTTCATCTTTGCCCCAGTCCGAATTCCTAGACGAGGGGTTACAACTCCTGTCTAACCTGTTCCGCCTTGCCCTTGACGGCTTCCGTAGCGGTATCAATAACCGAATGCACGCTCTTCGTCGCCTCGTTCACGACGCTTCCTGCCTTTTCCCCGGCGTGCTGGATGGCTTCGGCGGCATCCGCGAGGGGTTGGGTGACGAAGCTGGAGAGAATGTTGCGCTTGATGATGATTTCGTCCATCTTGGCGGGGGCCAGAGAAGGCGAGGACGATAATTTGGTGAACCTATACATTCAATCAGCTCCTCGTCTTTTCGCGATGGTCAACGAAGACTCACCTCCCAGTCTCCTTCTTGATCCAATCCTCACCCTTCTCCAACACCCTCTCCATCGCCTTGACGTAATACGCGCCCGTCGTCGACGCCGGCGCGGTCAAGTTGGCCACGACTTCCCGCGCACGCGCGAGGATACCCTCTCGGTCGACGTGCGGGGCCGAGAAGAACTGATAGGCGAGCTTGTCGAGGGGCAAGGCCCGGCCGGCGGTTTCGAGGAGGCTTCCCGAGGCGGTTCGGTGCGTTCCACAGTGCTCGTTCAGGAACTGGCGGAGAATCAGCGAACAGGTCAAAAGGGCAGGAACGGGGAGCTCACCGATACGAATCCCTCTTCGTTTCGCGCGCCGGTGTAGGGGATCGCGTCGGACCCGTCTTTGGGGAAGAACTTGATCGTCGGGTACGAGTTGACGCCGTTCTGCGCGGCGAGGGCACGGTTGATCTCGCTATCCGAGTCAGGAACCTCAGCGACGACGCACTATGCGCCGCAGCAAAGTGTCAGCTTTCCACCTAGATGACAGGCTCGTACGGACTCACGTTCGACTCCGACTTGAACGCCTGCGCGACATTCTCATACGGCTTGGTCATCGTCTTGCAGTGGCCACACCAGGGAGCCTTGAACGCGACGAGCACATCCTTGCCGCTCTGCAGCACCTCCTTCGCAAAGTTTCCCGCGCCGAGCTGCTTGACGGCCGAGGGAGCGGGAGCCTTGATGCTGGATCGGATGCCGGATTTTTCGGTGACGAAGCCCGCGAGGTCGGCGAGGTCGCGTCCGCCGTTGTAGTCTTCCGGGTTTTGCAGATCGTTGGCGTTGAACCATTTGAGAGCTGCGATGGGAGTTAGCGGGAAGAATGAACGATAAGATGACGGACTTACTGGGGAATCCCTGGATACCGTATCGCTGGCCAATCTCCTTTTCGATGTCTGCGTCAATCTTGGCGATGATGACTCGATCTTTTTGGTATGCTCCGGAGAATGAATCGGCGAGCTCTTCCCAGACGCTGTGGGCAGTAGTATGAGTACCGTTCGACGCGTGGAGGAGAGACGCTTACGGTACGAGTCGTTTACACTGCGCAAAAGGGATTCGATCAGCATTGAACGTCAGACTGTGAGGCAGGACGTACGTGACCACACCACGAAGCGTAAAACTCCACCAACGCGGGCTTCCCCTGACCGATGATCTGGTCGAAATTCTCCGTCGTAAGGGTGACGACGTTGCTTGCGCGCACACAGGCCATAAAGGCCGCGGCGAAAAACGTCAAGAGGGACAAGACGTTGGTTGTCTTCATCTTGCGGGGTGTCTTGATGAGCGAAGACGGAGAAGGCGATGGGATGAGTCGATGGATGTCGATGAAGAAGACAATAGGAGGCGAGGAGCGAGGACGTGTAAGGGTTAGCGCACATGACGCAAGCTGAGACTTTGGCCCGCGCTTTTGGATATCTCAAGTCGGATCGCGGTGTCGTCGAGCTTTGTAAATAAACATCGACGATGTATATAACCACTGCTCGTGAGGCAGGACGTACCAGCTCTCTCCAGACCCCAGCCACGGCTTTTCGAGGAACTGTAACGCATGAATATCGCACTCGTATCGAGGGACACATCGAACGGACGACGCAAACGGCGCAACTTGCGAATCAGCCCAACGTCGCAACTCGAGACAGCCGTCTTCACCGTCGTTCAGGATTCATCGATGCATCTGTTCACTCCTTCGCTTTAGGTCCCTCACGCGATGCTCATCTGTCGTCGATCGTGCAAGACGCGATACAGCCAATCGTAAATCCGCACGCATCAATACTTCAGGTCGTAAGGATCCAGGGGCACCTCGCAATGCTACGCTTGACACGTCACCTCGCTCGAAGGCCCTGAATGTGGCCTGATGCTCCGTTGGATGGTGCGAGAACTCAGGGCAGGAGGAGCCCCGTTGTGGACCGTTGTGGAAGGGCAACTCGATAGCGGTCCAACGAGACGTCAACGGCATCAAATGGAAATCATTTTCCGCTCTCCTTGTCGCCTGCGGTCCTCGGCTGGCTTCAACTGTCGGCAAGTCATCACGTACCACCTACTTCCGTCAACCCAGGGACTGCAAACTAGGTGGGTGACCCTGCGGACCTAGGCTTCGAGGCGCGGAGCCGTCGTCCGTGACCGCGGTACGGCGTCCTAGGTACGTTTACCACCGTGAATCACCTTCCGAGCGACTCTGACTTCGACGAATCAACGCCTTTTCTTTAGATATTTCCCTTCGTGGACATGAGGTGTCCTGCCCGATCCGGACATCGATCTTTCTTGGATCTTGGGGGAGAGGTACAGTGATGGGACGCGACGGCGACTAACTCGTCGTTTCGCCTCTTCAGGTAAGTTTTCGGTCGTGCGTTTCGTGGTGTTCATGGAGGCTCATCAGGTCGTGGTGATACAGTGATCTGCAATAGCGCAACAAGACGTGAAGTCATCAAGACCTGCCCAGGCGGTTTGCCGCGCTGCTGCACCGCTGCTCGCACACGCTCCTCGAGCGATGTCGTTCAACAATCGCACTCTTCGTGTGGGTTAGTTCGATAGCGGCAATGGAAAGCAGCAAAGCAAGAGCTGCAGGGGATCGTGCTGTCAGTGGTAAGTGTCTCTCCACGTCGCCACATGGGCCTCGACTTAGTCGTCTGACAACGCATGACACATCAACTAACTCGTCGTGTGCTTTTTCAGGCAAATTCGTTCCGCCGTTTCACACCTTCACCCGCGGGTCGTGCGCCTGCGCCTTTTGGGGTCTTATCAGTCGCTGTCTCGAGTCGGATGAGTGGGATGATTGAATGGGTTAGTGTTTGTGGGTGGCGGCGAAGTAGGAGAGGAGGTGTGTCGCGTGACGTCTTGTGAGTGATTTCCGAATTGGGAGGTTGTCTCGTTAAGGGTTTTGATTGGTCGTAGGAGGAACCTCTGTGCCATGCCTAACTCACGATATCTTTGGGTTGTATCTCGTAGCACCGGAGCTATATAATAACGCATTTGCAACGCATCGATCTTCTTCCTTGCCTCTTTGCAGAACTCCCGTCTTCTCTGATTACAACGTTCACCATGAAGCAGCTCACGCAACCCGACAAACGCGCAAACAAACCTCGACGCCGACGAAACACGTCGCCACCCACCAAACTTTGGGAATGGTCTCTCATCGCTCTGTTTGCCGCGTGGACCGTATATGTCCTCTTTTTCTGGAAGAGTCCAGCTTCCGAGCCCCCTTTTGCAGGTAAGCTCCCTGACAACGTATATCGCATCTCCGACTGACACTGCGAAAATCTACAGCATCTCCTGTTGCGCCGAACGTTACCATCGTTCAAGCCACATCTCCTCTTGTGGTCGACCTCTCCGGTGACGGCAACGCGGGCACTTGCGCCTGTATGCCTCCCGTCACCTCGTCTCACCCTCAGTCGCCTCGTTCGTCGCCCTACCGCCACTCTCGACCTTCGGCACAGCCCAGCCCCTCGGTCAATCTCACCTTTTCGCCCTATCCACCTCCGCCTCGAGTCCCGCTTCCTCCCACCTTCAACGCCTACCTTTACCATCGCGGACTGGCAAAACGCCCCCGATTTCGACAGGCGATGAAGGACCGCGCCTGGGGCGCCTATATGCCCATCATGAAGGGTTACTGGTTCTTCGCCGGCATCATCAACGGCAACGCGGATCCCGACGAGCAGCTCTACGGTGTCAAAGTCTCGGAACCGACGAACGCCGAAATCGTGGACGCCGCCCGCTGCGAAGTCGAAGCACACCATCGCGAAGTGCTCCTGCGAAGGGAGTTGCACGCTGAAAAGGTGGCTTTCGCGATTGCCGAACGAGCGCATGCCCAGAGGGAACGAAGGGCAGCGCAAGCAATCCGCAAGGTAGCCAGCAAGATGTACGTGCAAGGTGTATGGATGACATATCTCGCGACGCCTACCAAAGACGTACGTCGCTTTGTCCGTTAGCACGCGAGTAAGCTTAATGACTGATCCTCTCCTACAGACCGATCTGGTGCTCTATCGCGCCAATCCATACCGATTCCTTCTCGATAGCACAACTTTCACCTCCAACTGGCAACAGACGGTCTGGCTCACCTTGACCGCCGTCGCGTGCGCCTACGTCAACCTTGAAATGGGATCCATGTCTTCGCTGCTCGTTGATGGCGACGAGGACGAGTCGGACTCCGATAACGACAACGGTGGGAACGATGACGACAACGATGGCGATTTCCCGCCTGACGTCACTGCACACTCCGATTCTCTGTCATCCGACACGGCTAACGATGACGTCGATCTATCGACCTCCTATCTTCTCGAGTCGTCCTCTCATCTCGCCGAGCCTTCCAATCCGCCCAAAGATGACGTTCAGGAGTCCGCTGCAACAGCACAGGATGAAGGCGCTTGTGCCACGCAAGCGACATCGGCTCCAGTCGCCCTCTCCCCTTCGAGCGAGTGTGCAGGTGAAGACGAGGTCCAGGTTGGCTCCTCGAGTCCTGAACTGGTCGTGTCATCCATCGAGCTGGAGGAACCCTCCGTCACGGAGGACTTGTCCTCTCCTCCAAGCGGATCTCCAGCGCTACCCGCCATCAACGACGATGTGGAGCTAGAGCGTTCTGTGTTGGTCGATCCGCCCGTCGCTGCTCCGACTGATTCGGACAGCGATGTCGAAGACGACGTCGTACTTGCGTCCGGCGAACCCGTTGCATCATTGGAGTCTTCAGCTTTGCTCGAATCCAGTTCAAACGACGAATACGTGCTCGTGTCGTCCGCCTCTACGCCAGTTGAAGCGGCAGAAGAATCCGGATCTTCGCTTTGCGACGATGCAAACACCGATGCCGTGCCAGTCGATGAACCTGTCGTTGCCCCGCCTTGTCCTCCGTTGCTTCCTGCTCCGGAGCCTGTGGAACCCGTCGCTGTTGCCTGCAACACCGCCCCAGTGGATGTGGCAGAGGTAGACGAACCTCTTGTCATCCCCACTCCGCCTCGCTCCCTCCCTGTCGGAGACGACAACGCGTCTCCTTCGCCTGACGCTCAGCCTCAGGGCGGCCAGAACGCTGCCACCGATGTCGGAGCCGACGTTACGACTTCGGATGGCCATCCGTGGCAGAAGGTCCTATCGAACAAGGACAAGAGGAAGGGCAAGCAACTTGCCGACCAGGTATCTAAGTCGGTCGCACCGTCCTCCGCCACCGGAAAGGCCCGCAACAGGCGCGGCAAAGGCCACGGCAAGGGCAAGGGCAAGGGCAAGCAAACGAGTCGCGACGCACATCCCCTCGTTGCACAGGTCTCGGCCTCGCCTCCGCCCAGACCCTTCGTTCCCGTCAGGCCAGCCGGAGATCCTTGGGGTCTTGCCAAACTGAAGGGTACCGTCAAGGCGACGCACGTCGACATGGAACCCGTCGACGCCTCGAGCGACGCTCCTATGCCGTCTCGAGCCTTGTCTCCCCTTACCTGGCCCGGTCTTGGCCCCAGCTCCGGCGTCTTGCAGTCCAACCCCGCCCCAGCCGATGTCGACATGACTTCCGTCGAACCTGCCTCGAACTTGCCGTCCGCCGCTCAACTGAACGATCTCGCGTCGGTCGTTTCCCAGGCTCTCGCCCAGGCTCAAATCGACAAGTCGCCAGTGGCAGCTTTGGCCTCCGGCAGATACAATGTCGCCTTGTCTGCTCGTGGCACCGCTCCGATGGACGTGGATGTCGCTAGAGCTACTCCTGTCGCCTCTCACCAGTCCTCCGATGTTCCGCCACCGGCTGATGACGCCATGGAAGGCGCATCTCCGGCTCCGCCCGCCGTCTGCGTCCCGGTCTCGGACCCTGCGCCCAAGCTTGACAACACTGTCGAGCCCATGTCGATTTGTGGCAGCGCTCCAATGGAAATTAACCAGGTGCCACTTCGACCCGCAGTCTCCGTCCCCGTCTCCGACTTTGCGCCCCACATCGACAGCGTCGTCAAGCCTTTCTTGATTCGCGGCACCGCTCCACTGGATATCAACCAGGTGCCGCCTAATCAACCCGCCACGGCTTACCGCTTCTCGACTTTACCTGTACCGGTTTCACAGCCGATCAGCACGGGTAATGGGGACGTGACGACGAACGGCAAGTCGACCGGAAACGGCAAGAAGCAACGAGTCAACGGACTGGCAACATCTCGACATGCACCGGACCATCAACCTGTCGCCAGCCCCTCTTCGTCCGCCACGAAGCGTCCAGCTTCGCCTTCCTTCGTCGAGGGCAAGGCCGCCGACAAGGGTAAAGGCAAAGAAGTGGACGCTTCCTTCGGTCCTGAGATTCCTTCGCGCAAGCTGAAGCACATCAGGAGAAAACACGCACAGCAAGAGAGGAAACGTGGACCACCCAAGGACACTTCTACTTCCGAGTCCTTCACGGAAGATGAGCCGCCCGTCGTCGAGATGCCCCAAACTCCAGAACCGGTGGTGGTGAAGGAGAGGGACAACGGAAAGATGCAGAAGCTTGGTCAAGCGCCGAAGACGTCGGATGATGATTGTCGCGACATCGAGGTTTCGCTGTTACGTGTGGTAAGTTGCGTTCTTCCTCTGCCTTGTGTCTTCTCGCTAACTTCCTGAATCTACAGGAAAGTACTAGTGACGAGGAACTTTGATAGCGTCCGGGAACTTTAGGGTAGTAGAGAAGACAAGATCGCTCGACCCTCTTGATGCAAGACACGAATCAAGGTAGTTATGTACTGTTGTAAAGTAGGCGTTTGCTGTTTGTTGTATATGCGGTTTTATGCTCTGGATGAAAGCCCTTTGACAGAGACTTGGACCCTAGCTTTGTGCCTCGTCTTCGTTTGACGAACTTGGCCCATCTCATAATCTCCAAGCGGCAAACCTTTCCATCATAGCGTGAGAGCCTCTCCTATTCTGTGTCTTGTACCTTCGACTGTCCGGCGTGATGCTTGGCGTCACGAGGAAGTAGAGGAGGCAGGACGGCCGTCTTCATCCTTCTTCATCGGAGTTGCGTGTAAGGACAGCTGTCGTTGGCCGAAACGAAATGCGAGGTGTTCCAGCGTGATCTAGCCTTCGATGGGTGTTGGTGAGGTATCAGTTTCCCACTTACCTTCTCTCAAGCACAAGCATTCTCCGCCGTCTCCAGGCCTCTACCCGCATCCCAGTCGTGCGCACCTGAAGAGCAAGGCAACTTCAACAAAACTGTACGGTCCTCAAACGCTCGCGTCGCTTTCGACTGCGATATTTCCGTGTTGAACGTGCTGCTCTTCCGGGATTTGGGGGTCGTTCGAGAGAGGGTAAATCGCACGAGGTGTGCGTCATAGGCTTGGTCTGGACCTGATCTGGCGGTTCGCACGAGGTAGGAACAGCAGTAGAGACGCTGAACTTGTTGACCACGGAACGGCGGATAGATCAACCTCCACTTGTTATGCTCATGTCTCAAATGAATCAACCATCTCTTCCCTTTAACAACTTGTCCATCATCCCATAACCTTGTCTCCCTTCGACACTGAAGCAGTCCATCTCCTGGTCGAGGCCGTCATCTTGGCCATGTCATCCCTCCAAGAGGTCAAGGCTGCGCTCAAGGAACCCATCGAGGATCTCGCCGTTCTCCAGGACCATCTGTCAACCGTCGTCGAGCACATCCACGCAACTTCGTCCGATACCACATTCGAGAAGGGCATCGCAGCTATTCAAGTACTCCTCTTGGAAAACGTTTTGCCGACATGGAGTGCAGTCGTGGAAGAGAAGGGAGAGCTGAGGGCGTCGTTGGAAGAGTGTTTTGCGCCGTTGACTGAACGGACAGCCGGCGAATCAAATCGGACGACGGGAACGAGTCGAAAGTCATTGGCAACGGCGTACTCTGCATATCAAACACTATCATCAAGCCTATCAAGTACCAAAACATCACCGCAGCTTCTACCAGTCATCATACACCTGACGACAACGCTCGTCGACCGGTACTCCCTTTCCGACCTGTGGACGAACGCATTCGACCCGTCAAAGTCGTCGGAAAGAGGAGGAGCCTTTGTGTGGGAACAGGCGGTCAAGCTGCTTGTTGCGGTCCCGGCGAGGACGATGAATGCGTATGGACGGGCGAGGGAAGCTGGTGTGCGGATTGCGGAGGAAGATGTTGATCGGTTGAATGGACGGTGAGTCTGTCGGGTTTCGTGGAGATGGAAGGGATTGTCTGATTCATTGTGGGGTTGATTTTGGATGACAGGATGTATTTCGAGAAGGTTATGCAAGATCTTGAAGGACTCATGCTGGAGGTATCGCAAGAAACTACAGATAGCGGTCAGTCAACACCTCTTCATCATTACCGCATGACTGACGCCATCTCCATCATAGACATCTCCTCGCTTTCCTTCGCCGTCACAAGACTAATCCGAACAGGTCTTCTCATACCACCATCACCTTCGTCACCCACGGACCCACAACCATCATTCTTCACGCCTATCTTTCCCCAACTCCTCCGCCATTTAGCACCAGCTTCGACACAGCAAACACCGGAGCAGCCCAAGGACGGGTCACAACGGTACCCAAAGGACTTCTTCCCTCGCCTTCTGCTAGAACTCCAAGAATCGGACATCTCCTCCCTCGGGTGGTCGTTCCTCCTCCACCTCACCTCCCACATCCACCCTTCTCCCTCGCCGAATCGCGGTATAAACCTGGCCGCGGGGTACCTTGAGGCCTTCCTCGGTCCTGCTGTAGAATCCAACGGCAAAGGAAAAGGAAAGGCAGGGAAGATGAGCGAGGTGTATGATGCGTTTGTGGATTCGTTGTTGCTCCGCGGCAAAGGGCGGGAGATGGGCGGACAGGAAGAGGTGGAGGTGAGGTGTCGGGTCGTTGTTGGTTGGATCGGGAGAAGTGGCGAAGTCGGTGAGTTCCAGTGTCTTACTGACAAAGGTTAAGAGGCTCATGAGTGTCGCGGTGGATTAGCTATCAGAAACTTTGTGGAACGGGTGATGGAGGTTTGGACCGATCCAAAGTCGATCAAGTACTCGTTGTTCGCATGGCAACTCTGTGAGTCCGCCAAGTCATCGTTGAAACTGATCATCGCTGACGCCATTGTTTGACCCCACAGACCTCACCCAACTACTACTCCTCGCTATCGCTCAGCTACCGCCCTATCATCCTTACCTGATACAACTCTCCATGAAATCCTCCTTCCTCGCAAGCATGCAGGAGTACCTCTCCCACTCGGACGGCACAATCCGCCGACTGGGGATGCTCGTTGCCGAGATCTTGAGCGAACTCACCGTCCCCGAGGCTGGCGGTGCGCCGGATTCGGGACGCAAAGGGAAGGGAAAGAGAGACGATGAGGTGGAAGAGCTGGAAAAGATGCTGCAGAATCTGGGAGACGACGGAGTGCCGCGAACGGAGCCGACGATGAAGACACGGCGGAGGTTGACGTTCGGGAAGGAGATCTGGGACGGAATTGGACAGGGGAAGGAGGAGTGCAGACGGTTGAGGGGGTTGGTGCATTTCCGAGATGATGAAGCACCGGCAATTGGCGACGAGAACAAGGTGGACGGAGAGGCTGAGGGCGACTGGCGGTTACTGGGTTGGGTTGGCCTCGATGACAGGCCTCGGGCGACCGGAAACGACGTCAACTCGCCGGTGGACAAAAGTGAACCGGCCCGCGGTCGATCTGCTTCATCGAAATCAAGGACAAAAAAGAAACCCCCACGTCCTGCGCCGGATTCCGACGACGAATCCCTTTCCGGCTATTCCTCCTCCGCCCGCTCATCGCGCTCGCCATCGCCGACACCATCATACCTTGAAGAAGTGGCGAAAGATCCCATGTCGAATACCAACACCAGAGAGAAGATACAGCGACCGGTGTATATCATACAGCTTATTGAGCTGTTACGTGCCAGGGAAGAGCCGGATAAGTTGGAGGTTGGGCTGAAGTGGGGGGAGTCGGTGGTGCGGCGGAAGAGGCATTTTGGCAGGGAGTTGGGTGAGCATGCTTCGACACTCGATCGGGACAACGCTGACATGCCTTGCAGAGGAAAATTCTATCTACCTATGTCAGGTGCTTTGCGCGCTGTCGGATCCATATGACCTGGAAGAGTTTGAGGAGAGACGGCAAAGCATGCTCGTTGCGCTGACGGCTTGTGTGCCGAAACGAGTAGCTCCGTGAGTCGCTCGTTATCTCATCTCTTTGACTGGCTAACGCTTGCTTTAGGTATCTTATCGGACAGTACTTTGAAGGACAGTACTCGCTGACGCAACGCGCAGCGATCCTCACAGCGTTATCGATGGCCGCAAGAGAGACCGCTGGTTTCTCAACCCTGCCACGACCCAATATCCCGAAACGGGTCGACTTCCCTTCCAAGGTTCTCCCGCCGGCTTTGCATGATCGGTATCTTACGGAACAAGATGTGCGAGGAGCCTCTCATGCAGGGCTACTGCTTCAAGCGGGAAAGGAGGACGTGGTCGACCTGGTTCTTCAGAAGAAGGGTACCGCAAAGGACGTCTCCGCCCCTCGACATCGCCAACTGCGCGCAGGTACAACGAATGGGCGTTCGACAACTACGACTGGCTTGAATGCAATCGGCGGGACTAGCGACGCACCGATCATTCCATTCAAAGACATTGCCGCGGAGTACTTTATCCTACCCATGATCAACCGATTCTGGACCTACTTTCAAGACGAACTCGCCCGCGAGACTCGCGCTCCGCAAAGCCGGCGTGGACAGGCCATCGGAACGGGAATGATCCTCAGTCCGCTAGCCATGAGCCACTTTATCAGTGCTCTGACAATCATGCTCCATGCTGCTCGCCATTCGCCCGTCTACTTGGCTGTCTTGGCTCCGGAAGCACTGGAAATGGCGATCACGGTAGGGACACAGCTGGCCGTCGCTCTCGGCGATGCCGATAGCCTATCTCCCGCATCGCCTCAAGCGGAGCTGGAAAGCAACGTCGTCGCGGCGTCGCTGGAGCTCGCGCTTGTCTGTCTCACTGGATCGAAAGAGCTCGATGGCGGACGATCCCTCATAAAGGAGCACACGACGAGCGTCATGGCGGCAGCAGAGTGGGCCTCGGGCGTATTCGGAAAGGAGCAAAAGGGGGAGAGCACGTCATTGCACAAAGGAGGACTCGAGGAGGACAGAATACGCAGGACGGCGGCGAGTGTTGTGCTGACGGTGAATAGTATCGTCGAGGCGGTGCAGGGGCAGTTGCCGTTGGCTGTATCGCAGTTTATCGGCAAGTAAGGTAGACTCTAGTGATTGTGCGAATGCATTCCATCAGTAATTGCCTGCGCTCTCCTTGTGGAAGGGTCAGTTTTCGCACCTTTGGCATTTCACTGAAAGGGGATCCTTCGAATTCCAGCGTTGCCCCTTACACATTTCAAAGATGGCCGCTGTGGTCACTCTGCGGCATGAAAGCCGGACCGACGAATGTATAGCCGCACATCGAACACGCTATTCCACGGCGCACGGAAGAACTTGATGGCTCCGTCCTTGGGCAGCCACCTTGGATCTCCCATTCTGCTCTCTGGGTGATCCTTTCACTCCGATCAGCCTGTGGGCCGGAGCCGCAATGCACGCCTCAGGTCAACACGCTGGCCGAAAGTGGGCGGACCTCCTTCCTTTAACACGCCTCTCTGAGGATTGCTCCTTGCAGATATTCCCCTCCCATGACATCACATCTGGGCACGCAAACAAGCAGCACGCGAGGTATTGCTAGTAAAATCGCCACAGCCCGGTGAAATGGCGTACACGCTCATGCTTCAATTTGAGGTCCGAGTTCACTCCTTTTATTCGATCGTCCCGTGAGCATGCCATCGTTGACATCGGGGAAACTTTAGTAGCACGTTCCCTCTTGCGCGTTGAGATTTCTCCATATCAACACGAGTTGTACTAGGATAAAAGTTGCACCTCTTTCGCACTTCATACCGCTATCGCAATCGCTCGCATAGCAACACGTCCTTTCGGCACTTAACGCGCAGGACGACCGCCAAATCACCTCACCGACTCACCGACACCAAGCGCGTCAATAAGGTCAAGGTCATCTTGGTTCGCAAACGATGTCGAGGACATCAAATTCTGCGTGAGTACGCTTACTTCGTGCAGGTTGACCCAAGCTCGTCTGAAGGCTAAATCTTTTTTCTGGGCCTCATTGATTTCTCAGACAAGGATCCAAGGATGCGGCTTCACAAGGCCTCGAAGAACTCATTGACAAGGCATCAAACCTGTTCAACTTTGAACCCAAGGAAGAACCAAACTACCCCGAGTAAGTCTCGCTTCTTGTTAACGGGTACTGTTCCCATCGCTCATGTAACGCCTACATTCTCGCGTACTCCCATATACAGGAATGATCTGGATCTCGAAAAGCGTTCCGATCTCGTCATACAGGCAAACCTGCACGCTCTTCTGGATACCATCGAGGCATACAAGAGGGTGGCACTGATATGGCTGGAAGGGGATCATGTCTACCAGGCCGACCAATCGGGGAGACGCATCGTCAGGAGGGCCACGCGAGCAAGGCTCTACTTGGGTGAAGTGAATGTCAGAGTGGCCCAGAGTGTATGGAAAGGTGACAGACCCGACAGCCTTCAAGCGAAGTACGACTCCTTGTTGGCAGGCATTCCCTCTGCCTTGGAAGAAGTGCAGATTGATGATTGGTTGGGGCACGACAGCGGAGTCGATACGCCGAGCACGTCGGGTGGACCTCTGTCACCATACTCTTTGGCGTCTGAACAGCAGTCCGGAGAGTCGGAACATGAGCCGGACTACGAGGGTCCCGATTCTCTAGCCGGTCTGTCGAAACGAGCAAGATCCGCCAGTGCGTCGAGTCGGGGAGGTAGTCAGCCGCCCAGACAGAAGAAGCGCATCTATACAGGTCACCTACACCCCGAACATGCCGAGCTTCAGCGCGAATCCGCTCACCAAAGTTCACGACCACCCTCTTCTGCGGCAAGCGAGAAGTCCGAATGACAACCTACGGGGGCCACATCGCCCGACTAGGCCGGAATCTCCGTGTATAGCGTGTGGAACAAGCTGGTCATTCAGGTTGTCCAGCTGCTGCAGAATGATAGTGTCGAGACAGTTCGTCTACCTGTCTTCCTCTGATTGCCTCATCTCTCGGTTCGTCATGTATATGTTGTTATCTTGCACGTATAGTATAGTCTCCTCGTGTCTTATAGTCTACCTCACGGATCGATCGCCCTCCAGCGATATACGTGATCGCGTGATCGCGCTGATAACCTTGCGGAGGCGGGCCGTACTCCTGCTCCGACTGACCGAGACTGATCATCGCGGAGTTCCCCGTAAGAGATATTCAAGACTGCACATCTATTAAATTACTACATTTCTCCGGACTTTTGAATCGGCTTGGCTACACAGGATGAGATCCCTGTCCCATAGCGTACTTCGGGGAGCGAGCAGGTGAGCTGGAAGAACAAACATCGCTACTACGGTGACATATAGTCACTCCGACGCAACCATGCCAGTATTGTATGCGGTTCCACGGTGACGGAACGGTGTGAGGAATGGTGAAACCCGGCCCCCTCTCCCCGCCAAGTATCGACATGTCGCCATTCGCTGGTCATTGCACGTTGGTTATCAAAGATCGCGAACGGGCTCAGAAAAGTTGGGTTCTCCTTTGACTAGGTCCGTGTCACATCATTCTCCATAGATATTGCGCCATTCCAAGGTTGACCGGTCGCGCCACTTCACGGCAGACCCAGGGCAGCTACATATAGCCGCGACTCTGGATCCTCCTTGAGGTTGAATATCTCGTTGCCCTCCTTCCGCTTATCTAGAAAATAACTGCGCGGGTCTCTCGCTCCACACTCTATATTTGACCTTCTACTCAGGCTCTGATTATGACTCAAAATGAAAACAAGAGGCAACGCGCCTCAAGTCCGTATGTATTGACATATCTTCCTCTCCCCGCTGATCTGCAGTGCTGATTAAAGTGCTTCAATCAGGTTACCAGAACGCAAACGAGTAATGACGGGTGAACCGTAAGTTTTAATCCACATCCCGCTCGAGATCTACGTATACTCCCAGCGGAAACAGCTTGGACTGATTTTCTTGCCACGCTACTGCATTCTCTTTCGTTCATCGACTCGGCAGAGCTGCGCCCCAGAGTCAGTCCTCCGGTACACCTCGACGTCCACAACAGACCGTGCATCAATTACATCGAGAAGTGAAAGGCTTTCTTCCCGAGGCAAGAGCGTACATGGAAGGTATCGAGGCGAAGAATCTGCCTCCAATCGCCCTTTCCTTTTTGAACCCGTTGTTGCGTCTGAAGAAGCGCGCCGACATTCGTGGTGAGGTACCCGACGAAAGCCTGACGTCGGTGAACAACACGCTGCAGTCCTACGCGGATATTCTCGGACTCGACATGGATGAGTTGGAGGCACTCGTCTGTTCCGTACTGGACGGGTGGCTCACAGATTTACCTTTGGAAGATGAGGGTTCTGACTCGCGCTCGGTGAAGGACTCACCCAGCACGACCGCCAAATCGGACTTCACTGCTGGGCCTGAGCCCAAGTCGCGCCGCTCGTCGCTGGCGAGTATCCCGGAGACCCTGCTGCCTGCTGTCACCGCCAATACCGCAGGTGTCAGTTCTCATGGCGGTCCTTCGCTTCCTGCGATCACTGTGACATTCATCGACACTCAAGACGCGAAATCGGCCGCGGAGTAGGACACGTTGCACCTTCAGCGTCGGGGTCGCAACTCCTACTGTTCGCATCTGCAGCCTTGCGCATGGGCGCGGAGGTGGCGTCGGACGTCCTTACTCGTCCGCCTCCGTCTGGATATTCCTTGATCATCGACTCCTGTTTAATATTCTAAGCTATCAACTGTATGTGTAGTGCCATCTGTTGTACACTTGTACCATATCGATCGGACAATATGCGTTCATTATACTGTGCTTGATAGCGGGCCGAGCCTGCCAAGGCTTCATCTTATCCTACGACAGCCAGCCAGACGCCTACGTCTCCGAAACAGCTCGCGCCACGGCCCTGTAATGCAATTCGATTCCATATGCATGCCGAATCCAGATAGGGGAGTACTCCGTCATCACTCATCTAATACAATCCACCTCCTCCTTGTCGCCTCCTTCTCGTCCACAGGTCGTTTATTGGTACCTCTGGGCGGCAGCCTGACAAGCCTTCAAAGCCTCTACACGATCAAGACACCTTCCCATCAGCAAACATCCCTCACACGACGAACATGGAAGACTCACCAAGGTAATACGAACAACTCTGGAAGTCATTCGTCGCATCCAAACACTTCGTGAAGTCCTTGGCCTCGATCGAACACTGCGGAGCCTGCGCGGCGGCCTGGTTGGCCCACTGTGCTTGCTGGTTGACGGGTGCCTCTGCGGGAGGGGCGGCTTCGGCGGGGCGGGAGGAACCGAAGAGCCTACGGAGGGGTTTAGTATTCGAAAGAATGGGTCGAGGTAGAAAAGGGGACGTACATGTTGGAGATACCGTGTCCGATAACACTACCACCGGCAACACCAGCGGCGGTACTAGCGATAGAGGCCATCATACCCGGCTGCCTTGGCTGTTGGACACCTGCAGGGGCGTGGGCCATCGGGGGCGCGGCATGCTGAGGGTACGCAGCGGTCGAGGCTTGTCGGGTTTGCTGGTGCGACGGTCCGGAAGGTGCGGACGGTCTTGCGGCCGGTCGAGATGATCGTGATTGTCGGGGCATCTTGTATTAAGGTTGATATGGAGTAGTTTGGTCTTTTGAGTCGGATATGTGGCGATGTGCAAGGTGCTCGATATATACCGAGGTCGCCACTTGGCCAATGGCTCGTTCCAGAAAGCAGGACAAGTTTCGATCGCGGGAGAACGACTCGGGCGCACCAGGAGGTAGCCGGACGTCCGAAGCCGTTCGAGCGCGTCAGCGTCGGCGGGATAGCTGGCGGGATGGTGGTGGCGAGATGGATCACCACCTCTTCGCTGGTGGGAGGGAAGGCTCGGATACCCAGGTATCTACAAAGCGGATTGATTTGGGAGCTCACAAATACCTGAAGGGAGACCGCACGTAATTTGTGAACACGAGTCGGGCACTGGACAGTCCACATGCATCGCAACATCATTATGGATGATCGCGGGAAGCTAGTCACATCTATGTCATCTCCACGTCTCTGAGAGGCTCTTAGTACGCCTCTCTACAATGTTGCGCATGGTCCCCTTCATCGATGACATCGCATCTAGTCGCCCAACCTTTCTAAACCGCTCGCGTTCAACTCCGTCGCATACCATCTTATGACATCCTTCCGACTTGTGCCGTTCACAATTGGCTTTCCAGACATTGCGCGAGGTATGAGAGGGTGGCAGAGAGCACACCGAAGCCTTCTGCCCTTATACACGGTCTTGAGAAACCGCCGGTCAGACCTGAAAAGGTCGATGATTACATGTGCGCCAAAGTGGAGACCCGACCCTGAAACATAAGACGAGCGGCCTGTCCTCTTGGGTAAACGTGGTAGACACGCCCAGCTGCATCCTCGAGCCACGAAGAAGTGAGAGAAGCCATTTTAAAATGGTCAAACGTGAAACGCGCGTACTCGCTCAAAACTCGACGGAATTGCCAGGAAAAAAACTGTATAGATGCTGCGACCCCCAGCAGTCCCAGAAGACAAAAAGAATCGTTTCCTCTAGCCGATTTGAACGACTGACCTCGTCATCGCGGCTTCTGGAAGGGAGAAGATACTAGTGACGCGCTCTACCACTGAGCTAAGAGGAAGGCGATGTCAGCAAGCAGCAAACACAATGTATTCTTCTATTTGCCGGCACCAGGCTTTTCGGCTTGTGACCATGACCATGGCGGCGTTGGCAAGACCTCCGGTCGTTTCTTCTGTCACCGAACTTCATCCGGAAACTTCCTGTCAGATAGAACCCTGCAGGAGAGTTCAGCATGAAATATGGCATATCGAGGCATGAAGTAAAGCGCTTGGCGAAATGAAGGAGCAGTTTCCCGCCTGACCCGAAAAATGTGGTGCTCGCGACATTCGGGTTTCATCTAGTCTGCGCTCCTTTCCGGACTCGCCCAAGCGTTCGACACTCCCTGCAGCATCGCCACCAACGACAGACATGATTGTCCAGCGAAGCCCGAACCTAGGAGTCGGGACAAAGGACACGCAGAAGACCTCGAGATCTGCAAGGACTGTGACCTGGAATTTACAAACAGAGTTACAGCTATGTATATACGTGTGGGCTTTCGGCGCCCCTTCTTCTCTGCAGCAGTACTTGCGGACAAACAAGCCTAGACCTCTATTGAAGACATAATCCTCATAGCTATCATGCAAGCCGCCACCCAGCATTTGGCGCCCATTATCGGCTCAAGGCTGAAGCGCTTGTCGTACTGGCGTTTGATATTAAGTGTGAGAATGGCAAAGCAACACGCTGAGGAGGAATTGGCAGCGCTCGCCGATGGCGACCAGTTGAAAGACTCCTTGGAAGAGATCGACGCAGACCAGTTGCAGCAGTTGAAAGCCTTGGAAGAGATCCACGCAGACCAGTTCAACGCCTTGGAAAAGATCCACGCAGAGTGGGTGAAGATATTCGACAAACTACTCGAAAAGGAGACCTGGGTTGGATTCGATAAGACCGGAATTCTTCTCTCCTACCCATTGCGACGCCATTATGATCGTATAAATGTCTTCTATGACGCCTTGCCAGCCGAGTTCGAGAAAAAGCATGGCACAAATCACAAGTCCTGGCCAAAGCTCGGCGCCTATCTCGAAAGGTTACTCGAGTGGCTTGAGCTGATTGATTTCGTTGTTGGTGACAGCAGGGACCCGTATAGTGACCAGGGCGAGTCATACTGCAGCTCTCCCGGGCAGCTCTATGACTATGTCGGCTCAGCGCATGGCTCTTCCGGGGATGAGGAACAATCAAATCTTGAGAGCTCGACTCGACTGTCGGGTCCCTCATGTCGCGGCTCGTTGCATGGCGATTGCTCTGTACGTCTGCCTGCTTCAATAGGCTCAGACGTGGCTTCCTCGTCTTGTCATGCCTCCCAGAAGCAAGGGGATCCTGCTTTGGCAAGAACGTGTAGCGTCACGGACGAGACATATCGGTCTCCTAAAGCTGTGCAAAAGTGGATTGCCAAATCGGCGGAAGAGTTAGATCAGTCTGTAACTTCGAGTCATAGTCCGGAGTAGTATCCGGAAGGGGGAATATATGAAGCTATAGATAGTGCGAAATGCTTGGCTGAGTCCGATCATTCAGGCGAGATGGCGGACGAGTTTCTGTTCACTTGCGGAGTGCACAAGAGGGCCTCAATGCCAACACCCACGGATGCCAGAAAAGATATGTAACCTTTTCAGGGTCACATAGTCACAGACTGTTTAACCATTCCGTATCGTACAGTTCTAGGCGTGCTGCGAAATACTCGAGTCGCCATGGACCAACAACGCCTGTCCGCCTCGATCCTTACTATCTACCGCATTTGTCAGGAAGGCCTGCGTCACGATAGCTCGAGATTCAGCACAAGGGCAATGGCGAGCGGTGATCGTCCGCATCATTGCATTCAGGAGAAGAAGGAATAATACGGAGAGCTCTGCACGATAGTCGCACCATGCTAGAAAATGATTCCGATAGTTTCTGACTTCCTCTCATCATATATACCATTGTGGTCATGCTTGTTCAAACCCTCTGCATATCACCTGGGCTGTCAATCGTCGCAAATCGCTTTCTTCTAGAGCTGTAGGGGAAGGCGCTCCTTTCTCCCCTGACCCTGACCCTGACCCTGACCCTGACCCTGACCCTGACCCTACACATACTGCTCAAGTTATGTCCGATGCGTGGTATCATCCCCTTCCTTTCCGAACCTGCCCGATGAGGTTCAGGTGCATGTGTTGCAATTGCCATAGTCGGTCTCTGGAGTCAAATGACACAAAGGAGGCGGTCTTGAAATTATTTGCAGGGCCTCTTGGAGGAGAAACAGTGCAACGTGTCAGCTATATATACGCAAACCACCCCGGTCTCTTCCTGGTCATTGCTCACCTTGCAAGACTTTTGTCATTCAACGAATCATGTCAGAAACGCAAGGTCGCAGTGAAGCCATCCCGGTGACGCCAGCACGCCAGCGACCAGCGGTCTGGAGCGAGAGCAGCCATCGTACTGCCAATTGCTGGCGGTTGTGAGCGATGCAAAGCAACACGTAGCCACCGAGCTATCGACCCTTTCCCACAAAGACTGGTGGAAAAGTTCACTCGAAGAGGTTCTGGCAGAATGGAGCGGGATGTCGGAGAAGCTCCTCGACGGGAAAACGCAGGACAGATTTGGCGAGACCGGCGTCCTCCTCTCCGAACCGCTGCGCCGCCATTACGATCAGTTGGATGTCCTCTATGAGGAATTGCAGGAGTTGAATGTCCCCATGCAGGACACAGGTAGGAGTCGATGGCCGGAGCTTGACAGTTACCTACAGGCGGCGAACAAGTGGGCCGAGAAGATTGAGCGGATTGTCGGCAACAGCAGGGCCAAGTGTGCTATAGAGGGCTTTGCGACCGACAGCACCCTCCGTCCTCAGAGAGGGTCTTCTCTTCGCGGTCCGGGGCGGGTGTCTTCGGGCGAACAGTCTCGGTCAAGCCGAACTTCCCTTAAGTCAGGCGACTCCAGGCGCAGTGGACCTTCTTCGTGTATCCACTCTTCCGAAGGGGGCCTATCGAATCTCATGCTTTCCGCAGATCAAATATTCCAGTAGATCAACCGCTGGGGACAAAGCCAGCGACGAAGCAGGGGAGTAGGCTTGGATGAATTGGAGCGACACCGGTGGGGTGGGTTGTCTATGGCACCAACTAGGTCGACTTGTAGACTGATTGTCATAGCTTGCGGATGATATCGGAACGGCCCGGCCGGTGTATGACAGCCATAGATATCACAGAATGCTTAACAGGGTTTGATATTTCGCAAGTGGAAGGCTCGTGTGCGCATGATGACACCCGTGTCAGGTTGCATTTCGTGGCCAGCGGTCTACGGTCAATGCGAATGGGACGCCGCGGCAGTCTGTACGTTGAACATCTGCTCGGCCCCGTGTGGCACAGCCTTCCCGCGAAGGACAGCTTCGCGCGTCCCAGTGTCGCTGCTCAAGCGCCAGGCAAACAAGGAACAGACGAAGGGCTACGCGCAAGAAGATCTGGGCATCGAACTCGCCAAAATACAGGAGATTTGGGAAGAAATCCAAGTCAAGCTAGGGGACAAGGCAACGTGGCAGGAGGTTTTCCGAAGTGGCATCATCGTGAATTCGAGTCTGCGGAGCGACTTCGTCCGACTCGACGAGCTCCACATGGAAGTAGAGGAGAGAATGGAACAGGAAGGGGACGAGATCGACCAGTTCCTGGTCAAGGCCAGGTCGTGGGGAAAAGACATAGACTCCACTGTTGGGCATAGGAAGAACTGGGAAGACGACACCCAGAACGCAAGCGATAACGCGACGTCGGGAAGTGAGGCGTCTTCTGCTACGCTGAGCCTTCCGATTCGTGCGGCTGTAACGAGTGTGTAGAGGAGAGGTCGTTTTACCTTGCCTTACCTATGGCATACATCGCTAGTTTGATACGCGATACACCACACTGTGAATTCGCGAGGGGTGTAGTAGGGGACAGTCCAGAATGAAAATGTCACACGCTCGCACTGATAAGAAAGGCAGCCAAGGAGGCCTCCTCGAGGGCGCGTCCACGAACAGACCGCACGAACGGCGTAACTGATTCCCTCTCCTCTCCGTCGCAAGCGATGACGCCATCACCTTCTCCTTTTTGGAATCCTCTCAAAAGCGCGCGCTTCCTCCCGCTCGGCCGAATTGATTCCGCGCTTCCCGTCCCCATGCCAGCATCTTCAGCTCCAACGTGTCCCCCTTGCGTTGGTTGACGCTGGACCGGCGAGACGTCTATGACTATTGCCCTGGTATCGAATCTACTTCGCACTCCCAGGCTTTCATTCATACGCACAATGGCTTACACTACCAGGATCGTTGGGGTACGTGGTGTGTGAAAGATGGGTGAGATGGTGCTGATCGTTTCTGGATAGGCTCCCAACACTTTGGGTACGACATCCGTTCGTGAACAGGTGTGCGATGGCTGATAACGTCCGTAGAACACCGAGTTTTCATCGAAAAGGATGGCAAGGTCGTCTCCCCCTTCCAGTATGTTCCTCCTCCCTCGTCGTGAAACACAAGCTAACCCCGCGCAGTGACATCCCCCTCTTTGCCGACGAATCCAAGACCATCTTGAACAGTAAGCGCTCAACTCCTTCCCTCACCCCACATCGACGAAACGACGGGTCCCATCGAAATGATGAACAATCTTTCTATACAAATCCAATTGTTCCTACCGAACATAGCGGGAATACTCACCTGTTATTGGCGGAGAAATTCGTTACCTGATCTACTGGACCCCGCTCGTTTCGTTGGCCGTGGAAGGACGTCATCTCGGGGAGAAGTGGTCGCTGATTCCATGTGCCTTCGATAGTGGTTGTCGAGGTTCCCCGATGGACTAACGCCAAGATGGAGATCTCCAAGGAGGAAGCGTTCAACCCCATCAAGCAGGGTACGTCCGCGCGTCACGTTCGTCGGGTTGAGCGAGCTGCTGATTCGGGTCGCAGACATCAAGAAGGGCAAGCTTCGATTCGTCCGAAACTGTTTCCCCCACCACGGCTACGTGAGTCCCCTCTCTACTGCAGTCATCTATCGTGCTGACGCTGGGCTCATGGCAGATCTGGAACTACGGTGCCTTCCCCCAAACATGGGAAGACCCTTCCGTCGCCCACCCGGAGACCAAGGCGAACGGCGACAACGACCCCCTCGACGTCTGCGAGATCGGCGAACGGGTCGGCAAGGTCGGCGAGATCAAGCAGGTCAAGGTGCTCGGTGTCATGGCTCTGCTCGATGAGGGAGAGACGGATTGGAAGGTCATCGTCGTCGATGTCAATGACCCCCTGGCGAGCCGATTGAACGATATCGAGGATGTCGAGAGGCACTTGCCGGGGTACTTGAGGGCCACGGAAGAGTGGTTCCGAATCTACAAAATCCCCGATGGAAAGCCCGAGGTGAGCCTGGCGAACCTCCTCCATCCAAAAGTTATGCTGATCTGTCTCGGGGTAGAACGTCTTTGCGTTCAACGGTGAAGCCAAGGGAAAGAAGTACGCCGTCGAAGTCGTGCACGAGTGCAACGAGGCATGGAAGCGATTGGTCAACGGCCAGAGCCCGGCCAAGACTGCTTCGTACGAGATCTCGATGTACGTCCCCTTCTCTTTGTCTGTCAAATGCACTGTTGGCTGATGAGTCGTGCGCAGCGCCAACTCGACCGTCGATGGTTCCGCCGGGTTCACGCAGGACCAGTCGCAGGTCCCGCAGGACTCGAGGCAGCCCGCTGCGCCCATCGATTCTTCCAGTACGTACCCGGTTGCGCGCTGTGCCGCTGCGAATCTAATCTCCGTACCTCCCTGTAGTCGACAAGAGCTTCTTCATCTCTTCCAGCTCTTTGTAAACCGCTTAGAATTGGGTGAAAATGAAAAGCGCGGATAGTGTGAAGGAATGGTTGTATCTATGACATGTGTGCAGCCTGAATTGATAGCCTGAGAGATCAGCCGTTAGTCCAGAACCCTGAAGACGGATTTGCGACGTGAAGGGTTAGTGACGGAGGACGGAGTGGTGACGAAGAAAGCTCTAGCAATCTCGCGAAATTTCGGCGGCCGACCAAGGCGGAAGCGGATGCATCATCAGCGGTCGAGCGTCGTGTTGGTTCGTCTGTCAGCCATAAAGGGATCCACAGGTCACCTTGGGTAGCAATACAAGGTAGTATCCATCTTGATCATACCTACAACATGTCAGACGTACGTCCCACCCTGCACCGAGACGCGGGGGAATGATCTGACACGTCCCTCTTTCAGGCCGTCGCATTGAAAGCAGAAGCCAACGCCGCGTTCGCCGCAAAGGATTTCGTAAAGGCCAACGAGTTGTATTCCAAGGTGAGTCCACTGAACACGAGGGAATGCGCGAAGAGGAAATGCGTAAAGAGGGAATGCGGAAAGCGGGAAATCCGGAAGTTCTTTGACTGATCGTGATTCGTGTGTCAGGCAATCGAGTTGGACCCGAAGAACCATGTCCTGTATTCCAACAGGTCCGCCACAAAGACTTCGTTGAAGGATTACGCGGGTGCGCTCGAGGATGCGGACAAGGTGCGTCGCTCTGCTGTGCTGTGAAGAAAGGAAGGCTCATGTCGGTCGTGCGTAGTGTATCGAGATCGAGCCGTCGTTCGTCAAGGGACACGCGAGGAAAGGAGCTGCGCTGCACGGCCTTGGACAACTCGAGGAGGCCGTATTCGCGTAGTGAGTCCCTCTCGCAGCAAACGGATACAAACGCTGACGGTCTTGGATACAGCGAGGAAGGCCTCAAAATCGACAGCAACAACGCCGCGCTCAAAAAAGGCCTCGACGACGTCAAGCGCGCCCTCGATTCCCGTGGACCGCCGGGCGGCGGCGACGGCGGCATGTCCCAATTCTTCCAGGACCCGGCCCTGCTCGGCAAACTCGCGGCCAACCCGAAAACCGCGGCACACATGCGCGACCCGGCGTTCCTCGGCAAGATACAGGCTCTTGCTAGGGGCGGGGGACAGGTGGATTTCGCGAGCATGTTGCAGGACAAGCGGATGCTGGATGTGCTGAGTGTGGCGATGGGTATTGATATGGTGTGTCCCTGATTCGCCTTTTTGGAAAGGGGTTCGTCGCTGATTGGTTTTCTGTAGCAAGCGTTCGAGAGGCCGGAAGGGTCAAATGAGATGCCGGAGGGTATGAAGGAACCCACGGCGACACCAATGGAAGGCGTCGAGGAGACCTCCAAGCCGACATCGAAATCCGCAACAGTGGAAGACGATACGCCCGAACCGGCACGAAAGCAGCCTTCCAAGCCTACCCCGGCGCCAGCAAAGCAGGAATCCGCGCCGGAACCCAGCGCAGACGAGGAGGAAAAGTCCAAGGCGATGGCGTCCAAGGCCCGTGGCGCAGAGGCGTACAAGGCGCGGGAATTCGACGCGGCCATTCAGGCGTTCAACGAGGCGTGGGAGACGTGGCCGAAGGATGTGACGTTCCTGACAAACTTGGCCGGTAAGTCTTCCTCGACGTTTGAAGATATGAGATGCTGAGAGGGGGTGGTTAGCGGTCTACTTCGAACAGGGAGACTACCCCAAATGTATCGAGACGTGCGAAAAGGCCGTCGAGGAGGGCCGGGGCTTGCGAGCGGATTACAAGGTGATCGCCAAGTGAGTTGCGCATACCTGTTGATCGGAGTGATGGCTGACGTCTTGTAGGGCCCTCGGTCGAGCGGGAACCGCGTACGAGAAGCAGGGAGATCTCGTGAATGCGATCAAGTACTACTCCAAGTCGCTGACGGAACACCGCACGGCCGACGTGCTGAACAAGCTTCGAGCGGTAAGTCCCGACATCTCTTAATTCGTACTGGGACTGATGATGTGTGACAGGCCGAGAAAGCCAAGGCCGATGCCGAGAAGCAGGCGTACATCGACCCCGAGTTGGCAGAAAAGGCCAGGGAGGAGGGTAACGTCCACTTCAAGGCTGGAACGTTTGCCGAGGCCGTCAAGTTCTACACCGAGGCCATCAAGCGATTGCCGTAAGTGTTTGCGGTCAGCGATAGGATGACGCTTACCTCGGTCGCAGATCCGACCCCCGAGCATACAACAACCGAGCCGCAGCATACACCAAGCTCGCCGCCTTCCCTGAAGCCCTAAAAGACGCGGAAGAAGCGATCCGCATCGACCCGACCTTTATCAAGGCGTACATCAGGAAATCCATGGTCCTCTACGGCATGAAGGAGTACGAAAAGGCGCTGACGGCGTGCCAGGATGCTATGGAGGCCGACAAGGAGAAGAAGCATACACGGGAGATTGAGGGGCAGATGCAAAAGTGTGTGATGGAGACGTATGCGCAGCGGTCCGGCGAGACGGATGAGGAGACGCTCGCGCGGGCGATGAAGGATCCCGAGATTGGGGCCATTATGGTGAGCAGAGCGGGTGTCGCACGAAAGAGTGGTACTCATTCTGTCTTCGACAGTCCGACCCCGTCATGCAGTCGCTGTTGCAGCAGGCGCAGTCCGACCCGAGAGCACTGCAAGAGCACATGAAGAACCCGATGATCAAGCAAAAGATCCAAAAGGTGCGTTTGGCTGATAGCGAGATGCCGCACGATACTGACACACTTCCTTCGCAGCTCATTGCCGCGGGCATCATCAAGACGCGTTAAGGTCGACTAGGTGACGATTGTAACAAGGCTGTTGAGTAGCATAGACGTCGCTTTATGAATTTCTTGCTGCCCCTGGATGCACCCCTGATACAACTTGATTGCGCGAGATGTACAACCCGAATTACCGCACAATTCGCTCTTATCATCATTGCTCCGAGAACGGCAGCGAAACAGCCGCCACTTCGGTTGTCCGGTCATTGTCGATACTCCCGCCGACCACGGAGCCAGGCCAAAAGCTCAGAAGAACCGTCTCGAAGCGACTGACACCGAAAGTCGAGCCGACGAGGTGAAAGTCGAATCTCGAGTGGCCAAAGTCCTGCTTGTCGAGGTGATGGCGCAAGTACAAGCGGACAAAGTAGATCCCCTTGTCTTCCTCGTGGTAAGGCGGGTCGATCCTGATGAACAGTTGGTTCCCGTCGTCGCCGAGAGTGAGCTGTTCTTGCGACCAACGTCCTACCGCCTCACAATCCACGATCTCGGCCGGCATGGATCTTACCGGCGCCGGAAGCAAGCCGTTGCGAACGATATCGTCTTCTACTACTTCGATCTTCAACATTGAAGCCGTTTCTGCACGACGACGTAAGCAATCTTCTTCCATCACCACGGTCACGACTGGGCGACAAGTCGGGCACTTACGAGGAGGTGATCGGGGACTGGTGGGCTGCAAGGCTAGCAAGAGAGTCGCTTCGACGACCGAGTTGCAGCGACTCTCCCTCTCTGGCCATGCGATTCCGGCATGGTGCACATCCCATTCCCCAATGGAGAAGAGCGGCGACGACATGATCAAGGGCAGTGTCTTTCGATCTACAGCTGGGTACAGGGATCAGCATCTCTTGAACTACAGTGGGTCGCTCGACCGGGACAGACCTGCGGGGTAAGGAGGGGGCGGTGGATCCACCCACAACTTGCTACAGCCGAATGTCGACTGTGCTCTGAGCATCCGGGCTTCAAGTTCGAAGGGGGTGGCCTTCATTGCCTCGTCTGCGTCAAGGCGCATTAGGACATGCAAAGACGCGAGTCGAGTCGTGCTCACCGAAAGAAGTCTCATCCTGTTCGCCGCTCTTTGACTCTTGAGTCCCAAATGCTAGGAGCTCAGGGTCATATGCATCGAGACCGCCCATGCCTATCAGGGTACCCGTGCCATCAGTCCAGCCTGTATCTGGCGTGGAAACATCCAGATGGCAGTTGTCCATTGGGCTTTGAAAGAGCTGGTCACGATCAAGTTGGGTCACTTGCTCGGAATGAGTCATGCTGTTGAAGACACTCAGACGGTGGATCGTATCCCGCGCGCATGATCCTGCTGCGTTCAAGGCTTCAAGCCACTTGTGTTCGCTAAATGATGTGAAGTGAATGCTAAGGCCTGCGTGAGAACAGTGCACCTATAGATGCAAACAGCCTGGCTGTTCTCGACTTGCAGCATCGAGAACACAGAATTTACTATCAGTATGTTGCCGGACCGGCTTCCGCCCATACGCTGATCGAACTTTCGTCTTTCCGACCAAGACCGAGTCGAGCAATGTTGCTGGTCGATATACCTACGCTATGTAGTGGTGGGCCGCCTTCGCCCGCCGCTCCGTTGGAATTTGGTCTGCGCGACGAAGCTCGGATCCCAGAAGCGACTCGCGCTTCTCAAGCACGACCTCGCGACAGTTCTCCCATGAGCCTCCTCGTCAGCGCTGCTTGACCCGCAATCCATGTATGTTTATCCCTTGGTCGCTCTTGACACGCGCTGAGAACGCTTGTAAGGGAAATCAGTAGATTGCCTATGTAGCCACGAATGGCTGATGGGAGTGGGATCCGGGTCGTCTCATTGTGGCGTTTTCTTCGGCGGTGTGTACTTTGATCAAGTACTGTTCGGCTCGACGTACGAGATGAGGACACGAGTCTTGCTTTCATTGGCGCTTTCAGGCGTGTCGCATGCGCTCAGTACGTGCTTTGTATACGTGCCAGAACCTTGAACTAAAATCTGCCCTGCAGGACACGCCTCAACGAAGCTAGCAGCGATTCACGACCGAGGGGCGTCGTGCGCGACATCCTACGTCCATTGACGGTCAAGGTATCCTGCATGTCGAAGGCTGCCAGCCAATAGGCTATTGGGCGCGGCGCAATGTTACGATAAGATTTAGCCGAGCCCCTTGTCGGCATCTTCCTCGACTTGGGAGACCCTTGGGACTTTGAAGACGACGCCTTGCTCTACTTTCTCCTCTTGGACATTTGGAATCGCACCCAAGGTCCTTCGAGACGAAACAGGACCTTGCCCTTTCCCGTGAGCTTGGTGGGGACCGAGGCTCGGGAACGTGGGTCTATCACGCGATACCATGTCTGCTTTCGGTACCTCGGGTCGTCCTCGGCGACCCGATAACAAAGAACGAAGCGTACTCGGGTCAAATAGGTTTCGCCATCTCGAACCCCAAATACAGACTCCCGAAATAGGCGAATGGGCACGCATTGGGTACAGCATCTGGACTTGAGGCTTTCCGACGGTATAATTACAGAGTCGACGTGCTCTGCACAAGTTGTATCTCGGAATTGCAATATGCATGCGCATCGGGCTCATGACTCGTCTTCGTCCAAACAGGGAAATGGCATCGTTTGCGAGGCCGCCTCCATCGTCCGATCGTTATCCACCCTTTTGCTGACAGCGGAGCGAGAGAAAAACTTGAACCAGAGATTCGAGAAGCGCGTACGACCGAATCTCTTGCCGACAAGGTGAAAATGAAACCTCGTGTGACCCTGGTTGTGATTCTGCGGCTTATTGAGCTCGAGGAATACATACACCAAGCCCTCGATGTCGAGGTAGGAGTGGTCGATTTTCAGAAACACTTCGCTTGACTCGTCGATGGCTCCAAGCGTAAGGGCTTCTTCGGAGGGCTGTCCCGCGGTCTCGCAGCAGCTGATCTTGATCGGATTGGACTTCAACGCGTCGGGAACGCTCGTGTAACGTATGGCATTGTCCTCGACGATCTTGAGCTTGATCAAGGAGACTTTTTCTGTTCTCAACAGGATCGAGCTAGTCAGCACACCACTCTGGGTCCAAGGGGACGATTCGGAATCGAAGACTTACTGCTATGTGGCTTCAAGGGTGCAGTTGGCTTGAGCGCAAGAAACATACATGGTGCGATTGAATCAGGGTTGCTGTCGCGCTCACGCCCAGTCGGCCAGTCGATTCCAGCGTGGAAGATGTCCCATCCTCCAACCCGTAGTAGAAGGTACTCGGGAGAGATCGCGGGCGGGGTCGCCTCTGTAACGTTAGATCTCAGTATCCCCCTCGATGTGGCGGGGTAGCTACGGAAAACATACCTTGAGGATAAGGAGGCGGCGCGGATTCCGTCATTGACTGCGCTCCTGTGGACTTGGGGTTGTCGTCGGATGAGGTAGAATTCATTTCAGTTCTATGCAGTCGCAAGCGGCGAGATCAGTTCAAGTAAGAGCGGGTTGGCGACGCTCGACTCGACTCACCGTGTTGGGACTCAAATTTGTCAGCTGGGAGTCGACGCGAGTCTTGAGAGTACACTGCCAGACTTTTCCTCTTATGTTATACGCATAAGTTCTACTCTTTATCGAGAGCCGAACCACCTAACTCGAGCTCTCGGTTCTAGTTCGCAAGATGAGTCACGTACCGCAAAACACTCTGACGACGTACTCTCGTAGGGCTATGACATCCCGTCGAGAGCATGCGGGGCAGGGCCTGGGCTTGGTGCACGTCCAAGTCATATCGCACCCTGAACAACGGTAACTCTTTCCTGTCTTCACGGCTGTCGAGGCGCGAGGCGTCGGTTTCGCCTGTAATTCGGATCTGAATTGCGCTGAGCGTCATCTTTGAGTTTTCACTGATTCAGTCTTCTCCTTATCCCAATGACGTACCTTCGCCTGCACAACTTCTGCCTCTCACAGACCCTCGTATACAAGACCGAGGGCGAGTACCCGAGGGAAGACGGTTTGTCGAGCTCTTTGTCGCTAGCTTCAAGCTGTCTGTACTTTTAGCATCTCAGGCAAATGACCCCCAGTAGCGAGTGGCATTTTGGGGTTAGAGCTTAGGGCAGCCTTAAGGTGGGGGTTAGGCCCTACCAAGTGTGTTAGAGGACTGCCCAGCGGGGTGCAACTAAGCACCTGCGAAAGGAAGGGTGATTTATGTTCTCCCGACCGTAGGGAGGCCTGTAGATTGGGAGTGGAAAAGGACGTTCAATCGTTTTCGAACTTAGAATTATTTCGCGTTTCGCGCTAGTGTGTTGGCTGTGGTTTCACTCAAAATGCCACTCTCCACGGGGGGTCATTTGGGGGAGTATCTTTTAGCGCGGTTTCGACTCGTCGATCGTTTCCCCTGGCTGGACGAGATGAAACACGACATGTCCAACATCTGTCGTTCATCCGGTATAGCTATCCACCACCAGCGCACAACATGACCTCAACGGCGATCAGCTCGTACGAGTCTCCTATCCGGCGCCGGTAACATAAGCTGGCCGTCCCGAATCGGCAAGAATTCGCGCATCAGGAATACAGAACAGGTGGGTTTTCTATTGTGTTTCAGGTTTGAATCTGGGCTTATCTCGCTTCGTATAAAGCAAGGATCGTCGCTTCTTCGACACTTTTTTTTGGCTCGGGCTGTTCCATCGTTGCGGGCTAGCGACGGGGATCAGCAACGTTCAAGCACTTTCTACGTCGCCGTGCGGTGGTGTTTTCGTCTTCAAGGCTCGATAAACGGTTGCAGGAGGTAGCTTGGAAGGTGGATGGATTGCGTTCGCGCGTGTTTCGAAGGGGGAACATCGATGGGCTGGGCTAGGAGGACGGGAGACGCGTCGAGTGTTCAGGAGGATGTCGGAACTTGGAATAGGTTGCCTGTACGGGACGAGCGTTTGGTTCACGCATCGTGGGTAGGTGCGTCATGTGACTTCTCTCGTGTTTATCGTTCTACTGATCGCTGACACCTGGTACATTGGTAGCAATCCGTCGTAGCTGCTCGCCCGTGGTGATTCGTGCCAAATCACCGCTTCTTCGTGGTAAGACATACATCCGGATCGGATCGCCCTTCAGTTCGATGCGAATTGACATGCTTATCTTCTTCCGCCTCTTCGTCCTTCCGCACACAGCTCCTCCCACGCCCGTCTCAACACCCTGCTCACCTCACCGTCGCTCATGGACACCGTCGTAACTCGCTGCTCCACCACTACCATCTCTGTCACCAGCAACATCGCCCGATCCATGCCCCTTCCCACGAGATCATACGGACACCTCCTTTCGTTCATCCTGGTGTGAATGTACTGCGTAGCTGGAATTCTGGTCAAATGGGGAAAGTCGGGCAGGTTGGGACGTAGCCCAAGAGCAGAGGAAGAGCAGGTGCTGCATCGGGTAAGTTCTGCAGCTGGAATACACGACGTCATGCGATGCTGAGCCTGTTGTAGCGTATCAGATGTAAACAAAATAGACTATGGCTATATATCAAATGCCCTTTCTGTCTATCTTTTCCCTGTCGTTCGTCCCTCATCGTTCTCGCTATCACTCATCAGCACAATGCCCGGACATAATCCCCACATCAAACGACGACTCACAGAAACTCGGCGTCGTGCCCACGCTGCCGCTGTCGCCACCCCTGCCGTCGCGCCTCCCGTCGGCGAAGCTGCAACCATTCGATCCGTCACCATCAACAGGACCGGCTTCCGAGCCTGGTTCATCGGAATTTTCCTGCTGTCTCTATTCGGCCTTGTCGGTTTCGAGGCCTCTGAGCCATCGACCGCGAACTCGGCCGGGATCATCGACTACATGCAATTGGCCATCAACGCAACGGTCAATCGTGAGTTCTCTCGAGGCACTGTCTAGATATCGCTGACACGCGGCTCATCCTTCCTCCGCTCTAGCCCTTCCGCCTCAAGTCTGCCTCGCACTTCCGACGTACAGCTTTGACGGACGGCTCGATGACGTTGACCCGTTCGCGTCGCCGTCCGTCGGGTGGCTGTCAGACGGGGCTGTCCCGATCGCCCCGCTGCAGCCGCCCATTCCGGCAATCGTCTCCGCCGGCGAGCCACACGACGTCGACAACCCGAAGGCTCCGCGCGGCACCGCGAGTCGAGAGGTCGCCCCCGTTGCGTCGCCCGTACCTGCGGATTGGAAGCAAGACGTCACCGATGCCATTTTGTCTGTCGGTAAACTCGGCATCGATCCGCTCGGCAAGACGACCTCTGCGACGACGTCGCGAGGTCCGGAAGCTCCAACGGAAACGGAATGGTCTTTCCTCACGGCTATGAACGGTCGCTGGAAGGGTCTCGCCGTCGGCCCGTTCCGAGGGTATCTCGGAATCGTCGGAATCGTCAAGACGAACCCGGAACCCGCCGCCCTTGCCGATGAAGGATCTCCGACGGCGAAGACGTTCGAGTTACGACTGCAAGAAATGCGCCTCCGCTACGAAGAGGAAGTTGCGCGTTTGCGTCGTCGACAGGCAAGGCAAATGAAGGAACAGCGGTTGAACGTCCGGACGGAAGAGCGGCTCCGTCGTCGGCCCAAACAGCTGGCGGACCGTCTCGCTCGCCAGGCGACGCACGAATTCGCGGTCAAGATGCACGTCAAGATAATGTGGAACCAGTATCGGTCTCGAGTGAATGGAATGGTACGTTCTTTATTGCCGTACGACAACGTGATGCTAATATCGTTCCGCCTCCCTGTAGACCGATCTCGTCGTTTATCGCCCCATGGCGTTCGGATTGCCTCAACCCTGCCACCATGCCTCGCCAGAAGACGCCTTCGAGATGCTCCTGTGTCTATGCCTCGCCCTTGGCATACTCTTCAGGCACATCGCGGAGCAAGAGGATGCCGTTTCGCCAGAGGCTCCCACGGAACCACCCGATCCACCCTTCGTCAACAAGTCGCCTCAGTCTGATGCTGCCCCGGATACTACGGGGCGGCCTTCCTACTGTTCTCACTCAACGCAGACCGACGCTACGCCTCAACCCGACCCATCTTCGATGCAAGATGCCGCATGTCGGACTGAGCCGCAAGACCCGTTGAAGCACGCCATCTTGCTTGACGAGCGAACTCAATCCGATCACATCTGTCATTGTCGCTTGTCATCGGCTGCCCCGGATAGTTCGGGGCGGCCTGATGTCAGTCATCGCTCAACTCAGACGGACGATCCTGCGGATTGCAACAAATCGTCAATGCCCAATGCAGCGTGTCAAACCGATGCTTCTTCCGAGCCGGTCCAGGCCCTCCGATCCGACAAGAAGACGCAGACCGAGTGTGACCTTCAGACTGTCGAAGAGACGGAGTCCAGCGGTCCCAAGGTTGGGTATTGCGATCGGCAGACCCAGGCGTCCGATAACGAGGACCACTCTGACGAGGGGGACCAGTCCGGAAACCAGGACGAGGAACCGCCAGTCAAGTGGGGACACGTGTGGGATGTTCGCCCCCGGGATGGACCGCTACCGATCCCATCATTGCCTCCCGTTGGAACCGGGCAGGTCAGGCAACGACATCGGGGCCAGCATGGAAGGTACAGGAAGGAACGCAACGACACCCGGTACTTCTTTCTGCCTTACGGCGAATGGGTTGGCCGCGGACGTCGACGCCACTCGATCAGTGATACTGGTTTCCTGCGAGCTCAACACAGGATCGTGGAAGAAGATGTCGTCGCCGATCTTCGTGGCACTATCGCGGTTGCTCCATTTTGATCTCTTGTCTCTCGCATAACAAGTAGAAGAAGTGAGTCCATTTCATGCACTGCTACTTCGCGAGAATCAAGCGCTGACCAGTCTCTCTCCAGAACCATCGCCGGCAAAGCCGCGGGTTTTCTTCGCCTTCAACAATAAAAAAAAACCGTCTCTTTCTCGTCTTGGATTCTGTTTGGCTGTTTTGGGATAGAGCGACTGTATAGGTCCGAGTTAGCGAGCGGTATACCGCCCAACTCGGTCCTGCAGTGCTTGCGGAAATAATAGACTAGTCGTGGTGTGGTAACAATGTATGACCATAAGATGTACGACCCTAGAAATGTCATTTTGGTCTCCGGTTCTTCAGTTTGCACCGGGTTCGCGAACAACCTTGACTGTCGTACCAACGCGTCTTCCCACTACTGCCTGGGTGATACCTGCTCCCTTGGACCGAAGGCGCTTTCAAACGTCGCAAAGATCACGCCGATGGATGTCCTTGCCGAGGTCAAGCCCCGCAAGCCACTCCCTATCCCCATTGCGATGCAAACTTGAGCCCGACTAGGTCACACTGGTGGTGATTGAGGCATGATATAGTATACGAGGATCCGCCTACGACGAGAACAATGCTACCAAGTACTGACTGACGCTCGTCGGACTCATCGCCCCCAGATCCGTGATCACCAGATCAATCAGATCCGGCGTCGTAATATCCACCAGCGGGTTCTTGATCTCCATCTCCTTGGTCATCTCCCACCGATACTCGTACGTCCATGCGCCCGTCGCGTCCTGTGCGCTGTTGCCCGCGTGCGATTCGGAGAGGGAGACGCGTCGTGGTGTGGCCGGTGCGGTGGTGTTGACTCGAGATAGCCTTCCTTGCGGCGGACCAGTCGACCGCCTTCGAGCGGTAAACGATCCGTCGTCCGCTTCGCTCTCCCCGGCGTCCTCGTCCTCCTCATCCTCCAACTCGTCAAACTCCAGCGGAATACTCTTCCCCCGGTTCGTGGGCATCGGCAAGTCCCCCTGCGTCAGCGGGTAGTACCGCAGGAACTTGTAACTCTCCGCGAGGGCGTAGAACGGTTTGCCCATCGCCTTGGCGAGCAGGGCGCACTGGGATGTTCCGATGGACGAGACGAGCCCGCCGGACTCGACGACGGCCTCTGTGCCGACGAGGACGATGTCGACGCGTTCGAGGATGTAGGCGATGGCCGAGTCGAGGATGACGGTGCACGGGATGCCGGCTTGCGTGAGGATTTGATGGGTCTTCATGCTGCGAGGGGGGCGTGAGATGGGTACCGCGCTGACGAACGAGGGACTTACCCTAGGCCCTCGGGTCGACCTTCCGTCACATACACCTTGATCCTCTTGTTCTGCTTGTGTGCTCTGAGCAGCGCCTGCATCACCGTCCGCGAGTAGGAATGTGTCAGGATCTACAGAAGAGGTCAGAATGGTTCCCGGAAGGCAAAGGCAGAAAGACGTACGACACAGTCATCGCGCAAGAAACCGATAGCCAGGTCCGCAATCTTGTGCCTGCACTCTGGTGCGGTAACAGCACAGAACATGCGTCCCTGCTCCACCAACGATCGCCTGTGCGAGAGGAAGTCCTATAAAAACAGCGAGATCAGCACACCGCTACGCGAAGAGAAGTGTAGTGACGGAAACTCACCTCTCCTGCACCGCTCGCACCGACGAACCGCTCGAACAGCTGACATCCTGCACGCACACCCAGACTGGGCTGCGTCTCGACGAGCTTCTTGCGGCCTTGCGTGAGTTCCATAAGGAGACCGGTGAGGGTTGTTGCTGGAGAGAATGTCGTTAGTATATCCTTTCGATGTGACAGGATGGAGGAAACGAGCTCACCCGTCGAGTTCTCGAGGAGTTGCGTAAGTGCCAAGATGGCTGCCAGCGGATGTGGCACCTATCAACCACGATCAGCTGTAATTCCCCATCAATATGCGATAAATGAGGTTTACCTGCTCGTCCCTCAAAGCCCTGACATACGCCGCATTCACATCAAACCCGTCCGTCACCCCCCTCAGTCTTCCACTACGACTTGACGCTGCCGACGTCTCGATTGAGATGGTCTCCGCCGCAAAGCGAGCCGTGTTGCTGACTGCGGGGGACATGGAAGGCGTTTCGGGTTGCTGCAGATGATCGGTAGCTGACGGGGAGGGGAGGGGCGATTCCGTAATCGGCTGGAGGCCGGAGAGCGTGAGAGTCATGATGGTCTTGTGCTATGGTGATCCTCTCGCTGCTGGTGATAGAGGAGTCGTCGTGAAAGAGCTGGATTGCGCAGATGAGAAGAGTGGTCGATAGCTGAACATCAAGAAATCTGGAGGTGAAGAGCTAGGTGAAGAGATCAAGAGAGTGGAGGCGACCGAAAATGACCACAAACCAGTTGGATATCCAGATATTTGGCAGGGTTATAACTGGCACTTGGGAGTTGCTAGTTGGGCGCAAGAGTTGCAAGCTCAAGTCATGCAAGTCATCCGTCCTGCGACTCTGCAACTGTTTCAGCGGTCATTATTCATCCTGGCTCATCGTCGTCGTCCGACTCCGCTGTGCCAGCAAGTTTTTGGATCTGTGCAAGTCATGCAAGAAGACGGATGACATGTGGCCGGTAGCTGGGCGGGGGTTGTGCAAGTTGCCATTGAACAGGTTCGTTTCGTCCCTCGGATCCTTGCAGCGAAGAGCGACTACTCACCCTAGTGACATCAGAGCCTCTGGACGTTCTTGACTGGATCGACACCCGCCGAAGCCTTCGCCATATATGTCGCCTCGATACAATCGTCTTTGTAAGTCCACGCTCGTCACTAAGATTTCCTCTTACTCGCAACGGGAACCTCAGAAGGCTGACTTGAGGACTGCTTTGCTAACCTGCTATAGCCGCGCTCTCGCTCGGTCCCCTGCTGGTTTCCCATCCGAAGGGCTGTGATGTTTACGTCATAGGCGTCACTTACCAGACTGAGGTAATGGCATCGCAAAATGCCTACGAAATCGAGGCGACAATCCTCCTTGCGTCGAATTGCTATACGGGAGGTCAGTAGGCAACCAAAGAACAAGGACGATTCTGAAGCTCATACGGAACGATCTTTTTCCGTTCTTAGCAAAGGCAGTGATTGACATCGTCGACACCGAGCCGGTCAAGCAGGATAAAACCCGCTCATTCGACGATATCCGCACACTCCGTGTCATCAAGTGGGACTCAAAATTCCGCTACAGGGACGACGACAAGCAACCGGTCAAGTACCATCTCTTCGAGGCTCGTAAACGATTCGACCTCGATTCCGGGAAACCGACACGCACGACGATACCCTTGCGCTGTACCGTCCAAGTGCCAACTAAACCTTCGGGACGCTGGGCGTGGGTCGTCAAGTTGTGGAAGCGAATGAACCTCAAGGCAGGGACCGTGCACAGTCATCCAATCACGAAGGAATTCGCACCGGAAATGGTAGCTCTCGCCGAGTCGGGCCGCGTTTGTGATTTCACGGTGTCGCCGGCGGGGCCGGGATTGGTGGATTAGCGCTCTTCGTTGTCGACATAGGTAGACTCATGAGTATCAGCTCGTTGACCTCTTATGAAATTCTCTAGGCGGAACAATCTCAAGTCGGGTGCAAACGAGTTCGAGGGAGCTGAGCTATTTCCATGATCCCGGTCGGATATTTGATATTGCCAGTCAGTGCCAGTCAGTGCCAGTCAGTGCCAGTCTGCTTGCCTGTCACGACTCGTCCATCCGGATACTCGAAGGCAAACGTCAAAGAGTTAGATGACTGGATGAGAAGACGAGGGGTCGTCAGTATCAGAGTCAAGAAATCTCGAGCTGCTCGACGACATGGAGGCAATCGGAAATGAGCCTAGCCTAGCTAAAGCGGCCACCTTTCTCCTTTGACCTGCGACTGTCTGTTTCAGCGCTCCTTATTCATCCCGGTCCATCGTCATCGCCTGATGGCCAGTCAGGCTGTGTCAAGAAGTAACTCAAGATATGCGTAAGTCTTGCGAGAAGACGGACGATCCGCGGCTCGTATCAGTGTCGTGTTTTCCAGGTTGCGACTGAACAGGTTCGTCGTCTCTGGGACTCGTTGCAGCGAAGGACAAGTTCTCACTGGTACTCTTACTCTTACTACACCAGCACTACTAGACGTTCGAAAAGCCCTTCATCTTCTATCAAGACCCGATGCTACCTCCTCCGTACATGTCTCCTCCGGCTGCTCCGCCCAGTAAGCCCGACGCTTCCCCTTCGACTCCTCTTAGGCGAATCTCGAAGCTGACTTACCTCTGGATTGTCTACCTGTTATAGCGAAGATCGCCCTTGGACCGTTGCTAGTTACCCATCCCAAAGGCTGCGACGTTTACCTGTCCGGCGTCGCGTACCAGACCGAGGTAATGACATCTCAAAACGCGTACGAAGTCAGAGCGACAGTCCTCGTGGCGTCCCACTGCCATTCGGGAGGTAAGTCTCCCACCAAACGCACAGACGTTCCTCACAGCTCACGCGGAACTGCTTTTCGCTGTTACGGGTAACAAGCCAGTGCTCACCCTCATCGACGCCGAGCCCGTCAAGGCCGACAAGAACCGCCCCTTCCACGACATCCGCACCCTCCGCGTCCTCCACGGCGCCCCCAAGTACGCGCACGGCGACGAATACCCGCTCGGCGGATCGGTAAAGTACCACCTCTTCGAGGCGCGCAAACGGTTCGACCTGGATGCCGGGAAGCCGGCGCGCACGACGATTCCGCTGACGTGTGCGGTCCAGGTGCACGTGAAGCCCGGGCGATGGGAGTGGGTGGTGGGCATGTGGAAGAGGTTGATTCCCGAGGCAGGGATGGCGCGTAGTAATCCGATTACATCGGAGACGACCCCGGAGATGGTCGCTCTCGCGCTGTCGCGTTGAGCTTGTGACTTTGCGTTGTCGCCGTTGAAGCCGGAAGACTTGGTTCAGTGTTTCCAAGGTTGTCAACACGAGTAGAGCCATTCTTATCATGCCATTGAATCTTCACGCGACAATCTAGGCGGAACACCCATCCAATAGCGTACACAAGATGGGGAGGGATAAGCTATATGCAACCCGGTCAGCAACGTGATACTGGTAATCTTCTCTTCCGTGCGACGCCCTCCCCTGACACCTGCAGCCCAAGTACCGCGCCTCAGTAACCTGGTCTGAGGCGTCAGCAAAGTCGGGACAGAAGACAAAGGACGAACCGTTTGGTGTGAGTTCGCAAGAAAGGAAGGGGTAGTTTCGATGAGCATATAAGCAGGGGCGGATGGTGCGCTCGCCCTCTCATGGTTTGAAACAATACCCCTAGACCTGCCAATTCTGCCAGTCCAGTATCTGTCAAGCTCATCCATCCTGCCAATTCACGGCGAAGCCCAGCCCTCCGAGGCAGACAGTCCCTATCAGCAGGCATTCAAGCGGGTAGAGAATCTGCGTGGCAAGGTAAACTCCTTTGCGGGCAAACGGGACGAAGACATTCACAACACGTTGCATGAGTGGGCTCGCCGTGTGCATGGTCTGGCCCACTGCCAGCGACCGAAGAATTGGAACAGGAGGGAAAAATTCGAGGCGCGGGACCAACTTCTCGCACTCAAGTCGGGACTCTGCCTGGATTTGTTCAACTGGTTTGTAAAGGGGAATGATTGGGAGACAGCCAAACTGGTACGCAACAGGATGCACGCCATCTTCGACAGGAAAATAAGCATTGAACAAGACAGTCCTGCCAAATGGGCTGCCTGCTTTGGCGCGGTGGCGCCGCCGGCGGGCGCAAAGAAAGGCAATGCTGCTTCAAGCAATCAGGAGATAACAGACGACGGAATCCCGAGGAAACCAGACACTATCCGGACTTCTGACTCCTCCATTGGTACGGCACTTCCACCCGACGACTCTGGCGCTGAAGGCTGGATCCTTGTCGACGGGTCTGAAACTGACCCCGAGTCCCAGCTGAAGACTGCAAATCCCACGCTATCAGGTGCATCCACGTTCATCAGCGCAGCCGGCAAGTTCCGCGCTTCGTGAAAACGGAACAAGTGGTAAATGAGTGAACCATCACCTCAGCGAAGTTGAGCCGCCGGAAATGGTGTCGAAGATTCGCCACACATCGAACAGCGCCAACTTGCCAAGCGACCACCGCTGGAGGCGAACTTCTTATCGCAACCCATCCCGTTTCCTAAGGAATTTCATGTCTTATCCTGAAGCATATACTGCTTAGCTTCTCGATGGACAGGGCGCATACTTGTAATATTATGAATGGATTCTGTATCTATCCAGTCGCCATTGGTCGCAAGTGAAAGCGAGCTGCAATTCCCGGAGCATATCCCTTCGAGCACGGCCAGAGTCCGTAGTATGTACCGTTATGGATTCGTTGTCGCGACAAGCTCAGTCCCACTCAAAGGCACCGTATGAATGCATGCAGGGCCTCGTGGCCAGGCAGAAGACCGAGTAGGTACTCCATCACACGATACCGCAGATCATCTTTGCGCTCCATCTCGGCCGGCGCATGATGTACATGTTGTTAGTCAACTGGTGTTGCGGAGGTGTAGACAGATGAGGTGTGGCGGCTTTCTATGTACAGTATGGCGGGCCTTCGCCCTGGCCAAAACATCTCAATCGTTGAATGGTCCCGGGTATCGATCAAGTTCATCAACAAATCGAACTATCTCGCATCGCATACTTCGCGAATGTCACAACGTTACTTCACTATACAACGCTTCGTGTTCGGACGAACAGATATCAAGGAAACAACGGGTAGATATCGAGGCAAATCCGTCGGTCGATTCCAGGCGTGGTCCACAGACTCTGGGTGTTCGTCACCCACTATACCCCTTCCAACCATGATCTTCTTCCTTGCTTCCACAGGCCTCCATGGCCACCATGCTCCGAGAAACCTGAAGGAAGGCTCGGACGAAGCCTCGAAGTGAAAAGGGAATGATACCGGTGCGGGTTTGAAGTTGGGGCCGAAAGTCTTCTCCATATGCAGAAAGATCCAGTACGTCTTCTTTTCGAGGCGATGTTTTCCGCCTCGAAGATGAATCGAGAGCGTGCCATCTCGGGGATCGTCAATATCGACGTAGTCTGCCGCCGAGAAACCTTCGCAAGAGCATGACGCCAAGTACAAGGATTTCTGCTTTGGGGATGGCCCGGGAACACCTGTGTCGGGATCGTCATCCACCACGCGAAGTCGAATTGACAGGGCGCCTAGAAATAGGAAAAAAGGGATCAGCACGAGCTCAAGGGACGGGTACCTTATAACTTACGGTTGGGATCCGTTGTCGTGGAGGGTTCGATCGCCAGTAGCACCTTAGACAGAACTGTTTCCATGTCGCCGGACTTTTTGAAGCAAACGCCGCCGAGAAAGACATCGAGACCACCGGCAGTAAACAACTTCGATCTTTTGGACTTGCTGAAGGGTGCGCCTTTGGATTGATATTTCGTTAACCCGCAGATACAGGCACGCGATGAACGTCGACCTACTGAGTCGTCCAGGTACGCCTGTCATGCTTCGACCAGCTTCGGGCAATCGCTGAGGGGAAGCTGTGTCCGAAATAAGAAGAGACGTAAGTACAGCCTTCGAACAAATACAGCAGTGGGAGGAAACGCACGAAGCTGTGGGAGATCCAGCGAAGAGTACGCGGGGAGGCGATCAGGAGGTTCTGTCGTCGAAAAGTTGAACAAGTGAATCAGGTGTGAATAGCGCGAGTCGATCTCCTTCAAGGCGTCCCACACTTGTTCGGCAGAGTCGCTTGCCATCCGGATTTCCAATTGTGTTGACATTTGCCTCATGCTGATTGGGTTGGGGTGGGACATAGCTAACGTCTGCCAAGATGGCGCAAAGGCCGGTAAGGATTCGCGAATGGATACCTAACGTTGGTTAGCTGTTGCCGATATGACGATATGGCTCAGCGCTGATATGACTTGTTGCTGGTAATCTGACTCACACTCTAGTGAGAGGCGGCACGTGATGAGAAGCTATCTCCAGCGGTTGCCGCTCGGACTGACGACGAGACAGTGCCACCTCTGTGGCATTGGTCCACCGAAGACTTCGTTAACGAAAGCTGTGCGACCTGAGCGTGTTGTAGGCCTGCGACTGAGTCTGTGGCCAACCATTTCATTCGTAGACCTGCTCAACGATGTGAGGCGATTGGACGAAGTCCGATGTATACTGTGTATGAGCCTGAATTATAAACCTCCACCTTGACTGCTCATGTCTCAAATTATTGAGATTTCTTCACCGACTTGATGTCGCTTTCTCCACAAGACCTGCTCGTGGTACTGGCGACTCTGCATCGTCCTGTACGCTCGTGCCATCCAAGTCAATGCTACTGAAGGATCCCTATCAAGCTCGACCTCGACGACCTCTAATTGACCGACGTATAATCGCCATCGCGTCTTCTCACGGATCAAGGGGACTTGAACCCGCTCCTCCGTACCACTGTTTGCCGGGACGACGTGTCATCGCGGAAGACAATAGAGACGATGTAGTAGGGGCAGGGACCATCTTGGTGATTTCATTGGTGAGTCGCTTGAAGTCGCCTATGATCGTCAGAGATAATCTATCGCACGATTTCTCGTTGCACAAAACACAGCGTCATCCGTATCGTACAGACATCGTCGTCACCTCATTGAGACAGTATCTCTCGCGTAAGTAGTCATGTCCCGATGGATGCTCGTATGCATTCGCTGACCTACGGACCCTTCGTCTTCAGCTCAAGCCGACGTTGATGCCGTCCTCATGCAGACCCGCATCGCCAAGGACGGTCCACAACCACATCTACGGACTCGAACGGCCTCGTCTTTGCTGTCGCATATGAAAGGAGGAGAATAGGCGGAAGAGGGGAGTGAGCGGACCGCAGGAGCTTTGGGTCTTGAGAGTGCGAGATATGCTTGCAGTGAGTTCCGACTATCCTCCAGTTCTCACTTGCGACGACTGGCAGATGGTATATGACTCACTGACCTGTTTCTCATTTCGTAGACACCAAGCATCTGCTGCACAAGCGGGCGATGTCTCGCTCCTGAGAATATCAGCTCAAGATATCCACCAATGTGCGTCGACGTCTTCCTTGATACCTCGCACAGGGTCACTGACATCGAGGTTCAGTACCATTTACGTTCTTCGAATGCACATGCGTCGCGCGATCTCCTCTCCCTCCGATCGCCCCACATCCGGAACGACACTGTCTGATCGACCCAGTGCCGCAAAGCTTCGCCCAGTTGAACAATATGCGGATACGCTCTTCTAGGCGCCGAGTTCCCGAGCTGCGCTGGCTGCACGGGGTTGTTGGAAGACACCGACGACAGGTCCGAACCGTGCTTGAAGCTCGACGGGTGGCATAGGAAGCTGTTGCGTTGGAGAAGGTACCTGTGGGCAGTCACGGCCCGCTACTTGCGGCATCACGGGTCGATCTTGTTGGGGACTTCGGTAGGTACATCTGAGGCGAGCAATTTCAACCTTACTTGTAGTCTGCCTTCACTGTAGACTCGGATAATGCATTACATATCCAGATGACGTTCTGTACTTCAGCTTGTCGGTTAGATGATCATGATATACGACTATACAAAAGACATGGCGACAAGGCATTCGCTATAGCCACGATCAGGACCGATCCTGTCCCAACAAGCTGCTTCCTCTCCTTTCCTTTCCAGAATATCACCATGCCCGCGGAGACCTCAGACTGTACGTCATGATCACTGTTTGATCCAGGGCAAAGCCTTTGCAGCCAGCGCCGGGGTCCTGTCGTTGTCGAGTCGTGCGCTCGCGATCGGGTCGGACCATGGATTCATCGTCCAATTGTTCCAGTATGACCCAGCACGATCGGTTCGGGCGGTAAAGCCTTCGAGGTGCAACGTGAACCGGGTCTGCCCCGAGATCTGGTAGCGGTAGTCCTTCTCCAGCTGGATACGGATGGTATAGATCCCTTGGTCGGCGGCATGGTACTTTGGCTCCACCTTCAGAAACGCGCCGTTGTTAGTCTTGGTGATAGTGACCATGTCGACGGCCCATTTGCCCACAGGTTGACAATCCGCTATCCGCAAGGGAGTACTCTTGCCTGCAGAGAAGGGGAGGTCGCACTCTTTGATCATATCGTTCTCCACGACATCGATTCGGAACAAAGTTGAACTAGCTGGAGCGCAATCGCAAACGAGTTATGCGAGATCCAAGAAGGACTTGAATTCGTTTTGGCTCACTGTTGATTGTCAAACCCTGGGGAGGCTCGATTCCCAAAAGGAGGTCGGCGGATACGGTACACGTGTCTAGGTACGTCTGTCGCATTCCCCAGGAGATTCCGCGATGGTGGATCTTCCAGCCTCGGGCAAGGAGGACAGGCGTGGCTGTATTAGCTAGAGCTAATCGAGTCCAGGGAGAACATGCATAAGTGCCTATCTGCACAGATACAAACGAACTTACGTGAGCTCTGGTACGGCGGTGGGGGCAGCGTGGAAGGCGAAGAGGCGGACTGTTGTTCCGCATCGCCGGACGCCTTCTCTGCAGGGTGAATGTTTGCATGCGCCGGGTTTCCCTCGAGATCGTTGCCTCTCGATGCACGCGATGAGCGGAAGGATCGAAGCAGACTCAACTTCTTCATCTTTGGGAACCTTGCACAAGTCAACGGACGCCCATAGGGAGGACCGTTGTGACCCCTTTCGGCGTTATATCTCGTGAGTCTTGTTATCTCCCACTTCTTCATGAGTAAGCTCACGTCATAGGCTTGCTTGTCCCTCTCTGGCTTGAGCAAGAGTCAGATCTGGTTGTTGCATGCCCTGATGATCAAGGTTGGCTAAGACAGTCGCACGTGAATCTTGCAGTCATTCACGCACGGCTTCTCGCAGACTCGTATATCCTGCTGACGCCTTGTCTGCGTTACGGTTTCTACGCCCTCTGGTTTGACTGAATAAATGTGAGCCTGGGCAATGAGCAGTGATTCGATGTCGCCAGCTGTGTAGCCTGACAAATGACAGAGTCTTCAACTGCAATCTGACTGCTCATCGATAGACGCATTGCCATTCCGCAGAACTCGTGGACTAGCGGGCGATGTATCGCTCCGGGCGAAATCGATACCCATGTAGAATCGGCAGGATCCACCTATGTGAGTGGGTTTCCCTCACATCCGGCGCACGATGACCGACGCTTAGGTTCAGTCGCGAGTAGTGATGTGCGACTGCGCATACGCCGCACGAACTCCTCTTCTTGCGTCCATCGCGCCGTCCACGCATTGTTGACGTCTCGCCAAACCGTCAAACAGCCCCGGAATGCTGGACAACATCTAGATACGCGCGTATAGTCGCCATGCTGAAGTGACGATATGATTTTGTTGGGTGTCTGTGGACGACAGGTCTACTTGGCTGTGGTTGGATGGGTGGCATAGGAAACTGTTGCGCTAGAGTGGAAGGTACCTGTGCGTGATTTTGGTCAGTCACTTGCCGCATCACGGGCTGATCAATGTTTGCGCTCGAACAGCTGCAAGGAACAGTTGATCTCCCAACGAGCTCTCTGAGTCCTCCCCGACTAGCTGCGAAGATGAATGCTGCCTCTAGTCGATTGCACTGTCTCGTATCATGTTGTACTTTGACTTGTCGCTTAGTGACCATAACACTACATTATACAAAAGACGTCGCGCCAACTCATTCGCCGCGGCATAAGCAGACCCAATCCTTCCCAACGAGCTCAGCTTCCCAAGATTCTGACCTATCCACGGAGACGATCGAATTGTCTACCACCGTTTCATGCAAGGGAGAAACTTGGCTCCCAACGAGGGCGTCCGGTCGTTGTCGAGCCGAGCGCTGACGACTGGGTCCGACCACGGGTCTGAGCCATTACTCCCCGACGCTTCAGTACTATCCCAGCGGGCTGTGTAGCCTTCGAGATGACACGTGAATCGAGTTCGCTCGGAGATCTGGTATTCGTACTCCTTCTCCAGATTGATGCGGATGTTGTAGATCCCTTCTTCGAAGGCATGATGCTTTGGCTCCACCTTCAAGCATACGCCAGATTCAAGTCCCCTGACGGTCACCATTTCCCCTGCCCGCTTGCCCACGGTCTCACAACCAGTCACCTGCAGGCATCTACTTTCCCGCGCGGAGAAAGGGAGGTCGGACGATCCGATCCTGTCGTCCTCCAAGATGTCGATTCTGAATACGGTGGCACTACCTGGGAAGCAATCGCAAACGATTCATCTGGGATCTAGGAAGGGGTTCGATTCATTGATGCCTCACTGTTGATTTCCAAATCGTCCGGGGGTTCAATTCCCAAGTGTAGGTCACCGCATACAACGGGGTTGCGTGTTTCTTGAAAGCGGTTTGAGTGTCGGATCCTCCAAGAGAACCCTCGATGGTAGATCTTCCATCCATCCGCAATCAAGACAGGCTTCCCTCTATTAGCTTTGGATGTTCGGACTGAGGGAGAGTGTGTTTCAGTGTATAGATCCGCAAGGGTACGAGCGAACTTACTCGAACTACGATACGGTGGTGGCGGTAGCGTGGACGACGAAGAGTCAGACTGCTGTTCTGCATGTGCAAACTCTTTCTTGATACCTTCGCCCGTTAAAGGTATCTGGTCCGGTTCGATAGCGTTGCCGTTTGACGCGCACGATGGGCGGAAGTGTCGGAGCAGATCGAGCATCTTCATTTCGGGAAACCTTGCGCACGATGACGAACACTACACCGAAGGAGTGCAGCTATCGCGCACAGCGATATATATCAGGGTCTTGTGACTGATTTTCCAACGATCAGCTCACGTATAGGATTAAATCGTTCTCTCCGAGTTAAGCACGAGTTAGACCGGCAGACAGCGCTGATGACCCAGGTTAAGTCAGACAATCGCATGTGGTTCCGCGATCACCTACTTTGGACTGCTTCACCGACTTGTGCATCTTTCTGTCATCCTGTTTGCGTGCCCCTCTCCTCGGATGCTTTGAGTGGTCCCGACGGTTTTGAGCAAGAGCCGTACGGACCTTCACGACGAGTGCAGTACTTGATAACTGATATAGCCTGAAATCGCAAAATGCCAACCTCCACCTTGGCTGCTCGTGTCTCAAATTATTGAGAGCTTCTCACCTTGTACTGATGTTGACCTGATTGCCCTTCTCTAGACCAACAGTATCGCCATCCTGGTCTTTTGGCACGCTTCTCCTCAACTGGAATCATGGCGTCCATCCCTGGTCCTGTGGTTTGACCGCATCCCGCTTGCACAACAACAACGACACTTTCGGCAAAGCCTTGCGCATCACTCTCCGGAGCACCGTCCCGTACTCGAACCCGCTCGTTCCCTCACTTTCGTCAAGCCGCATATGCATCCTGTTCGTCCAGACCGACAGACATCTCCGGTACCGCAGCGCGTCCAATGACATCTATGCCCGACGAACCGTCGGTGCCGAGAGGATGAAGCGGGCACATCGAGATGGCGGAGCTGTTGCCGGAAAGACGGGAAGAGACAGGGCGCCTGGGGGAATATTTGAGGAGAACGTTGGGATTGTTCCTCCGGTAAGGCGCTTGGTCATTGCTTGTTACTGTCATACCTGGAACGAACGCTAGCTGACCGCTTGTTCACTGCGTTCATGCCAGGTGCACGCCAATCCTTTCGAACATGCGACGTCGTTCCGCTCTTGACTACCGCATGTCAGGTGAGTAGTCTTGCTTGTCTTATTTCTGGTCTGATTCTGGAGCTGGCTGATCAGTGTAGGGTGGTCTTGTCACGATGTTGGACGGTAACCGCCTGAAGTACAATTCGTCGACATCACACTCCCCTCGCTTTGCTCCGACAACAGACTGTCCGACAAGCCCTACGCGCCCAGTCTTTGCGCTGACGCCAGACTGCTGGACACAGAGGGTCATGCTGAGGGAAGGATTGGCATGAACAAGGACATATGCAGGATAGGTGATCATGGGGAGAAAGGAGGATCGTGGATTTCTTATGCGTGAGGCGTGCGTTCCCTTGGGGTCTCCAAACTGGCAGAAGATATCGACTGATGAAGATCCACGTGATAGATCGTGAAGCTATCCGGCAGCATGAACTAGGTTTTCTCGTACCGTCCATGCACACCGCCGTTTCGTCTCGCCGTCCATGTGAGTAGTCTTGCATGTCGCTCGGCCCACACTAGCGCTGACGCCCTGGTTCGTTCTTCGTCGCGTAGGTCATCTGCTCGGACGTCGCGATTCCTCGTGCTCGACATTGCTATCGCATGGGTACGCAATAGTGTCCGATGTAAAGAGACAACACGAGGGCGTGACTGTGATCCGCATTGTGTGCTGTACAGATTCGCGTGGTCTGGTAAGTAGCTTCGCAACCTCTCTCTTGCCCTTGTCACAAGTTGTATGGCGTAGTGCGGAGCTTAGGCCATTCGTCGTGCTTCTTCAATGGCATGCTATATTTGCAATTCGACTTATCGCATATGTACGGCTTAAGATCATCAATGCAACCCAGAGACACTATCGCTCATAAAACAGCACATGTGCTTCACTGCTTGAGCCAAGGCAAGGCCTTCGCAGCCATCTCGGGCGTCCTGTCGTTGTCGAGGATGTCGCTGACGACGGGATCGGACCACGGGTTCTTCGGGCAACTTCGGGAGGGCTGAGCAGGGTCGGGACGGACCGTCTGTCCTTCCAGGTGGAATCGAAATCTCGTGCGCCCCGAGGTCTTGTATCTGTAACGCTTACCCAGGTAGATGGTGACCGTATAAACTCCCTTGTCATCGACATGGTAGACAGGCTCGACTTTCAGGGTCACCCAGTTGCCGGAACGAGTGGTTGACACCATCTCGTCTGCCCACTTTCCTGCAGTCAAACAGTTTGACGCGTAGAGGGGTTCGTCAGCGCGGTTTGATGAAAAGGGCAAGTTGGGATCTTCGATGTCGTTGTCCTCCTTGATATGGATTCTGAATAACGAGGCTATACCTGAGCACGAAATACGGTAAGCCGTAAGTCTCCTGGTGTCTGAAGGGGGCCTTCTACCGACATACCATGGTTCACCAAGCTTTTCGGAGGCCGCACGGCCAGGTGCAGGGTAGCCTTCACATTTGACTCATGACTGTTTCGATCATTGCGCCAAGTAATACCTCCATGAAAGACTTCCCATCCATTGACGATCAAGACTGGCGACTCCGGTTCGTCGCTCGGGTCTGCATGGTGTGTCACGGAAACAGGGTCAGGCTAGGTACGACACGATGTGGCACGTACGGTGTGAACGTACTCGAGTCTACGTAAGGGGGAGGTGGCTTGTCGGAAGGAGAGGCGACCGAGCGGTCTGCCTTGTTCTCAGCTTGCTTCTTGACAACATCGATGTTCCTTCTGGCGTCGGCTTCCTCTGCCGCGCTTTGGTTACTGGGACTGTTGTCGCTCGTGTTTGCTTGCTGGAAGTGTTGGAGGCAGTCGAACAACGTCATTCTTGTAATTGGTTGATTCTCAAACTCATAGAAGACAGCCATGTACAGAGGAGGGAGTCGAGCCTTATATATCTGTCTGGCGATGCCCCCTACCATCTTATTACCTCATCGAGCTTGCTTTCAGTTAGTCCAGAAACTGTCTGCTGCTTTGGGCTTCACGCCGAGCAAGTCTGCAGGCCCTCACGAATACGATGATGCAGATACAGGACCTGATGATTAACGCTACACGAGACAGTCGCGCGTGGCTGCTGCGTCACTCGGGTCTGGCTGTCCTGCTAACTCACGGCGTCTTTCGGTCCCGTGAGATCAAGTTGGTTGCTATTCGTCCTTAGCAGTTTGCGCATCCAAAAAGACCAGCTACAAGACCTAGACTGTCCGCTGGATCATCAATCATGGAGCATTCAATGGGTGATTGCCCTGGCTCCTTGGTCCTGTATTCACCGTCGCTTTGTGCCTTCGCCAATCTTGTTTCCATCCATGCCTAACCGCCTTCCCCAGCCTCAACACCTCGAATGCATCCCGTACTGCGTCTTAAGCGCATCGTCTTTCTCCCGTCTGGGCCAGCAGCAGTTGCACACAATATAGCTCACAAGATAGTCAGGATCTCAATTTCTGAAGTCGCGATCGACAACTCGATCGTACCGAGACAGACAAGCTTCAATTGAAGTTATTTGACTATCTTGGTTGACCAACTTGTCTGATAACCGGTTCAAGAGGCATCCTGCCAGACGACAATATCTTCAGGATCAGACCCCACGGACCTCGTCCGCTTCGATTCCCGTCGCTCGTCGCTGTAATTGTCTTCGCAGCATGGCCGAACCCGACTCCCAAAGTCTCCGAATGCCTCAGGAATCGCAGGCTACGCTCGAGCAGCTTCATGCGGAGCATCCGACGTCGCCACAGGCAGTGGAGGAGCTTCGGGAGAGGAGTAGGGAGCTGGACACGCAATTGGAGGACATGAGACTGCAGTCAGGGGAGGTTGAAAGAAGGGCAGAGGTCAGTCTGCACATGTTGATGCCCAAAGCAGAATGTGATTGCTGATACATGCTACAGGGTCCGGTCTTGCCTCATGAGCTCATCATGCTCATTGCCGACGAACTCGCCGCGTCGTACAACTACCGCACACTCGGGAACCTCGGACTCCTTTCCAAAACAGTGCACGAAGATGTCGTGCCATTGTTTTTCGGGACGATGGTGTTGGATCATTGCTGGGACATGGATGAACGGTGGGGAACTGCGCCAGTTTCGAAACCTGCAGATATGTTACCCTTGGAGAAATGGAAGCATGCGCGGTAAGCTAATATCAGTCAGACGAAGATCGATGACTGATCAGATGGTCCGTAGATTCGTCGTCGTCAGGGAGAAAAGCACGTTGCTTGACCTTCACCATACATACTTTCCGAACCTCGAAGTCGGAATGACGATCGATGGAGATGTGTCTGAAGATTGGGGTCATCGTTCCAGCCTCCTGATAGCTGGGCCGATATAGAGGGAGAGGTTGGCGGAATTCCTGGAGCTTCCGCTCGTGTGGGATCGTGAGCCCTTTTCTCCACGCTGTTCCTTTGCTTTACTGACGGCGGCAACAGTTTCGGCTGCAATATCGGAATGTCAACCCGTTAAACGACTGCACAAGCTCATCTTCGATCGCACCGCCGATATCATACCATACATGACCTCAGCCCTCCCCGAACGCTTGGTCTTCCTCAGTGATGGAATCGGGCGCCATCCGGACATCCACTTCGAACGTGAGACTCCTGGCATATGCCGAAGCGTGGAGCAATTGTTTGAACTGGCTGATCCAGCGTATGACCCGAAGCAGGAGTTTGATGTCCGGTCTGTGACATTCGAGATCTCTGGTGGTATGCAGGGGCTGGAGGCGCTCATCGACAGTGTGAGTACAGAGGAGCGTCTCTGATAAGGTTCGACGTTGATGTTATTGTGTGTGCAAGATGGACTCTGTTTCGACCCGATATCCCGCACTCGCCATAGACATCCTTGTCCGCGAGCGGCTGGCTCCGTCACTTGAATTGGACTTCGGAGATGGCGGAACCGACATCGGATCGAGCGACACGGACCAAGATGAGCAAACCGCGATTGACTCAAGCGACACAGACGAAGACGCAGATGGAGATTCCGACGGAATCGAAGACACCGACAATACAGAAAGTGATGACGACACCGACCAAGATAGCGGAGCCGAAGATAGCGAAACCGGGGATAGTGACTTCGACGAAGACGACGACTACCACAAGATGACGACCTACGATCAGGACCGATTTGGCGCCATGATGAAGAAGACCGCGGCAGTGTTCAACCGCCATTGGCCGGCCATGAAGGCTATTCGTGGTTTACAGGACACCGATAAATACTTCTCATCTCTCTTCAAAATCACGGTGAAGTGGTATGCCAAGAAGCCGGACGCAGGTGCCCAAGCTGAAGAGCTTCGTGGGTCCGTCTATCAAACCGAAGAGCGGGAGCCCGGAGCGATGCAGATCGACGCAAGGGCATTCGTTTGGAATACGGACTGGTTCTTCTCGACCACCTTGTGGGAAGAAACGTACAATTGTAAAGGCGATACCTCGCAGAGCGTATTGTAATGGATCTGTCAATGGCGTCAGAAGGTTGCGCCTGGAGCGATGCAGATAGAGAAGAGCTTGCACCTCAGATTCACTAGTCTACAAATCACACTGCGGCTCAAGCCAAACGTGATACAGCTTCCAAGATCAACAATTATTTCGTGAGCGCGTGCCGTATCGGCTCTCTACTTTTGCGCGTCATGACGCCACACGTTGACGACCTGACCGAAAACTGGGCAGATCGCTGACCCCGTGACAGGTTGCGCAAAAGCTCGGGATATACAACGCGCTCTTGAGTGATCGAATGATCTGCCACCTCGGGACGTCATCGCATAAGAACGGCATACGATCATCAATACAACGCAGAGTCATGTATCGCTCAAACAACAGTGCACATGTGCTTCACTGCTTGAGCCAAGGCAAGGCCTTCGCAGCCATCTCGGGCGTCCTGTCGTTGTCGAGGATGTCGCTGACGACGGGATCCGACCACGGGTTCTTCGCGCAACTTCGGGAGGGCTGAGCAGGGTCGGGACGGACCGTGTGTCCTTCCAGGTGGAATCGGAATCTCGTGCGCCCCGAGGTCTTGTATCTGTACCGCTTACCCAGGTAGATAGAGATCGTGTAGACTCCCTTGTCATCGACATGGTACACGGGCTCCGCCTTCAGGGTCACCCAGTTGCCGGAACGAGTGATTGACACCATCTCGTCTGCCCACTTTCCTGCAGCCAAACAGTTTGACGTGTAGAGGGGATCGTCGGCCCGGCTGGACGAGAAGGGCAAGTTGGGGTCTTCAATGTCGTTGTCCTCCTTGATATGGATTCTGAATAACGAGGCTATCCCTGAGGGCGAACTGTGGTGAGACTCGAGATGTTTGAAGGGTCTTCTACCGACATACCATGCTTCTGCAAGCTTTTCGGAGGCCTCACCTCCAGGAGCAGAGTAGCCTTCACAGTTGACTCATAACTGTTTCGATCATTCCGCCAAGTAATACCTCCATGAAAGACTTCCCATCCATTTACGATCAAGACTGGCGTTTCTGGACCCTTGCTCAGGCCAGTACGATCTGTAACGGAAACAGCGTCAGGCTAGGTGCGATATGATGTGGCGCGTATGGTGTGAACGTACTCGAGTGCAAGTAAGGGGGAGGTGGCTGATCGGAAGGAGAGGCTGCCGAGTGGTCTGGCTTGTTCTCAGCTTTCATCTTGTCATCATCGATGCTCCCTCTGGCGTCGGCTTCCTCTACAGCGGTTTGGACACTGGGGCTGTTGTCGCTCGTGTTTGATTGCTGAAAGTTTTGAAGGCAGTTGAACAACTTCATTCTTGCAATTGGATGATTATCGAACTCAGGGAAGTCGATCATGTGCTGCAGAGGAGCTCGAGCTTTATATGCGACCCTGTCTGGCGATGTCTGTGACCGACCTATTACCTCATCAAACCTGCTTCCAATTAGTCCAGAAACCTTCTGCAGCTTAGGGCTTCACGCCAGCATGTCTGCAGACCCTCGGGATAATGAACATACAGGACCTGATTATTAACGGTCCGCGAGACAGTCGCGCTTGGCTCCTGCGTCACTCGTGTCTGGTCATCTTGCTAAGTCGCGCCGCCTTTCGGTCCTGCGAGATCAAATTGGTTGCTGTTCGTCCTTAACACTTCGCGCATCCAAACATACCTAGTCCTGATTGTCTGCACGCCTCATGGGGCACGGAGCAGATCATCGGCACTGGCCTCGCTCTTTCCGTGTATTTGCTATAGCTTTCCGCTCGGGAGTAACGTCTCCACCCTCCCACATACTCCCTCTCTTTCTGATCCAGCAACGCTCACGACCATACCCGAGCGACGTTCGGTTCTTCTGGCCAATGTGAAACAAAGGAGACATAGGAGTGCTAGGGTTAATTGCTGAGAAATACAAAGGACGCCTCGCCTTATGTGGGGTGGCACTGAAGGGAAAGGGAGACTCCTGAAAGCTACATAAGGAAAGGCTGAGTTCAACGAGCATGCCATCCTGTCGCTGCAAACACTCTCACTGTCCGTTCACTTCTCGACCGAATTCATCCAGCTCAGCATCCCTCCGTTATCTCAACATGCCTAAGCACACGCGAGCAAAGGCGGTCAAAAGAGACCAAATCTCATATTCGACGGCAGTGACGATCGTGGAAGACCTACTTGAACAAGTTAAGTCTACGTTCGACAGCAAGGGTGATGCGGATGCTCAACGGGCCCTTCATGAGTGGGCGTGCCACGTATATGATCTCGCTCACTCAGATCGATCCGGGGAGGCAAGACATGTTGCGGCTCAAAAGATTGAAACCCTCCAGATACGTCTCTGTGCTCTTCTTCGCAACTGGTTCACCCACAGATATGGCGGGCAAACTGGTCACGAAATCGAAGCTCGAATGAAAGCTTTTTTCAACAAGAAGAAGAAGCTTCGGGAGGACGATCTCGAGCAATGGGCTGCTTGCTTCATTGACGATGCCGACAGCGAAATGGAGCCAGGTCGCGCATCCCTTCAGTCGTTGGGAATGCCGGATAGTCATATCTCTCAGATGTCTCCTAGCGATACAATTGCCGAGAATGAACGTCAATGCCTACCCTTCCGTCCGAGATTCAGGAGGCGTTGAAAGCTACGGAGGGGCAAACCTCTCGACAATTTTCCATTCAAACTTTTGAAGCAAAACGTTTCTTGTATAAGTACTTCATGGACGATCTCCCGGACCAGAAAACCCAGGTGAATCAGGAAATGGCAGCAATGCTCGAGCAAAGCCACGATAGGGATAGGAAGCCAACAGTGCTAGTCTGGTATGATACAGATGAACAGTCTTTCAGCCTTCTGCCCCCAAGCTCGGAGACCCAAGGCTCACAGGTGTAGGCAGTCACTAAGGCGACCGATCTGACTGATCCCCCGCCACCCTCCGATACAGCCAAACGTGGCCTATATGTTCACGCACAGTTTCCTGGGCGCGTACACTGTAATATCAATTCGTAGTCAATTTTCAATAGCTCCTCTTGTATCGTTATCCATTTTGCTATATACACTATGCCTGCAAGGAATCCCACCGTTCCTTACCTATCTGCAAGGAGGAGGAACGGAATGACCCGGCGAAAATGGCCTGATGAGGAGTCTCGTGGTTGCTCGTCCTGTATTCAGTTTGGTTCTTGCGCTTGTGCACTGGGCTGAGGTTCCGTCGCAGCCTGACTTTGTGCGCCGGGACTTGCGGCAGGGATAGTAGTCACTTACACTTGAGCGTATCTCACCATAGATAAGGGGTTTACGAGACGCTTTACTTTGAGCTGCAGTCAATACTTGCGCGAGCATGCGGTACAACCGTACATTCTAAGCCCACAGAAAGTCTCTGTCGCACTAGCTGGTTACGCTTGCTTCGGCAGTATTTGTCGGTGGATAGACCTTAAACAATTCGATGCGAAGAATTCACATATCAGGAGCAAGCCAGCAAATGGCGCGTTTTAATTAACAAGTAAGGGAGCCACCTGCGTGGAATGACAATCTGAGTCGACGGCGAGGCTGCGCAGGCAGTAATGCCGCTGCTTGACGCTTACAGCTGACAACGCTGACTACAGTATCTTTTTTTTTGCTTGTGGCCTGTGGTTCATAAGGCTCATACAATGGCAACATGGCCATGAACAGCTGTGGCAAGGCTTGGGCAGCCAGAGTCTTCTCATTTCCCTAGCGATCGAAATATCATTTCTGTCCAGCATTCTAGATATTGGCCTTTAGATGAACAGTCAATGTTCCGGTGCGGGGTGGGGAAAGACCGTCCGACTTCCACTCTGACTGCATCGCCAGCTGACAGAGACCGTGTGGGAGCGATTACACCGCAGATCGCCATGCGACGCACACAGCAACGACGGGTTCTTGCGTCTTGTGCGCTCGAACCGATACCGCAAAACACCGGCGGCGGCAGGTGTCCGGCCCCGGGGTGAGTTTCCCATGCGATGCGCTTCATGACATATCAGACGACTCTGTCCTTTCGTAGTCGCGTCGATTCCTGCCTTCTGAGCCATCCAGCTAGCCATCCTGTATGCAGTATGCCCCATAGGAGTTCAGTCATTGCAAGCGGCACATGAAGAATAGAACGCGTTCGAGTCGGTTCGACGCGTTCGACGCGACCACTGAGACTTTGATGACTTGCCAGCAGGAGTTGACCTCTTCCTCCTCCTCTTCCACCCCGCAATTCTTCCCGACATCTGCCGAACTCATCGCCTTTCGCCAGACGTCGGCTCATCAGTGCACAAATGTTGGACGCCCTCAAAGCAACATTGGCCCTCAAATACGGCCCGCAACAACCAGAATGGGTCACACCTTTCCTTGCAGCCGCCGCAGTACTGGATGAGCTGGAAGCGAGGGAGCAGCACAAGCTCAAGGTCGGGGAATTCAATAGGCTCCTCATGGAGGGGAAGTTTCGCGGCCGGATACCGCCCGAGATGAGGAAGAGGAGTGATCCGAACGAAGAACCGGCAGCAGATGTGCTTGTAAGAGTAGAAGTGATGCTTCAACAAGTGAGTTGTGATATCGATCCGAAACGTTCGAGCTGACCCTTCCCTAGGCAGCCGATCAGTGTGCGGGGCAAGACGCCCTTCCCTACACCTGGCTCGCCCTTGTCCGCATGCGACAGACCGCTTGGACCCGAGCACGCGAAGCAGCTTTTCAAGCAGTCAACGTCGAGCCGTACTCGGTCACCCTTCTCCATCGCCTTGTATCTTGCTACGAAGAAGAGAAGGATTACATCAACGCGCATCACTACCTGGAACGAGCACTTTCCCTTACACCCTCCTTCGACCGGACGCCCGACATGGCCAGGCTCCAGCGTCTGTCCGAACAAGCCGAAGACGCGCGGAACCACGTCGTCCGGGTCGATCCGTTCCAAGCACTTTCACTCGAGATGATGGCTTCCGTCATGCGTTTCGGTCTCGTCGCCGATCGATACTTTGTCCTCAAGTGTTCCTGGGTCTCCGAGAAATGGCGGAACACGCTCAATCGGGACTGTCCCGATCTCTGGGGAACGTTAACTATCGATCCGAAATCATTCAAGGATAAAACTCAAAACGAAAAGAGAAACGCTTGGATAGGGCGTTGTGGCATTACCCCTCATACCGTCAAACTCGAAGACTTGGTCCTGTCTTCCGTCACCCGGATCCCCAAGGGGTACGACGAATACCTCCGGAGAGCAAAAACAATCGAGATCAGCGTCAAGGAACCCCTCGTCCTATCCCGCCTCGGCGAGAAATGGAGCGAACCCTGCGAGCGAGTCCAACGCCTCACGATAGACGGCGGGTACGCGCCCAACAGCAAAGGCGTCCGCGGGAGCGGCGAAAACCCACCGGTCGAGCTGACCTGCGGGTTGCTGTCGTATAAAGGCAAGATGGCGGTACAGGACATCGAGCTCAAGAACGTCGATTACGTCGACAGGATCGAAGGAGGAGAATACAGCGGTCACGACATGGATTCGATGCGTCAGCTAAAGGACTATACCTCGCTAAAGAGGTTGTCTGTGCAGGATTGCGCCATTCCGAACGTATATCGACCTGGCGTACTCGGCGATATCAACGCGAATACAGAGTATCAGGTCGACGTCCTGCACCGAGCTCTGCGACGTGCCTTCCGACTCGAGTACCTCGAGGTCATCGCGGACAAAGAGACCTGCTGCGGAGGACGCGCAGCTCCGCCGGGGCAAGGGAGGCTCATCGACTTTCCTATTCTGCAAACGATCCGCATTCCGCCGCCAGGTCACTGGTCGATTGACGTCCGGTCGTTGAGCCTGCAGACACTCGCGTACGTCGTTCCGCAGGGTTTCGACAAGTATCACTACACACAGTCAAATGCGAAGCCATAGTTGCCGGACGTTCAGTATTTACCGGCACCGGTTCATCGACTTGGGCTCCTCAAGCACCTCGAGGTCGAGTGCACATCGGCCGACGATATATCCAGGCTCAAGGGTATCTCTGCGCATCTCCGCGGACTGAACAACATGGTCGTCCGCTCTTTCGGCTACTCTTACCCACTAACAACAGACGGAATGGCCGTCGACAACCGCGCTCAGATCCAGGTCCTGGCCGCGCTGGAATCCGCACCGCAATTCAATCCCAACCTTGAAGAACTCCGACTCAAGTTCTGCCATACTCCCGACGACCGACTCATCAGTCTCATCATGAAGCGCAAGACCGGAAACGGACTCGCGCCGTTGAAGCGCCTCGAGCTAAGGGGCTGTTCGCAGTTGAAGGAGGAGACGCGCGCTTTCCTGGCAAAGGAGGTGCCGCAGTTCGTGTGCGAGCACGAGATACCGGTGTTTGGCATGGAGGAAGAGGATAAAAAGGAAGAGCTGTTGCGTCGCCTGGCCTGTCTATAGCTCTGGTTGGGAGTTGCAATAGGTCTTGTATGGCATATAGATCGGTATACCTGTAAAGAGTCGAGTGCTTGATGGACTTGGATCCGCTCACCATGACGAATCACGAACGCACTTTATTGATGCGAGTTATTGGTGTTTCAGACGAGCTGACTGAGACGACTAACTCATAGCGGCTAGCATGAACAAACTCGACTGCAGGGGGAAGTGTGTATATATGCGCAGAGCGATCAGACGGACGACAAGAGCAAGACTGCCATCGTACTTGCTTCATTCGCGCGACTATCTACGAAGAAACTGATCAACATGGCAGCGTACACCTCGTACGTCGCATCCCCTCAAAGCCGCTTTCACTGACCAAGCTCTACTCCACGTTGTTTACAGACTCTTCAACTACCTCGCATGGATGGCGACGCTCTTCTGGACAGCGCTCTGCCGAACCCTGGCGCACCAGTCAAAGATCCGCACCGCAATCAACCGACTCGCCATGGTCCACCAGCGAACCCATCTCGGCCAGTCGGCCCACCACGTCGCCCGATCCGGAGGCCGCTCCCGGGATGAGATTCTGGTCATCGCTATCGCGCGGGTCTGTGGGTATCTGGGATTACTGGTCTTGTGGCGCCTCATTCCGCTTGGACGCGTGTTCGAACGGAATCCGGTACCGCAAGTCGACGCCACACAAGGTCGCGCCCACGGGCTCGACGTGTTTCTCGACTTTGTCATGTCGTTTGGAAGCCCAACTGCGCTCGACGACGCCATCGTCGAGTCGGCTTGGGACTCGTGGGTATACCTGAAGCCAACGGTAGTTCGATTTCCGCCCGTGACGTGGCTCAAACGCCTCTGCGCCTCGACCCCGCCGATCGAGACTGCAAACTTGACCATAGAGGTGGCGCCTCCCGCATGTTCCCCTCGCCAGACATCGGCCGAATCGGAAATCATGCCGCCACCGGTGTACAACGATGTTCCGGAAGAGGATCAAGGTTGTGATCACCCTGCGCCTCCGCCTTACAAGGAGCAGATCGTGACTCGTCCACGTAAGTCTCCTCCTTTCATGTGACCACGACCCTGCTCATCCATGCTCAAAAGGCTCGCTCGCCCCCGGAGACGTCATCCTGGACATCTCACGAACCCTCGTCTGCTTGTCCGGCATCGCCTATCAAAGTCGAATCGTCAACTTTTCGGCTGGTGAATGTTCAGTGACCGCTCGCGTACTTCTTGCGTTCGTACCCCCTCTCGAGTCCTCAGATCGTACGTCGTTCGCAAAGTCACCCAAACACGCACTGACTCACTCGTTGCAGATTCTTCCTGCGTCGAACTTGAGGTCCTCAACGGAACACATGGCTCAAAGCAAAACCAGCAACTTTCCACCTTTCACGCCGCCTCGAACAGCACCATCTGGTACAGCGATGCCATCCGCATCACCCACGCCCAGCCCATAGGTCCCTTGTCCAAGGAGCACCTTCGCGTCGAATACGGCAAACAAGACCTGACCGTCAAGATGCACGCGCCAAAGAGCAAGGTCGGGAAGCGCGGGAAGTACTATGTCCTCCTCGACGTGGAGAAGCGCTGCTCGCCCGACCTGAAGCACTTGCTTCCGTTCATGTCGTTTCCGTTCCACTTTGTGGGAAAGCAAAAGACTCCAGTCGGCATGTCCAGACTCTGGCAGGGATCGCGGACCAAGACGGGCGTGGCGGCGTCCAGGACTATCAGGGAAGAAGAGTGTACCGAGATGGTAATGTTGGCCGACTCGATCGGGTCGGAGGGTGAAGAGTCGAGTTCGAAGTGATGTTGTCCTGGAAGGCTGCGGTGAATGGACAATCAAATGCGGTTTAAGTGATGTATATCTTTGGACTGTTCGATAAGCAAACGAGTTGTATACGTGGTTTTCGGTATAGTCAATCTGCGAGCTGCCCTTTATCATGCCAGAAAGCGTCGGCGACAGCGATGGGGCAATATCTTCCGCGAAGCAGATCCACGCACTCATCGCACGGGACACGTCCTCCGATGCGTCATCCCTCATCATGATCACATCCGCCCGAATGATTGTCATATACCTTCAACCAGTACAAACACACCCCTGGCCCCCACCCAGTGCTACCGCGCATCCATCCCCCACAGCGCCAGCACCCGCTCCTCGACGCCCTCCCCGGCCCACCGATACATCCCATCCGCCAACGCTAGATTCTCCGCCTCGACTTTATGCACCTTGCCCATATCCGGCGCGCCACCCATGCCCATCTGCGGAACGCCCTGCGCCGCGCCGCCGAGGGCGTGGACGACGTTCATATCCCGCGCGCCGTCCGGCTGGTCGTTGGTGGCGAGGAGGAGCTTGAATAGTCCGTTCAGGCCGAAGAGGTTGAGGAAGTACCAGGAGAGGGCGGAGACGTAGTGGACGGGCATGTCGGGTGTGCTGATGTCCCGCTGGAGCATGGATTTGAAGCCGTATGTCAGGGGGAAGGGGAGCTTGACTGCGCAGCGTGGCCGAGCAGCGTCAGTCGGCCGAGTTCCCAGAGCTGAGAGAGAGAGAGGGCACGTACTGAGGACGAATCCGGAGAAGAACACATTGATCCACTGCATGATCACCATATTCGGAATCATCATCACCGCCTGCTTCTTCATCCCGTCCATCATGCCCTCCATCTGGGTCGGATCCGACAGCGGGTTCGCCGGCGTCTCGGGCTTTTCCGAGACGGCCGTGGAGACGAGGGCGCCGGTGGAGAGCGCGGTGTAGAGCGTGTTGGAGAGGGAGGTGTATAGCGTCGGTGGGAGAGGGGAGAGCGTTGATGATTGGCGGAGGAGTTGCGAGCGGAGGAGAGCTCGTCTGCGAAGGGTCAGCTGCGATCCTGATAGGATGGAGGGGGACGTACTGCTCTTTCACTACGCTCGCCGGCTGTTTCTTTGGCGGCGTGTTCAGCAGCAACGTCACGTAATGACGCAGCAGACCGACGAGGATCTATCGTAGCGTGTCAGCGGACTGCTTGAGTACGTGTCGTGAGGTGCTTGCCATGACCAGCGTGATCGGGAACAGGACCCAATCCTATCAAGACGTCAGATTCTGCACGATCGAGGAGGGAGGAGACGTACCCTGATCGAGGGATCTAGGTATAATGACTCGCTGCCATTGGACGCGGACCGGATCAGCTGCTGCTGGCAGAGAAGACAGGTAGTACTCACGCAACAGGCATCTTGGACGATATAGGTGAGATCTAGGGCTTTGGACGAGGATGGCAGCGGTAGAGAGTGAACGATGTCTTTGACCGGTTCAACGTCGATAGAGTTCAGGATTTGGATCCGCGCTGGCCGTTCCTCGCAAGCTTCCTCTTTGCAGCTCTCTCGGTGTGATCTCCTCGTTTGATCCTGTCATACAACACGATGCATAGATACAATCCTACAGCCGTCCTATCACCCATAAGTAAACCTCTCCACTCCACCAAACAACTTGCTCCCATTCGCCTCATTCGCACAACGCAACACCTCCAACTCCGTCAACAACAACTCATCCCACCGCTGCGTCATCTTCTCTCCCACGAACAACGGCGCATAAGGGAAATCACTCCCGAAGAGGACGTGATCGGGCGTCGTTAACTCCAGGAGACCGTGTAGCGCTGTAGACGTGGTGGAGAGTGCGACGTCGTGGTAGAAACGACGAAAGGCTTGCATCCTGCCACCGCTTCATCAGCGACGGCACTTCAATAATTCGCTGAGACGTGGGACTCACGCGGCATCGTAGCTCCCCCAGTCAACCTCACCCTGAGCCAGACTAAACCCCCACGGCCCCCGCCGCCCGATCCGCAGGAAATGGCAGCGCCCCGCCCGCACGGGACAAGATCGCCTTGTACCTTGACGCGGCGGTGAACCGTTGTGTAGCGACGAGGTCGACAGCAGAGCGTGTCGTATGGGTGAGATAGTCGATTATCGGTTGCGGGAGGTGGGAGGCGATGAATTGCGATTTACTGCAGATGAGGGTGAGTGTTTGGTTGAGTCAGTAGGCGGCTAGGTGAGTGTTCTTGGTGCGGACGTACATGTTGAGATGGTTTGGATGGATGAAAACAACCGCTTCGTACTGCTCCAGCTTTTTCCCAAATCGGCATGAACGAATCATCTCCTAACAATCTACACACGGATCACCGAAATAAATCAGCAATCACGCCTCGATGACACACGAACTACTCACTTTCCAGCATACCCCGCCATAACGACGACCCCCGGCTCCAGCACGCCCAACCAATCCTCAATCTCTCCTAGTCTTCGACGTCTCCTACCGTCGCTTCAACATCCCTCCAATCCGGTAAACTACCAAACACCGCGAACCGTCCCGACGCATCGTCCTCCAAGATTGGAACAACCTCGTTGTTGCGCTTCCCCGCGAGTTCGGCGCCGGGGGCGTAGGGCCGAGAACGGCGGGACCGGGAGAGGTAACGCTGAGGACGGAAGTGCGGATGGACAAACGTGTCGGCAGCGTGAAGTGCATGCGGGATGGACCATTGTGGCGTGGGCCAGCCGAGGGGATCAGGGTCTTGTTCAAGTGCTCGTCGATAGCTTGGCTGTGGTCAAGGACGGGTTAGATTGAAAAAGCCAGAAAGGGAAAGGAGGAGCTTACGGGAATGACGTGAACGTAGGTGTCCATTCCGAATGGCTTGCTTCGTTCAGACACGTTCACGGAAAGTGTTCGGTACGTGCTTGATCACTACGTCAACGAAGGGGATACGAGTCTCGTTGGAGCGTCATGCTTCATACCAGTCGCCGAACATGATCCGGCGTCAAAGATCGCCGTCGGGGATGCCGAAAAGACGATGCCCGTACCCGGGGAGGCATGACCGGCGTCGACGACCTAGGTTCGTATCCTTGTTGCTGGTGGGCATGTCTTGTGTTGCCGAATCCTTGTGCTGTGGTACCACAATCCTTGAATTGAGAAAGAGAAAGTGACAACTGGATTGAATGATGACCGAAAGCTCTATACCCTGTCACGTGATATACCCGAACGTCGGCTCATTCGGACCAGCCCCGGCGCGATGAGTCAAGAGCGATGTCGATAATCCTTGGTGCTTCCTCCTTTCATCGCAAAGGATTCCACCTGCACATCCTGACAACCCCGACGTGACCAGGCGGCAATTCGATAGGTTAGCGTTCACCTTGCACTCAGCTTGAGCTAATCCTGGCTCTTCCGCATAGAATCCCAGCATCATGTCCTCCTCTGAAGCGAAGACCGCAGCTCCCTCTCCCACTGACGGGACGCCGTACGACCTCTCCGTAGCGCACCACCGCAAATCGACCTCCGTCTCCCCGATCTACAGCTTCCTCCTCTCCAAACTCGAACCCCAGCCCACGACCACACGCGGCACATCCATCAGCCACCTCACACTCGCGCGGGAACACCTCAACTCGGGCGGCTCGATACACGGTTCCGTCAGCGCGACGATCGTCGACTGGGCGTCGGGGAACGCACTGGCGACGATGGGGAGCAAGAGCGGGGCGAGCGTGGATATGCATGTGACGTTTTTGAGCAAGGCCTCGGAGGGGGAGGTGGTCGAGGTCCGGGGGATGGTGGATAGGTTGGGCGGGAGGATTGCGTTTACGCGGGTCGAGGTGCGGAGGGTGAGGGATGGGGAGTTGGTGGTGACCGCGATACATACCAAGTTTGTCGGTTAGACATGGAAGGGATGAATCAGATGGGAAGAGGCGTTGTTTCTTCGTCCTTGCGCGTTTACGTGTACTACGCTCCTCGGTGTCGGACAGACGTAATCTTCAGTGCGTGGCCCGTCCATGGGACAGAGCACTTCGTGCGTCTTCCCTTCGAAAGGAAACTCGAGTCAAGGGAATCATATTCATCGCATTGCGGATGAATCTACCTCCCGTTTGGATAGAGCCTTCTCCATTTTCCCAAAGCACGGTCCCACCGTGCCCTGGACCTGCTAAGAGCTACATAGCCATTCCTCTAAGTACACAAGACGAAGGCGCGAAGGAGTGACCGCTGTTAAATGTACGCTATACCAGCTGCTATACCCTGCTCTTCATCGACGCTGTCGTGCTTCTTGTCGGTCCGAATTAAGCGAAATACGATCGCGCCATTGGGCTGAACCACCTTGTTCGTCTTATTGATGCCAGATACTCACTCTCTCGTGTACATTTGCATTCCCAGATTGGAGGGCTCAGAGTTCGAGTATGCACCGACATGGACAGCCCACGCATACAGCAGGAACAGAGCACGACAGCCATCGATCAAAGTCGGTCCGCTGACCGGTACTCGACGTCGAATCCGAGCAACGGACAGCCCAACAAACGACCCAGAACTGCAACATCACCGTTACAAGAAGCCTCGGCATCGCCATCGACACTTGCCGTCCCGAACTTGACCCCCGCCGGACGGATCTCACACGCCTGTCGCCCGTGCAACCGCTCAAAGGTGAAATGCGACGGGTTCCACCCCTGTTCCCGGTGTTTCGCGATGGTGAAAGCCGGGGTAACGGGCTCGACAGAGGACGCAAGGTCTCCGCCAGGCACGGTACCAGGGGACCAGGGGACAGGGGAAGGGGACAAGGTCCGCAGAGCCGCGCTGGAATTGTGTTTTTACCAACCCTCCATGCGCGGACGGACGAAAAGACGGAAAACGAAACCCGAGGCGCGGCCGTCAAGAGAGGAGGCGGACGACCCTTCGAGCTCCGTAGGGCCTCGACATCACTCGACATCAAGGACGTCCACGAACGATGAACCCATCGTGCAAAAACCCTTCCCGAGGGTGAATACCTCGCCGAGACCTCCGACTCCGGGAACGGCTGCCGCACCGATTCCGTCGTTACAGGCTGCCTTTTTCCAGTCCTCTACGAAGCGTCAAAGAGAAGATCCGGACGACGGCGGACCATCTTGGAGAGCGTACGCACCCCCTTCAGAGCGCGAGCGAGAGCGGTATCGACCACGCCCAAATCAACCGGAAAGATTCACCGAAGCAACACCTCACAAAACAGCTCCGTATACGGACCCAAGACTTCACCGTCATCTCGAACGCCATGACCTCGGTACCGACACCGGGGAAGAACGAATCCAACTCGCACCGATGGTCGATCGTGCGAAACTCACGTCGTTTCCGTTACCGGGGGACGAAACGAATCCGCTGGGTGTATTGGCAGAGGCTTCGGCGGCGCTGGAGAAAGAAAGGGACAGGGATCGAATGGGGGGCGATGGAGATACGATCCGCGAGGCGAGCTCGAGCACCGATAGAGGGGATGGACAAGGTGATGCGAGGGGTACCAACGATGTCCCGACGAGAAACAGGGATGATCCGGAACCTCGAAAACAGAGCACATCATCACGGCCAAACGACCCAACAACTCAAAACAAAACCGCCCCTCCCGACGCGGACGCCTACTATTCCCGCCCGAAACAAGGAACCGCCGGCCAACGCACCCTCCAGGGCGAAGCGCCCCACATCATGGCCCTCCTCACGCAATCCGATGCCCAGTACCTGTTCGACATTTACTGGCGGTGGTTCCATCCGCATTTGCCGTTGCTGGACAAGGACCATTCGGATCCGGTTGATGTCGCTAGTCGAAGCAACTATCTCTTTAATGCTAGTAAGTTTTGCTTCTACGGTGAGGAAGATGTCCGCTGAATCGGGGATCATGTGATAGTCTGCTGCTGTGCGGCTCGCTCGTTCGTTCCCAGCCTGTGGCATCGGTTGAAGGACTTTGCAAAGGCCGAGATGACGAGGATACCGCTGGAGAAGACGCTGGATGTAAGTCATGTGGGCTGTGCTATTTCGTATGATCGAGCTGACGATAAGCATTGCAGGTGGTACAGGTGCGAGCATTCGGTTCACGCTCTCGCGTTTGCTTACGCGTATCCTACAGGCCCACCTGCTATACTGCGAGTGGAAGTAAGTCTCGCTGTCCAAGTACAAGTATTGGTCTGACGCTCCTTTCTAGCCTGATTCCCGCGAAGCGATTCGAACAGGACCTGACATACCTTCGAGCAGGACTCGCAATACGGTATGTCTTTCCGTACAGGAAGTGCCTAGTCCTCCTGACGTACTTTGCAGAACGGCCATCGACATCAACCTCCACCGCGTCGCCCTCTTCCCCGACGCGACGACGGCGCTTCCATCCTGGCTGCTTCGCTCCATGATCCGGACGTGGCTTCTAACGACAGTTACAGACCGAACGTTGAGCGCCCAGCTGGGCAAGCCATCAAGTATGCGAGGTGAAAACTCGGTTCAGCGATATCTGTCGTTGCTTTACGGGTACATCGAGCAGAGCAAAAAGGCCAAGGACCATCAAGCCGTGTTGGATGATTCGGCGGTCGCATTATGGGCGGTTCGTCAGCCAGCGTCGCGCAGGAATACTCGCTGACCTCCTGACAGGAGTGGACCCAAATCTTGAATAGAGCGCTCGATACCTTTCGCAACAGGGCAATGTCTGAGCGTTCGTCCATTGGTATCGGTGTGGACTGTTATCCAGAGTAAGCAGTGAGGCAGCACAGCCTGACCTAGCATGCTGATATATGACATCTCCACAGTCTCGTCGTAATACATGAAAAGCAGTTTCAGGAATGGGCTGAGCGTGCCGAGACTCTGATCAGCTCGGTTGATGCACCTGGTGAGCGAGTTCGCTCTCCCTTCCTCTCGCTTTCTAATGCGACCTCGCCGTCAGATACGAAGAAACTCATCCGGATCGGGAGGATCAGGCTGTAAGCACTTGCATCGAGCTTGCGGACCTCGAGTCTCATCTGCTCTTCAGATACCACTTCTATGCCGAGTTGATTATAGCCTCCTTCGGGTTGAATCAAGCTTCAGAGGGAGACTCGGAGCGCCTTGGGTCGGCCTTCGTTCACGTAAGCGATCTGTATCGGATGCTACACGATAGCTGATGTCGATATTGCAAACAGTTTCAGACCATGGCCATACGGTTGATCGAGTGCTTCGAGCGGGATCTGCAGAACAAGGACCTCATCAAAGGTATGCAAAAGTGTTGCCATGAAGGTCCGCGCTCATCGCTTAGGGTACAGGATGCGTCGACTTTGTCTTTACCGCTCTGACATACGCGGTGGTTTCCTTGTTAAAGGTATACTTTCCACGTCCCCTTCGAAGCCTTTGCTGACGCTCAGACATGTTACTAGTCCACTCAAGCTCGCTACTCTCACCTGCTCGGCTCGCCCGCCGATCAGATTCTGCTGCTCTGCCGTCGCGCAGCAGACATGCTAGCCAAAGGCGCCGGAGCGGCCGACCACTTGCCATCACTGCAAGCAACATTCCTTACACGACTCTTGGATATCCGCACAGCGTCAACCTACACATCCACCGCCATAGGCCCGCCCAAACCGGTAGATCTGCAAGCCTTCGCCCAAAGTTTCGAGCATCGCAATCACGAGACGAACTGGCCTCCTCCGCCGCTAGCTGGGATAGCCAGCGGCCCCTCGAGCGGGGAACCGGGAGGTTCCACCCCAATCGTGACCGGTTCGCAGCTACAGGAAGCAGATCCAGCCCATCCAACGGCTGTCGGTGTAGAAACGCCTTTCGACCTAAACAGTTTCTTGGGACTGTCTAACAATCTCCCCAACGCTGAAGGAACTGATACCTTCGGCATGCCTGATGCGCAGGGAAACAGCTCTCGCAACCCTTTCGAGCCAACCAGCCTCAACGCTTTCCCCGATGTACCAGTTGCTTCGTTGGGATTGACGATGGGGAACTTCATGAATGATCAGGGTGTGATGGACGTCTTGTTTGCCAACGACGGTCTTTGGTAAGCCTGCATTCTCTACAGCACGACAGAGTCTGATCAGGATTTTCGGACAGGAAATCGATTCTCGAGTCGTTCCCGTCCGGCGGGAGGTCATGAAGAGACAACATGTAGGGTCGGTCTCAGGAGTACGACGGAGCGGAAAGCTCGACGAAGCATCGGCACGTCATATACTCTTTGTGGTTTGCAAGCCAAGTTTCAAATCCGCGCGTTTCCCGTCGGTTCAACGAGCTGACAAGGCAGCTCGCAAAGTTCGTGACTTGTAAAAAGTCTAGCTTAATCACTGCCCTGTCAGGTTTGTGAAGGCCTAACAACGCGTGCCTTCAGGCACCTAGGCCTATATGACTGTGTTGTGCGTGCAGGCGCTTTCGCCGAGTACACGAACAGCTCGTCGAGAAAGCGACATGTGATGCAGTTTGCGCTGCCCGCTATCCCAGGAAAAGACACAAATCGTTAGGTAGTTCGTGCCTGCAGGAATCTCTGCAGGGCCAGGCGAGAGCTTGTCTGAGCTCGCTGGGTCTTCCATGATGCCCTTTTGATCTAGTCATGCAGTCATCATCACAGGGAATGAGTACTGCTCTGGTCGGTCTAACGGCTGCCCGACTCCGGTGCTACCCTTCAGCAACATTCAAACTGGTTGCTTCACTTGATGGCGTGATCAGATAGACCATGGTTGAGCTCGTGATACATGTATATCGGCATGAGGGTGGCTGTCTCGATACCGGGGGGCAACGACTTCCCTGCCTCAAAGAGATGGTGAGAGCGACCGGAGTTCGATCGGGGGTGTGCTGCGAAGTCGATATCTGCTGTCCAACGAATCCAACGAATTACTCTTCCCGACCAGACCTCTCTCTGGTTCACTGACTTTCTATCTCTTTCGGCAGCTCCTTCGGCGATCGTCTGTCCCCATATCTGATCGGGTGACTTGGCGGCCCGGAACACGACCAGACAAATATACTGTACGTGATAACAAAAGACGCCTTGGTGCTCGTTCGTCATGGGCTGAAGCGGTGCGCCGATTCAGCTGCCGGGGCTCCTTCAAGCCCCCAAGCCATCAAGCCGCAGATCGTCCTGCAGATCGACCGGTTGCAGGGTGACAAACGGGTTCTAATTTGAGACAAACCGATGACAGCATGCGATCGAGGTGTAATCTTTCTCCCTCGCTGAGCTATACAGCGTTCTTGAGGCTCGTTTGGGAGCAGCTCTTTTGGGCACTGGCCAGCTCACTGGCCTAAGCAAAATAAGCAGAAGAACAGGGAGCTGAACAGGAGGGAGAGCTAGGGAGGGGAAGGAGGGCAAACAGCAGCTTGGGCAGCCCTTTCCTGACAGACGTCTCTAGCGGCGTGCGTGTTTGTATCGACGCCGGCGAATGAATCATGCATCAGCACCCTCAGCAACCTCGTGACTGCACACAGCTTTGCACACCACTCTCACTCCTACAGAAATAGGATGGCAACGCCTCAGGGTCATTCTGGACACATGCTTTTGGGGCTCTTTTCGGGAACCAGACGTACCAAAACAGCCAACAGCTCTACCAAATTAACCAGTTTCACCAGCTGTCTCGCAACACCGAATATTTTGTTCCGGCCGGTGTACGTGCAAGCTGTCAAGCTATTCTGCTTTTGTGTTCTAGTCTATTGCAATAACAAACCGGGGACTCAACAGGTGATAACTTGGGTGCGGCAAGCTGGCCAGGACGAATCGTACCACGGCTGCTTTGGGAAGTTATTTGGATGCTTTCCCCAAAGGGTAGTTTGTTTGTTGTTTGAACTTCGATTACTCGCAGAGTGCCATGTGCAAGTCGTTCCACTCTTTCGACAGTCACGACTTCAATCCCGGGGACGATTGATATATAATCTCAGCCCTTCGACGTTTCTTCTCGACCTTTTCATCTCCTCATCCAAACTTATAATCTTTACCACACAACCCAACCACTCACTCAATCAACACTTCAACACAATGCGATTCTCTACTGCCACCTTCACCGCCATTGTCGCCGCTATCGGTGCCGTCGCCTCGCCCGTCAAGAAGCAGAACGCCGAAATCAACGATGTCACCATCTTGAACTACGCTTGTAAGTCTGCCTCGCGCACTGTCCCGACGACCATCGCTGACTCTCCCTTCAGTGACCCTTGAGCACTTGGAGAACGCCTTCTACTCGCAGGCTTTGGCCAAGATGGACGCCGCCGCTTTCGAGGCTGCCGGATTCCCCACCTGGGTTCGAGAGAGGTGAGCATGCATGATTCTCTCAAGCAGGACTTTTGCTGACACCACATTGCAGGATCTCTCAAATCGCCGAGCACGAGGCTTCCCACGTCGCCCTCCTCTCCGGTGCTTTGGGCAGCGCCGCTGTTCAGCCCTGTGAATACAGCTTCCCCTACACGGACCCCAAGTCCTTCACCGCCTTGGCCGCTCTCATTGAGAACGTCGGTGTCTCCGCCTACCTCGGTGCCGCCGCTTCCATCGTGGACAAGACCTACTTGACGTGAGTAGACCCGGTATTACTGGCTGCGACTGAGCTGACAGTCCACCGTTCTCAGTGTCGCTGGTTCCATCTTGACCACCGAGTCCCGACACCAGGCTTGGCTCTCGTCGGCCGTCAACAAGAACGAGCCCTGGTCAGGTCCTTACGACACCCCCGTCGGCTTCAACGTCATCTACTCTGCCGCCGCTCCCTTCATCACCTCGTGCCCGGCCTCCAACCCGGCCTTGCCTTTCACCGCCTTCCCCGCGTTGACCTACGATGCCGCCACTGGTGCCGTCACCGGAGCCTCGGATGGCCAGTACATCGCCCTCTACCAGGGTCTCAACATCGCCACCTACCCGGTCCAGGGTGGTAAGGTTCAGTTGCCCGCCACCCAGGGTACCGCGTACATCACTGCTACCAGCGAGAAGAACGCCACCTTGGTCTCGGACGACAACATTGTCGCTGGTCGTGAGTACAAATCATGCGGAGGTTTAGACACGCACTGATGACCTCTTTACAGCCGCCGTCATCCTCAACCACTTCAAGGCCGCCGCTTCCAACCCGGCCCCTACCTTCATGTAAGGTGTGGTTGCGATTGTTCGGTTCCCTTGTTTCCATATACCCGTCGATAGCTATGACACGTCGTAGCGCGATCGTTCTGTAAGCGTCTAGTTAGCATTGTGAAAGCATCTTGTCTTGTATAATTGCAGACTTCTGTATGGACATTTCGCATGATATCTTCGCGCATTGAACGTCTCTTGTCTTCTGTTCCGAGTCGCGAGGTTCCACCCCTCGTCCTTCTCTCGAACCATCGCTCACCCGTCGTCGATTCTGCTTTGCCGAGATTCATGTCCCTTCTCTCGACAGACAAGTCGACGAAATCGGCGACGGACTTCGGCGGAATCAGCATCCCATATGCTACAAAGTATTATAGGCAGTCGCTTGGCATCACATGCTAGAAGCCCGGGATCGGGCGACAGCCAATACACCACTTCTCAAGTTGCAACCGCAGCGCCCGTTGCCGTGACTTCCCCATCAACCCCCGTACCTCGTCCTCAGGCTGCTCACTGCACAAGGGAAGGATGAGCAAAACGCATGGTGCACACGTCCGGCGAACTTACGTTGGCGGGATAGCTGCTGACTCGACATCCATTCGTCTGGGAAAAGGGGCACGATCTGGCAGACGTAGCAATCAGCATGGATCGCCCGACAAGGTTGTCGACCTACTTCTGCGTATAACTGGGATTTCAACGTGATTGCCGATGTCGAAGGATGTCCTTCGTGCACTTCGCTAAAGGCGAGCGGGCGTAAGCCACGGCAATGGATTAGGCTTGAGATACTCACGCCTGATGTGTCTGAAATCTGCTCTCATCATCCGCGGCTTTCGAGAGTTGCCACAAGGTTCGTCGCATCACCTCACTCCAACGCATCCGCCTTGTAGGGGGTTGTACCGTCTGCGCTCGATCAAGATCAGTTCCTGCGTTTGGGTTGCCTGACAGACGACGCACAGGTTCAACTTGTTCTCTCCCCTCGTTTCGCGCAGACTCTTGCTCGTCTTTGACCATGGAGTCTGTTTCGATTCAGCAGCGCTACAAGCTGATAGACGCGTCGCTTACCATAAATCTGCTTCTGAGCGTTATAGTCCGTCACTTGGCGCTCCACGGTATTGACGATCTCATTCTTCAGCGTGGAAAACAGTTCCTCCTTGACTTTGCGGTAGTGTTCAACTTGATAATCCCGCAACTTGTCGACGATGTATTTCTGCAAGGATAGGACATGAGCAACGCTACGAGCGTGACGAGACGACCAACCTTCATGGTGAACCGATTGTACCGAATCAGGAATGGCATCGCGTCAAACAATGCATCCCCTACGATTCCGAGATCAATGGCCTTCCTCCCGACGGCATGGACCAAGGGCTTGAATGAATCCGGGAACTTCTTGGCTTCTCTGATCTTCCTCCACTCGAGGTCGGACACTGAACGATCATCAGGCACGATTCACGTTACGAAGAGACGAACAACTCACAGCTTTCGCTCATGTTGCTCAGGTCTAACAAGACTGGACGGATTTCTTCTGGCAGTCGGGCTAAAGCCTCATCCTGCGATTTTGACGGGTCAGTTTCGGTGAGATGACATCACTGCGATACGCACCTTGGTTTGCGGAGGGCCAATTGGCGCCACTGGGGCGGGAGGCGGACCTGTAGATCAATGAGCATGGCCCGACGCGACGGTCCCAAATGCACTTACCGACGATACCTGACGCAGGATCCGCAATCACAGCCACCTCAGGACTACTCTGCCTAGCATTTCCCTCCGCCCTGGATGGAGTCGAAGCCGAATCCCGCGATATCGAGGGCCCGGCCGACCTATGACTAACCTTTCCGGAATCCGATTGACCAAGAGCGGGCCTTGCGGAGACGGACTGAGGCGTGGCTAGCTTGTGCGGTCGGTAGCCAAGTCCGAACTGCCCGATCACCTTCTTTCGTTTCTTTGGCTGATCGCCCAGTTTCGCGTCGGGGTCGAGCGGTGGCTCCTTGACCGGAAGCTTGCCAAAGTTCAATGTCGTCTGTTTTTTGCTCTTTGCTTTCTTGCTGCTGTAAGGTGACGCAATATTGACATCTGATCCCACAAACCCAATTGACCACTCACGTTCCCTCTTCCTCATCGTTGATCAGTTCCACGGCTCCGTTCTGGACGTAGAAGCCTTCTTTCGCAGGACGGTGCGTGATCATGGGCTCATCCAACTTCAGGTCAGAATCGTCAATGAAGGGGTCCTGATAATCGTAATCGTTCGTCTTGTCCTCTACTACTCGCTTGCGTTTCTGCGAAGTACGATGTAAGCAGGGTTCGCAATCCGAAGAGCATGACATACCGGTTTCGACGTCGTAGGCGCATTATACTTCTTGTCCAGTTCTTCCGCCAATCTCGCGAGCTCTGCTTCGTCCGCGTCACCCATCATCGCCTGAAGGATCCCCGGCTGCGCACTACTGTCCCCACCAGCAGGAGTCGGTACCGCCGAAGTCGATCCGCTCGCCCCGTTCGTCAACAAACTGTTAAACTTCTTCTTGCTAGCTTTCGCTCTGTCCGCCTCGCCATCAACGTCCATATCATTGCCTTCGTCGTCATCGTCGTCCGTCTCCATCGCGTGCCATCCAGAATTGATCACGTAGTAATCGCTGTCGACCTTTCCCTGTGCGATGCTTGCTTGCTTGAAATTGACGACGCGGAACTTGGGCTCTTCTCTCGGCGCGGGCGGGTCTGCTGGTTTTGGTGTGCTAGTCTTTTCGGTCGAGGGAAGGGCTTCCGATCCGTTTCGTGGAGTCAATGGCATGGGAACATCGCCATTCGTGTCGATACGCGTTGATCCTGATGAACCTTGATCATTTGCGCCGTCGGCCCCTACGTCACGAGTGCTCTTTCCATCGGGTCCTTCTTCCTCGTCGAACAAGTTGAACACGACGCGGATCGTCACGCGTGGTTTCGGCGGTGGCGCAGGCGGGGGCGAGGGCGACTTTGCGCGAACGCGTTTTCTCTTGGGTTTCGCCACGAGCACATTGACGCTTGCGCCACCGACCGACGGGCCAGCTACGGCGGACGGCTGGTTCTCCGCTGATACGATCCCGTTGACCGACGCGTGCTGACTGTCCTCTGCCGCAATCACGTCGATCGCTCCTCCGACATCACCATTCATCCTTTCCTGCGACCCCGCTCGAGAACCCAAGACGACGAGATCAGAGCTCGCTGCCTGACTCTGCGCGAAGTCTTCCTGTCCCGGCTCGGCCTTGACGCGCACTTCCCCATCTGCGGCAGCGGGAGGCAACAAGAGATCCGATATGCCCAGCGGCCCGTTCCGCATCGAGATGAAGACTGGGGAATCGCCGACATCCTCCTGGTCGAGATCGATAGAGCCTTCATCGTCCTCATCTTCGTCCGTATCGGAATTCGAATCCTCCTCGTCGTCCTCGTTGTCGTCTCCACTGGGATCTGCTTCGATCGCGCCTTCAATCTGCCCTTCATCTTCTTCGCCGGAAGAGACAAAGTTGTCCTGAGGGGCATCTCCGTTTTGATGTTCGTGTTCTGATTGTTCGTCGTCATGGTCTTGCTCTCGCCTTTCGCTGTCAATCTCCATCTCGACGATGCCTTGATCAAACGACGACGGCAATCCACGTTCCTCGACTGCTTGAGGCTCCGGTACCGTCCCATTCGATTGTATCGAGGACCGACGGTCCCTGTCTTCCTTTGACGGCGAACCGGAACGCTGTCGCGTCACGTCACCAAGAAGCCGATCTTCCATCGTCCGAAACGTCGACGGGGAAACCTTTCCCTGCACCCCTTCCACGCCGTTCCTCTCCTGATTCGCTTCCCTGTCCACCAAGCTTGCCACACTCATCCGCGCAGGCGATGGAGCGGAAGGCGATCCAAAGTGGTTCGACGAGACAGCATCGACACCGTTCGCGTCGGCATGGAGGATCCCGAAGATGTTGCTCCGTCTTCGCGATTCCGGGCTGAGCGTTGCTGAGATTGCGCGTCCGATCATGGTTCCATCCTTGTCTTGAGGTCGTGCGTTGGTTGTAGGAGGTGTTTGAGGAGTGGTGGTGTCAGGTAGAGTGGTGGAGGTCATTCTACTTTGAACTTGTGAAGATGAAGCTCGAGTCTCGCGTTTGCTTCCGCGAAAGCAGGTTCGCGCGCCGAATCGCGAATCGTCGAGGATCCGGAAGGGGGTCCCTTTCCCTCTCTCTGGTTCCTCTCTCGAGCGATGGTTGCTGTCTGTGCTGCAACTCCAGCGTGTCGGATGGCGAGCTCCTCCTAGGCGGCGGTCAGACACGCTGCCTCTTGCTGGCTGTCGGGACGAGCCGTCTTCGTGCTCTGGCAGCCGGGACGAATGGTCGATGGTAGCGCTGTTGCAAGTTGGATGTCGTCCGAGGTGTTTTTGCTCTTGCACCCTGTTGTCCTTGTATCTGGACAAGTGGGAGGGCAAGACCTTACACAGTAGATACGACGACAATGCAGTATACCGATGGACAGACAGAGCCGACAATAGATTACGATGACCTCCAGATCAGATAGATAGCAAATATAGAGAGATAGGATACAACAGCGCACTCGCTCTGCCAGAAACGAGAGCCTCACCCCTCCGCATCCCTCCCTTTCTCGAAACCCGGCGCCATGCCTCCAAATGCCCGTGACCCGCTCGCGTCCGCGCGAAAAGCGATCGCACGTCTCTCGCTTTCCCAGCTCTCTAGCTCTCTTTCCCTGGGCTCTCGCCAGGACCGGAGTGCAAGCTGGAATGTCCGGGGATGTCTTCCAGAGTAACCGGAGCAGAGAGCTGGGCCCGGGAAAGGGGTCCTCGAGCTGGAGGAGAACAAGGTGGAATTTCGGCGGCCGATTCGTCACCTCGCGATCGGCGGGAGTCTTGGTTTTGACTTGACCATTGTCTTCACCGAACCTCGAAATATCCAACCTGTTCATCGCTTGCGCTCCGCTATCCTACCTCCAGCTGGCCTGGTATGACCATCGTGTACGCCTACCTCGCTTTAGGAGCGCAGGCTGTTCTACCCATCGTCCTCGGCTCATTCGCAAGCGTCAAGGTGAGTCCTCACCCCGTCCCTAGACCTCCATTGATCTGAAACCCTCCAGACTCCAAGATCAATACGAAAAGCAATCAAAGACTCCCACGCGCTTAACCAAGCACCAAAGGAAGGACAACTCCAAGGCACAATACCTCACCCCGATGAGACCTACTACGCCCTGCAAGGCGAAGAGGACCCGGAAGACGATCAAGACGAGGACGATGAACGGGTCGGGCTGCAGGACTCGCTCTGGTTCCCGTTGATCGCGTCGTGTGCGCTGTTTGGGTTCTTCTTGCTGTTCAAGTTTGTCGATCCGATATGGATCAACCGGATCATCAGCACGTATTGTGAGTTGTCCGGACCCTCATGTGTCCCGTCGAAGGCTGACTCTGTGCTGTGTCCAAAGTCGCTGGAGCCTCCGTGTTTGCCATTCATATGGTGAGGCGGCGATAGACGTAAAGACGAACACAGCTTATACCCGTCTAGGCAGGGAGCGACTTCATTAACAGCGTAATACGGCGCACGACCGGAAAGCCCACGTCCCGCAGCCATCTACGCATCGAAAAAGGATTCAAAGGTAGTTCACCACACCTCCTACTTATGTCGCTCAAATACATTCACGTCCCCAGAAATATTCCATGTCGCATACACCAAATCCGATACTATCATGATCCCCATCGCACTCGCCATCCCCGCCATCTACTCCTACCTCGGGAAACCATGGTACATCACCAACATGCTGTCGTTCTCGTTTGCATATTCGGCGATCAAGGCGATGAAGCTGGACGGGTTCGTGACGGGTGCGGCGTTGCTCGCCGGGTTGTTTCTGTATGATATTTTTTGGGTTTTTGGGACACCGGTTGTGAGTTGCATCCCACGATGGTTGACGAGGCTTTGGACTGATCGACCGTTGCGTTAGATGGAGAATGTAGCAAAGAGTCTGGATGCGCCGATCAAGGTGAGTGCATTAATTTGCACGGTCGTTCGGTGGTTGACGATGCCTTGCCATTCCCTGCGCTAGGTCCTTGCTCCCCGCGACATGTCAGACTGGTCATCAGGCTTCACCATGCTCGGGCTCGGCGACATGTACGCTTCCAGATTCACTCACATGCCATAGCTGACCTACGACTGCTAGCGTCCTGCCAGGCGTCTTCATCTCCCTCGCCCTGCGGTACGACTACGCAAACCACGTCCACCGCCGCCTCCAGGCCGAACCGAAATCAACGCCGACGAAACGAGACCGATACGTCAAGCCGTACTTTTTCGCGGTGCTTGTGGCGTACGTGTTGGGCCTTGTGATGACGGTTGTGGTGATGCATCGGTTCAAGGCTGCGCAGCCGGCTTTGCTTTATTTGTCGCCCGCGTGCAGTGAGTCGTTTTCTTCAGCAACACTGGGTGACACGGCTGAGTCTCTACGGCAGTCGGGTCTATCGCGCTTCTCGCCTGGAGTAGGAACGAATTCCCGGCGACATACAAGTGGAAGGACGAGGATCCATCCGACAAGAACAAGGAAGAGACGACTAGACCGGCAAAGACGCCAGCGTCGGAAGAAGAGGAAAACGTGGATCGAGTCTTCACGTCAGCCTTGATTGCCCGCGCTGCAACCTGTGCCTATCTCTACTTCGGACACGCCAAACTGTTCGGATCTCGACAAGCGTTCGACACCTCGGCCTCGATTCTGCTGGAGCAGAGCTCCGTCGTCGGTGCGGATTCTCCGCTGCAAAACTTCCTGCGCTGGGATGCGCTGTACTACGTCAAGATCGCGCTGGAAGGATACCGGTACGAGCAGGAACTGGCGTTCATGCCTGGTTGGCCGCTCTCTATGCGGTTGGCGGGAGAGGGTATGCGGTACCTCAGGAATCTGAAGGGGAAGACGTCGACCGGTCTTGACGTGTTTGATGTGCTGGTCGGGGGTATTGTGGCGGCCAACAGTATGAGTGTGGCAGCCGCGGTAGCGTTCTACAAGTGAGTTCCTCAGGGCCCGAATGACGTATCGCTGACACTCCTCAGATTGACTTCGCGGGTCACAGACAACAAGACCTTCGCCCTCTACGCTTCGTACCTATACGTCCTCGCCACCAGTCCAGCGACCGCGTCATCGCCATACACGGAGCCGTTGTTCGCCTTCCTTACCTGCACCGGATTGTACCTCGTTCTTCCCTCTCGGATCAGCCAGAAGAGCGGAGCGGGTCTCGTCGTCAGCAAGATCCTCGGGCTCATTTGCCTGGCCGGTGCGACCGGGACTCGGAGCTTGGGCATCTTGAACACGCTCGTCGTGGCGTGGCAGGGATTCCTGCATCCAGTCATTCAAGGAGATCGTCGAGTTTCTGTGAGTCTCCGCCTTGCCATTCGCCCCTGGACACGGCAGACTGATAACCAAATTCTTACCAGCTCATCTTGAAGCGCGGCGTCTTGACTGGCGTCGCAGCGGCTTTTATCGTGCTTCCGTTCCTTGGATTCCAGTATATCGCATATCGCTCCTATTGTCTGGACGAAAAGACCACGAGGCCGTGGTGCCACCATCCATTGCCCTCCGTTTACAGTTTTGTACAGGATCACTACTGGTACGTATGTCCGCTCTGATACTCTGGCCCAAGGCTAACTGTCTGTCGTAGGAATGTCGGCTTCCTTCGGTACTGGACCCTGCCCCAACTTCCCAACTTTTTGCTCGCGTCGCCGGTGTTAATCAGCGCGATCTATACCGTCTACCAATACACCCAAGGCGCCTCTCTTCATAAACCAGGAAGCGCGCTTCTGAGCGACCATGTCGGATACCTCCTCGTCCACGTCATCTCGACTTGGATCCTTCTATTCTCGAGCCATACCCAGATCGCGCTTCGTACGATGGGCGGCAATCCTCTCTTCTGGTGGGGCCTGGCGCATCAGGTGTGGCATTTTGCCGACAACGGTGCAGGAGTTAGGACTACTAGGTTTGGCAGGATGTGGATAGGTTGGGCAATAGCATGGACGTTTGTCAGTACCGTTTTGTGGGCTGGATTTTATCCACCGGCATGATGTAGCATAGGCTGGAGCCAATATTGGCGGCTTCCTCAAAGCTGGTAGCGAGCGACGTTGTAAGGTTAGATACGACTTCATCATAACGGATACGAGGAGGGAGTGTCGTCTAGAGACTGGTGTTAGGGTCATATGGTGAGATTTACAGATGAGGATAGCGAGGACAGACGACCGCACCGTACCTGCGTACCTGTACCCGGACATGACGAATCCCCTTGGACGCGTCCTGCACGCGGTCTAACCTCCACTTGCACCGTCCCATCAGTAGGGTTTCGACCTCTCGAGCCATTCGTCTATTTCTACTTCCCACTTGCGTCATTGATTCTTGCATCGACGCGTCTAAGGATCTCATCAGTCTGTTGCCGGTCAAGGAAGAAATACCAGGAGCAGTACCTACGGAAACGGTCACTCCGAGCATCAGGCGAGTGCGCAGGGGGTGGCTGGGAGGTGTTCGCTTGACGCCGCATAATTGACGCTCTTGCTGCTCTCCTTGCGACGTGGTTTGTCTGGGAGCGAGGGCGCATATATCGGTGAGGGAACACGGCGAACGGGCTGACGAGCTGAAGCTTACCGGGTAACGAATGCGCAACATCAACCTCCACGATGGGTTCGCACAACAGGCATCTGTTGGATTGAATTTGGTCTACGCGCAGGGACGAGTTAGGGATCGACTTTGTCGAAGGTTTCAACATTGCTGACTAGACGGTGGGATGCGACGCTGAAGAGTCAGAAAGTGGCCAACAGCATGGTATCCTATGTATAATCAACACCGCATCTATAACCAACCAAGCCGCATACTGATACAAGTCCGTCCCCTAACATTATAGTTTGTACAGATCCCAAGATGAGCGCATCGATTACTCGTCATCTAGAGCAGAATGTCAGCCGAGAACAGCATTGTGTCAAGCACGTCTACTCACCCGTATCGGGCTCCCTTTCACCGCCGTAAGTCAGCCAGTCGAGCTTCCTCTTGGCCCTTCGCGCCTCGGTGGCCTTCATCTCGTTCCTCGTCATCTTCTTCTTCTTGATCTTGGGCTTGGAAGGGTCTCCGCCCTCTACCTCGGACGTGGCGGCCGACGTAGCGGCACTGGCGGCGGCGCTCGTGGCGGCAGTCGTAGGCGTACCGGCTCGCGTTCGGGGCGTACCGATTCGCGAGTTGGTTCGCGACGTCTTGATGTCGTCAAAGGCGTCTTCGACGAGGGCGATCTTGCCCTTGTGGGTGAGACGGCCGGCATCGACGTGCCAGATTTCGGGACAGAGCGCGTTGACAAACTCCATGTTATGCGAGATGATGCAGACGGCACCGGCCCATTCGCGGATGGCGACGGAAAGACCACCGAGGGCTTCTCGGTCCAAGAAATTGGTAGGCTCGTCGAGCTGGGAGGAGTCAGCGCGTGTCTGCACACCGATTCGAATGACTCACAATCAAAACCTGGGGGTTGTTCCACAGCGCGGCGGCGATAACGACCTTGACCTTTTGTCCACCGGACAGACCCTGAATCTCGTTGTACTGGGCGATATCACCGTCCAAACCGACGTCCTCCAAGTGCTTTCGGATGAGGTGGGCGGCATTGTCACGGGATCCAGCACCTTCTCGGGACGACTCCATGTCGTCGAACTGGCCCAAGAGCTTGCCAAAGCCGAGCTTCAGCAGCTCTTCTCGCCCGATCCAGGCATTGTGTCGGTGGTCGTAACCCTTGAACTTGATTTCATACTGGAACGACTTTTTGAGCTTTTGACGACCCATGATCATCTCGAGCTTTCGCTTGTCGCCGTTCTTGCCGACAATGTCGGTATCCATGATCCGCTCCTCTTCCTCGGTCAGCTTTCGGGTACCACGCTCGAGCATTTCACGATCGTGGCCGTCCTGGTATCGCCATTGGATGTAGGCGACGGGCGTCTTTTCGAGATGCTGGTCCAAGTGGTGGAACGCGTGTTGGGCGACGTATCCGACTCGCAGGGCCGGGTGCTTGTCGACCTTGCCCTCCTGCGGCGTCGTTTCACCCGTCAAGAGCTTGATCAAGGTGGATTTACCGGCACCGTTGGGACCGAGGATACCGACTCGGGACGAGAGCGACAGGGCGCACGAGACGTTGATCAACGACGGCCGCGGTGCACCCGGGTACTGGAAGGTACAGTTGGTGAGCTTCATGATCGCTCGCGTGTTGGAACGAACGCCCATGAGCGATCCGGGCGGCGGGAACGAAAACTTGATCGAGGTCGCGGCGAGGGTGTAGTACGACTTGGCCTCGGGCACCTTTTCGACAAACTTGGACAGGTTGCCCTTGTAGTAGACGAGCTTTTTGCTCTCGTAGTGGATAATGTCGGTACAGACGTTGTCGAGGAAGCCCGAGTCGTGCGAGACGATCAGACAGGTGACGTGGGGCTGGTTACAAAGCCATTGTTCCAACCAGGCGACGGACTGCACGTCCAAGTGATTCGTCGGTTCGTCCAAGAGCAGGATATCGGCGCCGATCAACATGGCCCGTGCCAACTCCAACTTCATCTTCCAACCACCGGACAAGCTCCCTACGGGGTGGGACTGCTTTTCCTCGGAAAAGCCGACGGAGAGCAGCGCCTCGGCGACCTGCTGCCGCGTAACGTGGGTGAGGTCCTTGGACGAGGCGATAAAGTCGATGATCGGCAACGAGGCGTCCTCCCCCTGGAGCGCGTGCTCGACCATGAGCGTCCGCAGCTGGTCCTGGGGCGGGAAGCCCTCGACCTTGCCGTCCCGGATGGCCTTCATCAGCGTACTCTTTCCCTGGCCGTTTCCGGCGCAGATACCGTATCGCTTGCCGCGTCGGAGGCGGAGCAAGGTGTGGTTCAGGAGCAAGAGACCGCCGTACGCGAGCGAGAACTGGAGATCGCACAGCATCTCGCCCTCCTCGTCGTCGTCGTTGACGGCCGGCGCGTACCGGGCCATGTCGATATCCATGAATACCTTGCGAACCTGTCGGGCGACGTCGGCGCCGCGTTGCTTTCCGCCCTCGATCCAGAGACCGAGCGGCGCACCGAGGGCCCGGCCGGCCCAGACGGCCTCGTCCCACTTGCGCGCGTCGACGAGGTCGGCAATCACGCCGCCGGTGTACTCGAGCTGGGCCGCGAGCTCGATCGCGTTCGGGAGGTCCTTGTTGAGCGGGAGCGTCGGCCGGTCCGGGAAGGCGTGTCCGAGCGGGAGGTGGGGCAGCATGATGCCCAACACGCTGTTGACGCTCGCCTCGACGTCCCGCATGGGCGGCACGACGGACTCCTTGCTCGCGCCGGCATTGTGCAAGATCTCGAGCGCGCTCGTCGCAAACGCCCGGATCTCGGGAAAGGCGGCCGTCGTCGCAATGTTCTCCACCCCGGGCACCAGGGGGGACAGGTACCGCGCGGCGACGTCCTTTTCCCGGACGAGCTTGACGAGGTTCCCAACGACGATGCACGTCATGCGCTGCGTATCGGTCGAGCGTTCCTTGAGCGCGCGCATGAGGAGCGGGACCATGACGGCGAGCGTGGGCGCGTTGACTTCGGCGACAAACGTCGTGTTGGACAGCGTCTTGATCGTTTTCGGGACGGCCGCGGGCGAGGCCATGGCGTCGACGAGGGGCTTGATGTGCTTGATGATGTCCGCGTTGGGGAGGATCGAGCAGAGCGTGGTGGCGCACTTGCCGGCGGCGGTCGAGACCTGTCGAGGAGTCAGCTTCGCACTAGCTCACGAACCGCTCTACCCACCTCGGACTTGGTGTCGTGCATGGCATGCTCAACGCTCGGAATCACATGGCCCAACTCTTCCGCGACCCATTCCTCTGCGCCGGGCTTGACGAGGCCCTCCATCGCCTTCAACGCGCCGACCTTTGTCCTCCAGCCCTTGGTATCGTCCAACACCTGCTTCAACAGATCGATAATCTGCCTCGTTCCCTCGGGCGCGGAGGCCTTGATGATCGCGTTCACCCCACCCTGCGCGGCCGAACGAATCGACTGCGTCTTGTCCATGACGACGTTGAGCAGGACAGGGATCGCGAACAGGAAGAACCCTTCACACCCTTCACCGAGGCCCTTGACGAGTCGTTCGACGAGGATGCCCGCGCTCTCACGCTCCGAGGCCGACTTGGACGCCGCCCACCATTCGATAATGTCGGGCACGCGCGCCTGGAGGAGCGTCTCGGCGACGGGGTCGGCCGAGAATTTCTTCACGCTCTGGACGAAAGCGTCGGCGAGGGATTTGGCTTCGAGCGTGGACGAGGCCTTGGCGAGGGATCGGAGCTGGTCCACGAAGGGCGACTCGGGGAGCGGCGTGGTGTCTGCTGCGGGTGCCATGGTGGTGTTGTTTTTTGTGTTTGTTTTTGCGGTTCGGGGTGCGTGTCGCTGTTCTCTTGTGTTCTCCTACAACGGAGACTAGCTAATAATACAGATAGGCCGAGGAGTGGTGAGTGGTGAGAGCGTGCTGGGGGAGGGAAGGGGAATCAAAAGGTTAACCTCTCCCCTTCGCCTTTTGTCCTCGCTCAGCCAATCTGGTAGACTTTTTTTCATTTTTAGCGGATACAAATCAAAACGTGCGCCTCCTCGTTCGGCCGCCTTGATTCGCCACCCATGGGTTCATACAGTCGATGCATACAATACAATATCGTCGCGGTATATACATATCTAATCTTCTAGCAGCTACCCATGTATTGTCCCCAACACGCTCACCCGCCGCGCTGCCAACCGATTGGCACTCGCGGCAGTCGGCTGATGCAGCCTCGCCGTTGTCGCGGCAGGCGCAGGCAACACGGCAAACGACCGATCCCCGCCACCACCACCTCCGGAAACACTCATCCGCCCCGGCCTCGACGCCCCCGTCGCCCCGCCCAGCCCGGCAACCGACATCCGGCGCATCTTGCTGCTCGCCGGGACGCCGACCATTCCCGCCGGCGCGACGGACGCCCTCGGCCGCGCGTTCCGCTCTGACGGTGGGGACCCCGTGCCCGAGGAAAGCACACTGGTGTCTCCTGCGCCGTTGGACGCCTTTCTGAGTCCAACCATAGACCGATGGCTCGCGCGTTCGGAAGACGTGCCTTCTTCCCCTATCGCGCCGAGGCCTCCCCGCGAGGAAAGCCTCGGCCTCCGGATCGGCCCTGGGCCGCCTGATGTTGTCCCCGCCGCGGAAACCCGCCTCGACGCCGGTCCTGCAGTGCTCGAGAGACTCGACCGACGCGCAGACGACGCGGTAGGGCGTAACAGTCCCGTCGTCATCATCGATCGGTCTCCGGCGAGGCTCACGTCCCCGACAGCGACGGACCGGTCCCCGGCGTTCTGATGATCCGAGGGCGGTGTCGTCCGGACGAGAAAGTTGCTCGCAGTCTTGACGGGTTTATCCGCCGTCGGTCGAGCCACGTTCGCCGCCGTACTCGTCTGCAACGGCGCCCTCCCACTCGACGATGGCGCGATCCCTCCCTGGCGCGGAACAGGCCGCATCGCGGGCGCCTTGGGCATGCTGATCGTCCCCACCACCGGTCGACGCGGCGACCTCTCCACAAGGAAACTCGATTCCTCCGCCACCTGGCCCAGTAACGGCCGTTTCGGCGGGAACCGCGAGAGTATGCCGGTACTTGACGGTGTCGGCCGCGCAGCCGGGAGCGAAATCGTCGAGGTGCGCGCCGACATGCTCGAATCCGCGAGCAGCCCCGACTCCTCGGAATCATCCACCCACGCGTTCTCCTCCGGGTCCATCACCGGCGCCGGCTTGGTCACCGCGGGACTGGGCGTCGGCGTGCTCTCGCTATCCGTCGACCCCATGTTCTGGCTCTCGTCGGATTTGAAATGCACGCTGTTGATGCTCCCCTCGCCGGCCTCGTCCCGCCAGCGGAGCGTCTTTTTCTGCTTGAGCAAGACGGCGGCGACGCCGGCCGAGCGTTTACGCGGCGAGCCTCGCATCGGTGAGCCGAGATGGGCGAGCTGGATACGCTTGATGGCGGGCGATGGGCGGACGAGGGGTTGCATGATGGATGTGTTGGCGGTGGATAGGCGGCGATTTGGCGCGCGTGCCGGTTGTACGGGTTTCGCAGTGCTCGTGATGGCAAACATCGGACTGATATGCCTCGGCGGCGCCTCCCCCGCCGCGCCCATCCCCAACACCTCGGCAATCGTCGCTTGATTCTCCCTGACGATCGATTCCACCAAATCTCCCCCATCGTCCGCCTCATAACCCTGCAGCAACGTCATCGTCCGCACCATCCCCCCGAACAACCGCGTCAACGCGCGCGCCTGATGCGCAATCGCCCCGCGATACGCCTTTTCCCGCGCCTCGAGGCTCTGCACCTCGCTCTTGATCCGCTGCAGGTCCGCCTCGGCGCGGAGGCTGTCGATATCGGACGCGTCGAGCTTGTCGAACCGTCGTTCCGAGGCCGCGCGAAGCACGGCGGAGAACAGGTCGGATTTCGTCGCGGCGTCTTGTATGCGTGATTGGTTGACGGGGTTCGAGGCGTAGAGCGTTTGTTCGCGCTCGATCAGGCTCTGGAGCGTCTCCTTTTCCGCTTGGAATTCCGGTTCTGTCGCGTTTACGAGTTCCGCTAGACGTGATTTCAACGCATTGATGCGCAGCTCGGCGCCATCCACGAGCGCACGACACAGTGCGCCATCTGCGATCACCGGGGCATGCCTCGTCGACGCCTGTTTCAGGTCCGCCTTGACCCTCGCCATCTCCGCGCGCCCTTCAGCGAGCCGCTTCTCCCTCGCGGCGCTTTCCGTCCGGCTTCCGTTCGCCACCTCGGCCTCGAGCGCCTTGATCCGCGCGTCCTTTTCCGCAATCGCTTTGAGGTACTGTGTGATATTCCGGTTGACATCGTTGACGTTTCGCGAGACTTTGGTGACAATATTCTTGGCGCGATTGGCATACTTGAGCGTGTTGCCCGTATCCTCGAGGTGTACCGAGCACGGCGAGACACAGACGATCATGACCGTTCGACAGTTGCCGCCGAGGGAAAACTTGAGGAGTCGCGTGAGTTTGCTGTCCCTGTACGGAATATGCGGCTGCGAGTTGCCCCTCGTGGACGCGACACAGAGCGCATTGATGCAGTTCCCGAGCGAGAGCAACGACTTGTTGATGTTCGCGCCCTCCTTCATCCGGTTCCCCATATTCTGCGTCGCGCTCGCACGCTCGCTCCCCGCCAAGTCGATGATGGATAGCGTGGCGCTCGTGATCGCCGTCGTGACCGTCTCGGTCTCCAAATCGACGGTATCCCCTCCGCGCGGCCGGCGTCCGATGTTGACCTGTAACACGGCGTGCGAACGTGAACTCTGCGAATTCGCATGTGTCGCCGACGTGTGCCGCCTCGAGTTCCCGAGCAAGACGTATTCGAGCACCTCGTCCGCCGTCTTCGGCGTCTTCTGACTCAACCCGGCCACCGTGATCCGATTCTTCTCGTCCTCCCTTAAGCTCAGCCCGCCCCGCGGACACGCCGGGAAATCATCCGCGAGCAGGTCCCGGATCAGTTCGTTATAGATCTCGAGAAAGGAAACGGTGACGTGGGTTTCCCAGCCGTCGTTGCTTTCGTCGATCCGGTGAAAAAGTTCGCGCATGGTGCGGTAGATGATCCCGGGGTCTTCTTTCGTGCCGCTGACGGTGTGCGTTTTGCCGCATCCTGTCGCCTGGATGGCTGTGAGCGATGTGCGGGTTGAAGAGGGTAGCGGACTTACTCCATATGCAAACACCGTCGCGTTGAAACCATCAAACAGCCCCTCCAGAACAGGCTTTGCCGTGTTCTCAAACACCTCTTCCTGCGTCGAGTCTTTGGAGAATACGCGATCAAAGGCGTATCTGCAAGATGTATCATCAGCATTCCTCCCTCGACGAGAAACCACCAGACTCGCCGTTGATCCTTGTACCGTTTCCCACCAGGCGGCGCCTTTCCCCCCGTGTTCATGAACGCCCTTGGCACGTTGGTATCAGGCTTGTCAAAGATCAATGTCCGATGATCCACGACGTCTACGTATCACCCATTAGTAACTTCCTCACATCCAGCCCAATCTGGAAAGACCGCTCACCAACGACCTCCCTCCACAGTCCCGCTCCTCCATACCCAAACCCACTACCCGTCGCTGGTGAGCTCGACCCAGCCTTCGACGGTGATGCCCCGCCGAGCGCTCCATCTCCGTAGAATATCTCTTGGTGCTGCGCTTCCGGTATGCGGGATGCTTCGAGCGGTGTGAGGGGCCTCACTCGGACTATAAGAGAGACGGATTCAGCATACAGGGAAGGAGATTGAAGTGATCACTCCTGAAAGTATGGTATAAATTGTACTCACCGGCGACTTGAATTGCATTCGAGTCCATCCTGGCCCGTACTTCCGCTTTTCCCTCTCCGTGTGATGTTGCGACGTCTTGGCGTCTTTCCGAGTCCTCTTCAGCGTTTGTGTCGTCCAATCCGCAATGATGTCGACGTGTGATAGCAAGAAAGGAATGGGCCAGGTGAAGAGGGAAAGAGTAGAACGTCGATCAACAAAGAGGTAAACAAAGCGGAATGAAAAACAAGTCAAAGATTGGTGAAAAGAAACTCAAAGGGAACGAATTTGAGCGCGTTTGTAGGCTCGCTACAGCAAGATTTTGTAAGGATGACTGACCAGTGAGTCACTATAACATGTGTTTCAAGGCATCGTCAAGAACCTCCTCGGCGACGCACTCATCCACACAACATGTCCGCCTCCTGGTCACCTTCATCCTGGCGCGAAAAGCCCATCGCTCAGGATGTCATCTATGAGAGCAAGGACGAGCTTGAAGAGTGAGCCTCTCCCTTCGAATGTCGGTGTGCACAGACTGATGAGTGCTCATTGCTCGACAGAGTTCTGGGAAAGCTGCGGCATCTGCCACCACTGGTCACACCAACGGAGGTGTGCACATCTCGAATGGTTCCTCACAGGGAACGTATTGACCTCTTTGCAGATTGACAGGCTGAGAGCCCAGTTGGCTGATGTCGCGCAGGGAAAGGCATTCCTCTTGCAAGGCGGTGACTGCGCAGAGCTCTTCAGCGCATGTTCCCAGGTGCGTTATACTCCGCCAAAGCGGCATGCATGACCGCTGATATCGATGCTGCGCAGGACCCAATCGAGCACAAGCTCTCTCTGTAAGAAGTCCGCGCCCAGAAGCCCTTGCTATGGTCGTCTGATGCTTCACATCGGCTTAGGATCCTCCTCATGTCCCTCATCATCCTCCACGGCTCCCGACTCCCCGTGATCCGAATCGCCCGAATCGCCGGGCAATACGCCAAGCCCCGATCCAAGCCGACGGAAGTGGTGGATTACCCTGCCGAGGGGGGAAAGACCGTCAAGAAGGAGGTCATGAGTTTCCGCGGGGATAACGTGAACGGGTTCGAGGTGACGGATCGGAGGCCTGATCCGGAGCGGTTGTTGTCGTGCGTCCTCTCCCACAATCCGCCGCGCTTCGAGCTGACTGGCCCGCACGCAGCGCATACTTCCACTCCGCCGCAACGCTCAACTACATCCGCGCCCTCCTCTCCTCCGGTTTCGCAGACTTGAACACCCCGCGCCAATGGTCCTTCTCCCACGTCCGCTCCCCGGCCCTTCAATCCGCCTTTGAAGAGGTCATCGACAGCCTGATGGACAGCCTCGATTTCATGCGTGTTGCCGCCGGCGGCGCAGGGAAGGGCGAAGGCGCTGCTCGTGGTGGGACCGAGACGGTGGATTTCTATACCAGTCATGAAGGGTTGAGTCTGGAGTATGAAGAGGCGTTGACGAGGGGTGTCAAGGCTCAGGGTGGAAGCGGGTTCTCCTCGTTTGCGCGACCGGCGAGACCGGCGGCAGGGTCCTCCTCCCGCGCCAGCAGCAAAGTACGCAGCACCCCGGAACCGACGAAACAGCCGGAGCAAGGGGAAAAGTTTTACAACCTTTCGTCGCATTTCATCTGGATCGGAGACCGGACGCGACAGCTGGATGGCGCGCATGTGGAGTACTTCCGTGGGATTCAGAATCCGATTGGTATCAAGGTCGGGCCGACGATGAAGGGTGATGAACTGGTCAAGATGTTGGACAGTACGTCTCGCTGTCTTGGAACGAGAAGATAACTGCTGACCAGCTTGCGCTCGTAGTCGTCAACCCGGATAACATCCCGGGCAAGGTCACCCTGATCAGTCGATACGGCGCCGACAAGGTCGAAAAGTTCCTGCCGGGGCATATCGAGGCTGTCAAGGCCTCGAGGCATGTCGTTGTTTGGCAGTGTGACGCGATGGTGAGTCAAATATCCAGCGTCAACTGGGCGATAAGCTGATCATACACAATCCTCAACAGCACGGAAAGTAAGCTCACTGTTAAGTAATCGCCTTCGTGCCCATCTGACCCTTTCCTGCAGCACAAAATCATCAGAGACGGACCCGTCGCTGAAAACCCGACACTTTGTCGACATCATTTCCGAAATCTCGTCGTCTATGAAGATCCACACAGAACTAGGAACGATCTTGGGCGGCGTGCATCTCGAGTTGACCGGAGAAATCAACGAAGATGGGTTCAGTGTGGTATGTCCTCCTCGAGCTCACGCTTGAAGCGCCCCCGCTGATTGGCTTTCGATGCAGACTGAGTGCATTGGTGGATCGATGGACTTGATGGACAAGGACCTGTCCCTCAACTATTTGTCGCACTGTGACCCGCGTCTCAATTACGAGCAATCGCTGGGTACGTCCTATTCCGTACAAGCAGCCCTATCACGTCGGACTAATGCCAGATCTTCGCAGATGTTGCATTCCTCATTTCGGATCACTTGCGTGCGAAGAGAAGAGGTACGGAGCCGAAGGATGTCTTGTTGGAGGAGCTGGGACGAGGCAGGTCGAACTCGAGAGCATAGTTGGTGTATCTAGGGCTGTCTGGCCGAATATAATCCACAGATGCCGGCCTGATCGGTAGGCCCTCGCGGTCAGCTTCAGGGTTCAGAGCATACAAGAAAGCAAAGGCGTAACAGAAAGATCTGGCTTTGGATCCGTTGATCCCAAATCCAACAAGTCGCCGCGGAACCTACCACGCTGGATAGGGGCGATCGCACGCGGAAAGGGGAAAGCCAGGCAAGAGTACTTCTATCGCGTTTCATGGTGAAACGTTGAAGGGCACGGCTCGTTCTGCCGAGATCGTACTGTCGGAGCGATCTCAGAAGGACTGCTAGGCGGGTCCTAGTGATGTGAGAGGATACTTAGACCGACAAACAGGCGTGAGCGGATGGGAAGTCTATCGGACAGAGTTTCTGGCAAGATGACAGATGTGATGCGAATGGACCCAAGATACTTAATGCCAGGGGTTGAGAGAGGAATGAGTCAACCGGAAACAGTCGCATCGCCTCTTTCCTTCTATCCCGGATGATCACTGACCCGATTGTCAGCCGTTTTCTGAAATCATGCCTGGGTATGCAGGGAGATGCAGAGATCACAGAACCCCGAATCGCCAGTCCGCAGCGCGAGGAAGTTCTCCGGTCAACTGCACACACCCTGTCACAGCGGCAGAAGGCATCTGAACACATTGCTCAACGAAAAATGAAGGACAGGGCTGCGGCGCTCCGTCTACAGAGAGTCCTCACTTTGTACCACCGGACTCAGGAGCCGATCTGCTATCGCCCCGGAGAGACCATTAGTCCCGCAGCAGATCATAGGAGACGAGGCGACCGAGCGGTCTAAACCAGTAGAAAAAGACAAAAAGAAATGGAGATACTGGTAATCGAAACCAGGGCGCGTCCTATTGCACTTTGAGAGATGCGAAGGACGCGATTTACCACTAATCGATATCCCCTTCTGATGTTAGGCCTCAATCTTTTGTACCCATATCCAAATTAGGTAGGAGCTCTTAGCTCGCTCCTGGAGTCTCTCAAGTCTACATGCACAGCTGACCTTACATGTAAGTACTGTCTCGAGCCGTAGCAAAAGCTTTCCTGGGCGGAGCCCCTCTGGCTGCATTCTCTCGCCTCTGTGATACTTCTCGATGACGACAGTAGAGTCTTTCAAGGGGTCGTGAACAAGGGAAGTAATCCGAACAACGGAGTAATGGGTTTCCACGAACACGAAGTCCATTGAACAGCTCGTGTGCTGCAATAGGCGATAGGGCACAGACCGTCTAAGATGCACATATATGGAAGTCATTCTCTGACCGTGTGTTCGCCCCGTCTGGCTGGACCTGCTTTGCGATCACTCTCAACGGCTATCATTTCCATCCTGCCAGCGATCGTTGCTGCAGTATCGTCTCGTTGATGAGCCAATCACACAACACCCCAGTCGAAGAGAGCTTCGCCGCCGTGTCCGATAGCGTACTCTTCCATGCGACAAATTTTGGACTATCGCTGCGAGTGTGCACTGATGCGCTCGATGAACTGAAGGCTTTGAAAGAACAATGGTATAACGGCGTCCCGGATGAGGTCCCGGAGATGATCTTGATCTACGAGGCCCGGATCGTTGTCCATAAGCTTCTGGAGGAGTGGGTACAGTCAGAAAAGGTCAAGGTCACCATGATGGGCGTGACCAAATGGTTGGATGGGGACGAGATACGAAGGCTTATTGTAAAACTGGACGTTATATGGCGGCAGCCTTCCAGCGAAGAAGCAAGTACCAAAGCGCGAAGCGTCTGGTTTACAGACCTCGCCAAAGGAAGTTGCGACCTGGAGGGCAGCAGAAAGCGCCTCCTAGATCGCACGTTAGCCTTCAGGCCGGTACTGGCCTCAGAAGGATTCAGTTTCAGCAATCTACCCGAAGGGGGTGATCGACTTTGGGTTACCAGTTTGTGCGTCAAGGATGACGAGCACCGTTCCGGATTCTTGGTCTTTGAGGAGGCCGACAGGGAGGGAACAGTCGACATCTCGAAGGCTTCTCAGTACTCTGTCAAGAGTTCCTTCGCAACAGCGTCGATGCCATCCATAGCTCCTCCTAGAAACAAACGCGAGAAATTTCGGGCGGGACTCGCTCAGAAGCAAGCGTATGACCGCATGCGCAAACACTTGGGCTCCACTGCAATAGAAGTTGCGTCGATAGCTCGTCCGCTGACAGACGTAACCACACTAATGCACTCAGGCCCCCTGCAAGACGATGGGATACAGCGAGCTCTACCTCGGACCTTGCTCGCCTTTTCAACTAAGCAAGAAGACCCGAAACAGTCATCGGTCTATCTGATCGTTCCTTCGAGCGATGGCTCTGCACGAACCTTGCGAAGCTTCGAAAGCGCGGAGGGAGGGACCGCGGGGCCAAATCTGACGCCCGACCGTGCTGCTGAGATCTCCAGTGCTATGCAGGCGATACACCATGATCTGGTCACATAAGCGCCTAGCTAGATCAATCGAGTGTGCAATTGACGCAGCTAACGAAGTAGGTTGCAAACAGGGGAGGAGGGCTTCAAAGATGATTTGTGCGTGGTGACGGTGCAGACCAGTATGGCAGAAGCTAGAACTGTGTGAGAGTCCATAGTATTCCTGGCGACCTGAGACGGAGCGCTCCCGGTGTAGGTCTCGTGCGGCTCACGCTTGGTTAGGCACCTGTACATGTCAATGGAGAATGATAGATAGTCGCTTCATCAAAGGTTTTATTTGCGACCATAGGGTGCGGCATCCTGGAACTGTTGCGAGATATGACTGAACACCGACCGAACAGACCTGGATCTGGAACACCATGTTTGGGATCCGATCTTCACAGAAGGTATGCCTTCTTCAGACGCTTCAGACCTATTTCGCGTTGAGATTCGCGGATTCCCGCGCACCTGGTGCATACCGCTGAGAAAGCGAGCAGGCCACAGTACCGTCACGAGCACTCCTTTGGAACTGGCTGAACTATCATAGTGAAGATGTGAGGAGGCGATTCAAAGGAAAGACTGCCGATCAGGCCCCTTACAGATGTGGTCAAAGGACCTGAGTCTGGCAAGACTGTTTACTATATATGCGCACGTCTTTCGCGCGACCTCCCAAACGACCGGAAGTCCTCGCTCTGTGTCGAAGTTCTAGTGACGGTACAGAATCACATCCTCTTCCGCTACTCAGCTCTCAACGCAACTTCTCCTGCCATGCCCGCAGATTCACGAATCATTCCGCAGAGAGAAGATTTCTCATCTGTTCGACTCTCGATCCTCTACTTCACGAGTAAAGTAGGTACGAGACTCGTACAGATGAAGAAAGCGTTGGACAAGGTAGTACCAAACAAACACTACATTCCTAGAGTCTTCATACCGGAACAAGTAAGGGAGCGATCCACCCAGCTTGTGAAAGACTGGGTGGAGATCGCAAATGCGAGCATACGCATGACCGGAGCCATCCCACTGCAATTTGAGTCAGATGTCGCCGAGTTTCTGCTCTGCATATCGATCATCGACCCCCATGACATAGTTGCCTTAGCCGCTGATAGTCCCGCCAGAGCACTCCAGAACACACTGTACGATTTCAAAGAGGCGTGGAAATCCCTGTCAGCGAAGTTGCCGGTCTATCGGCAAGCTTTACTGCAGGAAAGATTCAGCCAGGGCGATCTCCCGACCTCCAACGAGAGCCTATTCGGCATCAGCCTCCGTGACGATGGGCAAGGAAAGGGATCCGGAGTGTTCTCATGTACAGTGTCTCCAGAGAAGATTTGGGACATCACGAACGCCTCGGTCGATAGCATCAGATATATCATCATGGATACATCGAAATCATCTGTGCGGCCCTGGACAGGAGATCAGCCTAGTAGGACTGACCTTGGGGGAGAAAGACAAGCGTACTTGAACACCTTGCGGCATCTCAGAGCAACAGCGCGAGGTGATCCCCCTGCAGAAACCGTATCCAACGCTGACAGTGCCGTTTTGTCGAATCTTGACGCTCAAGCGTTCTTATCCGGTCCTATGCTTGCCTTTTCTACCACGGATCGAAAGGGCAAAGGACTCAGGAGGTATCTGATTGCTCCTCGAGGTCGCGCGGATTTGCTGCAGAGTTTCAAGGCTTCACGGCATCACCCTGACTCCGACGCCGACGTTCAGTCGGCCAAGCTTGCAATACACCCGTCAGACTGGTCTGCGATTTCGAAGTGGACAGACGATATCAGACGATCTGAGTTCTATGATGACGCGTGTCTTGATGAGCAGAAACCGGGACCGTGATGGCGAGTCTGGCAGTAGAAATCAGCGCCACCTGAACATAGCAGTGGTTTGACCACTGTGATGTTGCGCACACTCTGCACGGATGAGAAGATATAGAAGCAGATGTACCGAGTGGTCGATATACGGCGACCCATGGATTATTTGATACTCACTAGATGGTTACGCTGATCCGCAATCCTTGGCGAGTGGCGAAACATGCTGCATAGAAGGTGGATCAAGCTTGCCACAGCGAGGTTCGTGTAATCGTGTTTCGCCAATTCATCGCCGTCTCGTAAAAAGCCGGATGTCCACCACAGCAAGCCGTCGCGGACTGTTATAATTCATCGTATTCTCGTCGCTGGTCGCCACATGCTCCTTCGTCCTTGCTGGGATACTACGGAGCGCCCTTCGCACCTCTGCGTCATCCAGACGGGTTGCGCTCAACTTGTAACGAAGCTGACGATGTTTACATGACAGCAAAATACCCCTTAAGCGCTTCTTCCTACGCGTTCCCCGGGAGCAAACCCGACGCGTTCCAGCACTCTGAGCGAGGAAAGCTCGAGGAACTGCGCCGGAAAGGGAGATAGTGATAGCGAAAGACGATATCCCCATCGTCGTCCCCCTCGACTGCTGGCAACCGCAAGGACCGTCCTCGACAGTCTTGGCCGACTTGATATCGGACTACAGACCGATCAGAAGAGGTGACACCCCAGAGGGGATCAGAGCTAAACATGTGAGTTTCTTGCTTCGCGTTTCAGGTTGTGCTTTCTCCCGCGGAAAGGAGGAAGAACAATGATGCGCCGATCAAGCACCTTACTGATGATGTGCCTTTGTTTTCAGACATCAACCTCAGCTAAACCTATGTCTCAATAACCGTTCCTGAACCCCGTCCTGCATAACAACATCGCTATAATCGTCTTTTAATTACCACACATTACCGGACTCGTCAACGTCAAACGTTCTTGCTGTCTGATCTTGCATTCTTGATCTGTGAGTCCACAACGATACACGCAACGCAGAGATCTGACGGATTCATGCTGGCAGTCTGTCTACCAGACAAACGTCATGTTACAGCGCTCAGCCGACTGGACCGTCACACCCAACCACGAACCTCTCCCAACTCCGCTCAGCCCAAGCTCGTCTTGCAGACACACAACAACAGTCAACGTCCCTCCGCAACGCCAAAGCTCCGCCATGCCGGAATCAGCAACGCTTCCTCCAGCACGATGGACGGGGAACAGCATATCGCACACACAACCTCTTCACGGGTTCTCTCGCTCGAGTCTGGCGTCGATCAGAGGAAAGGAGGGTTCCGCGGGAGAGGAACGCAGCGCGATGTTGAAGGAGTCGGGATCGATGTCGTCCTTGTCCACAACGGGATCGGCACGTCCGAACGGGACGTCGAGGAACCGATCGGCATCGAGCAATAACGTCGTGGGGATGAACCACGCAAGGAAAACGATACGAAGGGCACAGGCGATGGGATTGGTCACGACAATGCCTTTCTCCCTATCTTCTCCGTCGCCTACGACACCATCGGATTCTATCCCGAGTTCAACGTTCTCGTCCGTCCCGACATCGAGGAACGGCAGCATCGCCGATCCCGCCGCAGGGGAATCAGCCGCTGTCGGAAAGGCATCACCGCATGCGCCCTTCGAAGACGAGTCGGAAACGCCAAGAGCCGGATCGACATCCCGCCTTGCCTCGGCAACTCCTGCCATCGGCTACTCTCCATTCTCGCGTGCGCGTATACATCGTCAGCAGTCCGACACTTCATCACGGCAGAGGGAGACTCGGTACGAAATGCCTCGCAGCGTTAGTGCCGGAGCAGGAGGCTACGACGGAGGGTTGGTGGCGTCTACGGGGTGGTTGATCACGGTCGTTCCGCCGGATTCGTTATACTACGCGCTCAACCCGGAATCGTCGACGTCCTCGGAACAGGAAAACGCCGCTCAGCATGACGACGTCACAGCTCGATCAAACGACGGTGCATCAGCAGATCGCCTGGACCAGATTCTATCCGGTGCCCGACTCCAGAAGTGGAGAAAGGGAAAGATCTTGCCGCTCGTTCCGGACCTCAAGGGGATGATGCGGGTCATCGGACGAGAATGGAATCTCCCTTCGGAAGTCGGAATGGAGCTGTTCCTAGCGTCTGGCAGTACGAGACCAGATGGGACGCGCGACGCAGGAACGGATGGGGAGGATGAGGGAATGGACGGGATGTTGAGTGAGGAGACGTGGCGGTTGATATGGGGGGAATGTGTCGCCGAAGCGGAAGCGGCACGAATGAGAGGGATTGGGACAGCAAATGAAGAACAATCGAACGACGCACAAACGAACCCAGCACACCCTGCGAATCAACCGAACATTGAAAACAAACATCCGGAACCGCTGGAATCCCAGCAAATACAATCGCCTGTCGAGATGTCGCCGACCATGACGGAACCTCCGTTGACGGGAAACACCTTTGGCATGGCTTCGGAACACTCGAGCGGATCGTTGAGCGACTCTTTAGCAGGACAAGGCGCCGACGATCTACCGCAGAGGAATCAGCAATCCAGCAACGATCAACCGCAACAATCGAACTCACAGCCGAATCAAGCGGTCTCATCTCATGCGGGAACTCTGACACCAGCAAGCTCGCAGACATCCTTTGGTAGGAGTGGCGCCTCGATGCAGCATGACCTTCCGGTACCAGCGGCACAGGCTTTGCTTTCGCCTTCGCCATCATCAGTCTTCCCCGGCGCATCATCAAGCCAACATGCTTCTCCTTTCTCCATGCGGACCCCTCGATCCGGCGGCGCAATGCAGAAGCGGGTCTTGGGACGAATCGAGTTTGATTTCGACACCAGTACCGGTGGTCGTGGAGAGTGGTATGCGCAGTGGTTGAAGCGAAAGGTCCAAGCTCGACAGGGATGGAATCAGCCCGACTCCACGCCACCGCGTGGGATGAGGCCTTTGCAGCTCGGGACACGGACGACGGAATCTGTTCCGTCGGAGAATGGCGATGATAGGGAGAGCGTGCATGAGGAAGCACAGATGGAGTACGCTCCGTTGATGGATGATGAAGATTCGGACGACCAGAACAACGGAATCGGAGCCTCTCCCAGATCGGTATCTTCAAGTTTACGCAATGAAGATGGGGAAACGGAACCTGTCGATCCTGAAATCGACCGGCTCGTGTCGAACGCACTTGCTACAACTTTCCCCGATGGGCCAGACGATTTCATCAGCGCCTTTACGGTTGGCCATAATGGAACCGCAGACCCGGAGCCTCGAGCGCAATATACCTGGAAAGACATCGGCTCGCAACGGATCCTGGATGGCCGCGTAACGATGGAGCAGCTTGGCACACCGCCGACAACGGATAAGAGGGGACTTGACGATGTTGCAGAAGTTCGGCGTATGATGGAGGACAATACGAACGCAACGTCGACAGAACTTCTCGTTCCGGCCAGATATCAATTGCTAGCGAGCCCGATCGATCTCGCGTCGCCGAATGTCGACCGGGAAACACAACCACCTCCGATCTTGGTCGCGCATCCTGATGTACCCTTGGCAGGAGCAGCGACGGACGATGAACCGACTGTCCATGGACTCGGTATGGGAATTCAGATGGAGGATGGGGAGAAACGAGGAAGTGCCTTGGTGATCAGCAGTCAATTAGACATGCTAGAAAAGGGTAAGCAAACGTTTGACACCGAACAAGGTCGCGTCCTTATCCTCATGCACTTTAGCAATGCGCGAGCTGTCCCCTCGGGATATCAGGTTCTCTGTCTTTCCTGGTCTAGCAGTGCCGTTTACGAGCCATGAAGAGGAGATGCCTACGACAGAAGAACGGGGTGTGGCCGCTGACTCGGTAGACGGTCATTATGTCGACCAGAGGTTCTCAGATGCGTCCGAAGACAGGTATGTGCCGCTTTGCGAGTCGCTTTGGCTGAGCTGATCATTTACGTCCCAGTGTCCGAGATAGCTCGATCTCCGGCGATTCGATGGTCGAAGTGGACCTTCCGCGAACCGCCGAGCTCAAGACCCCTGCGCTCGATTCAGATGCTGTCTTTGCACGGACACCCGATGCACATGCGCCTTATCCCAAATTTACACCTCGATCCGCCCCGGACGGCACATCGCCGATTCCGCTGTCGCTGGAGTCTATGATGCGGATGGAATACCAGATGCAGCGTGTTGGAGATGCTCCCACGTTGCCCAAAAAGTCTCCCGGATGGACGCCCCGAAGACCAGCGAGACCGCCGTCACCTCACCTGGAGCAATACACCGCCCCTTCGCCACATCTAAAACTGTCCGACACACCACCTCCAGCGACGATGACTGTGATTGATACCCGTGCTCTGAGCAAATCGCCGGACGAGCCAACGGTAGAACGACCGAGAGTCCCATCCGCCGGATCGAAAGGCATGAACAAGCTCAATCGATTGTTCAACCGACGGGTATCGGAAAAGTCTGCCGACGAGCCTCGGGCAGAAACGGCTCCGACAGCGGGCCCAGTTGAACCACCTGACACCGCTTCCACTGCCAAGTCGCCCAAGACGAACGCCTCGTTCGGACGCCGTTTACTACAGAATCTACATGTCAAGAGTCCTTCCAGTGCACAGGAAGCCTTCTCGACTTCAGTCATCAGCGACCCGGTGGTGGTTTCCACAACGAACAAGCAGGCCTTCCAGCTCTCCCAGTTGCAGCAGCAACATTCCTCCCCGCCGACCTCAGACGTACCGCCCGTTCCGTCGAAAACAGTGTTAGCTGGCACACCAGGCGGCGTCAGCAGCATCCCGAGCTCACCATCGCTGGACACCCTCCATACGGCAAGACTCGCTTCGTTCGGTACACCCACGATCCCTACGTCGCCCAGCCTCAACACCATCTTTTCTGGAACAGGTCAACTGTCATCACCAAACAGCCCCGCCGGCGGCGCGGTGAGGCGGAAACCTGTGCCGCGTGAAAAAGGGGATGATGCTTTGCCCACGTCACAGTCAATGCATAGCATGACGTCGTTCGTACTCGAGGATGCGCCCAAGAGAGCGAAGAAGGGGGGTTGAGGGTGAAAATGGGCCAAGGTGACAAGTGGGTCTGTGTGGGGCTGCGTGGCTGGAAGTGTTGTCCTGATGACGATCAATAATTCGATATGGAATCAGCATGGGTTCATCGGCTCCGCCGCTTGGGATTGTCTATCCATTTTCACGAGGCTCACCTTCAATCGCATCCCCTAGCTCTCATCGATGGTCTGACATGCTCAACTCAGAGGTTGTCATAAATTGAACGTCGCGGGTCCTTCTATAAGAGTGTTTGGCTAGTGCTGCAGCCCGTTGAAGTTTCGGTTTCGCTATTCAGAAAGCGAGCGTTCTTTGTCTGCCTGCGCCGAGACAACGCGAGTCCTTCTTAGTCGTACGGTTGCGGCTTGTACAGTGCGGTGAGGAAGCACTGCTATCCGCAATCCAATCGCCCCGAGCATGGCGAATGCCCAAAAGAAGTGCCATAGGACACACCCGTCCCTATTTTGCCAGGTCTCGAGCTGCAGAAGTCTCTCAAATAGCTGCCACCGCGCCACTACGTAGAGCTTGTGCAGTGAATGATGGACACCGGCATCTGCAAGCGCGGGCCCGTGCACCTGAGTGACTGATGGGCAGTCAGTCGGAAAGGTGACAGATGGACTTGAAGGGCGCTGGGAACGTGCCGTACTTGTGGGCCGATTACTTGGCGAGGATGCATTGATACAGAGCGCAGGGATACAGAACAAGAAGTTATGGAATACAGCGTTACAATGTGTAGCGATAAGAACTAGTCCGTACTCGCCCAGAAAGCGTCAAGAGCAAGCCGGTGAAGCACGCATACGGCCTTCGCCAAATGCCGCAGCTACCTCAACTGGAAACAACCTGTTACATGTCAGCAGAGGAGCTGGGTTCTCTATTCATCAGATTGTTCAGAATGAAAGACACGCCATCCGTTACTTGCTTGATCGACCGGTCATCCTCTAGCACATGCGCTAGGCTGTCGGCCAGAGCTGACTTTGCATTGGAGTGACCGCTAGCTGAACACAAAGTTTCATGGGATACCGAACAGGGCACCCTGGTACGTGTAGAGCTATTCGCGATCCTATGCTTTAGCTTGGAGCTGTAGCCAACAAAGACTGAGCCCGGTGGCATCTTCTTCTTCGTTGTGTCTTGTGAATGACGAGGTTGCATCGAAAGCGGCTCCACGGCCAATCCAACGCCGCGATGACGGCAGTGATTTCCTTTCGCAGTTTGTCTATCAACGGACCAATGCGGCGTTGGAGGGCCGTTATTTCCTGGGTCATCGTCGAGGCGTTCAGACAGAGATCAATGAATGTGAGTGTTGAGGTGAAGGGAGTTGGAAGGGACATCGTAAGGCTTGTCCTGCGACGTGGCAGCCCCGCGCCACATATATACCCATTGCGAAGGTCTCCTTCGATCGTATCTGCCGCACTCCATTGATACTTGGATGGTCGACCCAGGGGTTGCCGAAGACGTCATGTATCCTGCAAGTGGGGCTTTGGCGGCGGCCATCACCCGTTGACGGTACTCATTCGTTGTCCAAAGGCAGACGTCCTTTATGTGCATGCGACAGCCGATCGCTCCCCCTTTTCGCTTCAGGGGGACCCTCGCGAAAGCCCATGCGCAAGAGGCAAAAAGATCAGGCTATTCCTAAGTGGCTAAAGTGGACTATCCAATACATCGCAACAGAGGCGGACGTCCTTATATTCGTGCGAAGAGACGATCAGGCTTCCATTCCTTCGGAGGCGATTCCGAAGTGCTGCGAATCAACGAGGAAGACCCGCCGGTGTGCCAAACGGCCTAAGGTCGACCTCAAACAGCAGAACTTGTGCATCTAGGCCGTTGCCTTTGGCTGATTTCATACTGCAAAGCTTCCGAACCGGAGGATGCCACCGAATGAAATGCTCTTCGAACGTAATCACGGAGCTGAGTACACGGGGACAGAGCACAACGGCGCGCTGACGATGAGCATTCGCAAACGCCCTCATAGGGATAGGAAATAGGGAGTGGAAGTCGGTCGCAAAGGGTTACACATCTGCTCCGCGCCGTCTGCAGATATCACCCGCGCAGAGGGTCGAACAGCTGATCGGAATACAGCAATAGTACCTATTAAATCGAGTTTCTGGCCGATGACGGAGAGGCAACGCACACAGCAGCCATTGGCGGGAAGGACGAGAACACTTCTTCGATTCCGGCATTCGCCTGCGCTCGGAAACATCTATTACATATTGGACGGAGAGCTGGGCGCCGTGATATAGATCTCGCTCCCTCCATCCAGCAGATTGTCCAAAATGAAAGACACACCTTCTGCTACTCGCTTGAGCGAGTCAACGTCCCCTGGCTCGGAGAACACGGACGTTAAACTGTCGGCCAAAACCAACTTTTCGGCAGAGGGCTCGCTCGCCGAACGAATGCTGTGATGAGATGCTGAGAACAGCGACCTACCGGGAGCCAGCTCTGACACATACGCAAGGACCACCGACCCAGGCGGTACTTTCTCGTACGGACCTATTGCTGGATCGCGACCATTGATTGTAAGCTCCGTTAAGGCTACTGCGAGCCTCAACGAGCTTGTCGGAAGACTTGGCTCCTTGTCGTCAACGGGTGCGGACACGCTGGAGGCATCCGACCGCGGAAGTTCTTCGCAGCGCATACGCCCCAGTACCTCTTTTGACAGAAGGAGTGCTTCTGTGACGCTATGTCGCAACGACGAGCCCTCTTCACTGTCACCGTCGTCATGCAAAGTCTCGGCGAGGACTGATCGTAGCGCCGCTGTCCGGCTTTCAAGGTTCCCTCGATATTGGGTACCAGACCATTTGTGCGGCGGTTCCAGCAGCATCAGAGGAAGGTAATAGCCTACTCTTACTCGTGGCACGTCATGAACTTCAATAGCTACCCCGCCGTCCGGGAGCGATTCGTCCTGTACTTTGGGGTGATGCTCCAGCAGAGCTCCCTCGACCATGTAGCGCCAAGTCAAATCCTGCCGCCAGAGCTGTATCTTCACTTTCTCTGCAACGTGAAAGACGGCGTTGTAAGCTTCACGAAGCGATTTGTAGTCGTGTTTATGATACAGAAAACTGCTGAACCCCCTGCCGTTCATACGCAAGTCCAAATCCCCCGTTGCGATGATGTCCCGTACCGCACCCTTATCGTGTAGGCACTTAGATACTCGTCGCAGTGCCGAGTCGAAACTCCGGTTGATATCTTTTCCTTGTTTGATGGCTCTGTCGTTGGCTCCGATGGCTTTGTCAGCCTCCGCTCTGAGCGCAGGTACCAAGTCCTCAATACGTCGACGGCATGCGTCTATGTCAATCTCTGAATCACTCATGATCAGTTGGAGAAGGCTGAGTAGTGTGAGGGAGCGAGTGGTAGGGTGGCAGGGAAGGGCGTTGGGACCGACAAAGGTATCACGGCAATTGCCCTCTCAAGTCGTTTCTGCATTGCTGTTATATACCCCATATCCCGAAATCCACCTTCGATGGCATTCCTTTGATCCGACATGCTTTCCCCAAAGATTTTGCAGGCGCATGAACCCCTGAAAAGGGGCATTGTCGATCTTGATCATTTGTTCAGGTATGTGATAGTAGGCGGACGTCCTTTGTCCGCGATGCAGACGACTAAGATCAGGCTCCTCTCTTTTCGTTCGATCGCGGCGCTTGCGAGAGGCCATTGTTCAGAGGAGCAAAAGAAGGGGTCGGGCTATAGCTATAGAGCATACTATGAAATGTATGGCTGCAGGCAGAGCGCTGGATGTTATTTGACACCATATGTCCTGATATGAAAGGTATGGGAACGATGCAAAAGATTCGGCACACAAAAGACAAAAATAATTGGAGATACTGGTAATCGAAACCAGGGCGCGTCCTATTGCACTTTGATAGATGCGAAGGACGCGATTTACCACTAATCGATATCCCCTGATGATGTTGGGGTTGAGGTTGAGTTTGATAGTATATGATGATCAGACACAAGGGGATTCCGGGAATCTGACTGTTGTCGATGAGCATTATGACGACACTGTCGTTTCTGTCTTGTTGATCAGCTGATCATTCATCATCTCATCATCCTCTCCCTCTCCGCAAAATGTCATCCTACACACGCACACACTCCGACTCGCCCTCGGGCTCCTACTTCCCCCTCGCTCCCTCCTCACACGCCGACGAACCGCCGCGCCAACGCCTCACACGGAGCATCACCAACTCGTCCTTCCGCTCCTTCCGTACGTTTGCGGGGAACGGCGCGGGCCAGGGCATCTCGGAAGATCAGTACCGCGTGCTGTTGGAGTTGCAGAGGTTGCTGTATCATGGTCCGGGGGAAACGACGTTCTTGGAAGATGACGAGGAAGGGGACGAGGGGATGGGTAGTAGGAAGGAGCAGTTGAGCGCGTTCGTCAACCAGCACTTGGAAGCAGACTGCCGTGAGTCCGGCGTTTATCCACGACGAGACCGATCCTAATCTTTTGATCAGTGTACGAATCACCGCTCGTCACGCTGCAATCCCGTCCCGTCCTCCTCGACGCCATCTCCCTGACGACCGACCTCGCGCACGGCACCCTTCCCTCACTCTGGCCCGGCGCCATCCTTTCCCACGTCAAGTCCGCGCTGACCTGGTCCGTGGGCAAGGTTATCCCGCTCAGCACGCCCGTGCCGAAAGATCCGGAACGTGGGGACGCGCTCGAAGGCCATCCCGTAGCGGCGAGGGATCTCTTGAGCGGCTTGTTGGGCGGGAATAGGAGCGATGCGTGGTGGGATGCGTGGGCGCTCGGGAGCGAGTGCAGTGAAGTAGGAGGCTTCGAGACGTACGATGGATACCATCTCGGCGTGATCGATCAGTGAGTTTCCTCGCCTCGTCGGAAATTCAAGTTCTGACAACGGCCTTAGTATCATGACGCTCGACCTACTCCCCTCGATGCTTCCCCCCTCAGCGGAACCGGCACACCCATACTCCGCCACGAGCGTCTACACATCACCCGCCCCGTCGCTGTCACACGGACACAGCCTCCCGCACCTCATCTCGGCGCTACAAACGAAAACCCAGCTTCCGCCCGCGGCACCACCGTCCCTCCCCTACGCGGCACTCTCCACCTTTCTCGCCTCGGTCCTACGCTACCGCCTCCGCGTGCGCACGTTTATCGAGTTCAATGAAGCGGGAAAAGTGTCGTACATCCGGGACGTGGTCGATCTCCGAGACGCATGGGAGGCCGTCGTCCCCTTTGGCCGGACGACGTCCTGGGTCGCACGAAGGCTCGGCGGAGTGCTGCTTTCGACGGTGGGGGTGATCGCTTCTTCCGTTTCGCAACCGACGCCGGTCGTGGACAAGGGCAAGAGCAAGGGGAGGAAGAAGGGCTTGTATGCGAGTCATCTTGCGCTGCAGGATCAGCTGAGTCGACGGGATGGAGGGGGAGAGAGCAGCAGATCGTTCAATGCGTTGGGGTTGCAGGAAGCGTGGGTGCCTCGCGAGTCGGCCGTGCCGCCGCCGAGGGAAGTTCTGGTCGCGCCGGACGTGGACCAGGAAGCGACGGATGGTCATGCTTGATCGATGGGTGTATGGGGTACAACGAGGCGCCTGGCGCGTCTAAAACTCGAATCCCGCCTGCCTAAACACATTCAAATCCGTCCCGGGCTTGGCCATGTCGACGAGATCGGGACGTTCCTGTACGAGTTGTATTAGTTTCGCAAAGTTGTATATCGAGAAGAAGACTTGCCATGGCTTGGAATACGCGACGTAATGTCGTCCAGAGTGTCGTACTATGGTCTGGGGCGTCGGCGCCATTGCCGAGTTTCGCAGATGGAACTGCAGATGCGTCAACGGTGTGCAGTGCAAGTCCGGCGAGTACTGCGGGAGGTCAGCGATAGGAGTAAGAACGTGACGATGTACTCACAGTGCTCTGCCGCTTCCTGGAACACGCCGATGTTCAGACCTATCGAGGGATCAGCATTGCTCCTACGGCCGTCTCGACAAACTCACAAGACACGCCAAGATTGTAGATCGCACGAGTGAACGACGGCTTGAGCTCCAAGGCACGTCGATACGCATCGATCGCCTCTTCGGGACTTCCACTATTCGCAAGCGTCGCTCCGAGCCGATTCCAGAGTTGAAAGTCCTGCAACGGGTTCAGCAAAGTTCTTCAAGGGAGACGCACAACTCACTGTCGGCCTGACACCCAGGGCGGCGACCCAGCAGTCCCTTGCACGCTCGAACTCTCCCGTTTGGTAATACAGCACGCCCAACCCAACCTGCACATCGGCATCCACGACACCCGCCGTGATTTGGTCCCTCGCGAGGGCGAGATACGATTCCGTCAACCGCTGGTTCGCCTGCCATGGGTTCGGGATGTCGTGTGTCTCTGGATCCATCATATCCATTTCTAGGTCCGAAGACGGGACGGGACCGGCGTAAGATGGATGCAGGAGAGAGAGGTATCGGTGTAGCGCGAGGAGGGCCGAGTAGTCGTATGATTCGTTGGTATACGAGATGGCTAGCGACTGCAGAATACGCATCTTAGTTATGGAATCTCTGGAAGACTCGCAAATGTACTCACCACCAAGCCCTCGCCAAACGTCCGATTCGCCAACTCGCTCCTCCCCTTCTCGGCTTCAAACCGCTTCCGCCCCTCTTCCAACGCCCTGACGGCGCTCGTCTCCTTTTCATCCATAGCCTGTGTCTGGCCCAAAAGCGTCCACACGGCGGCCTCACCACCGGCAAGAAGCGTCTGACCGCCGCTCTCGGAGAGCTGAGAGGCTTGCTGAGCTGCGGTCCCCGAGGAAAGGGCGGCTTCGAGGAGGAGGGCGGCTTCCGTTAGGGATCCGCCGGTGGAGAGGATGTGGAGGGCTTGTTTAAGGGATTGCTGGTTGTTCGCGTGGGGGTTTTCTTGGGCTGTGGCGAGTGTGGCGAGGAGCAAGTAAGAGCGAGACGTCGTGCAAAACCCGCATAGAGGAAAAGAAAAGCAGCAAGATCAGTATCCTATCCTTTCCGCATTCCCCGGGACATACCAAACTCGTAATCCCCCAGCAGCGGATACCCATCTGCCCCGACCTGCCGTCCATTGACGCCAAACGACGGCTCCTGCACAACCCCCGTCATGTCCGGGTTGAAATCGTAGTCTAGTTCGTCGTCTTGTTGGCCGTTTGCAAACTATCGGGATCGATTAGTTCCGGCTCGAATCGAGGAGTTGTGAAGAGGACGTACTTGGGAGAACTCTTTTTCCCATTCTGCGAGTTTGCCGAGACGATCCGCTTCGGGCTTCAAGCTCTGCCACACACTGCCTCACATTCTTGATCAGCATCCCCCTCGAAACAACGCAAGAAGCAGAGACTCACGCCTCGAAATCCGGCTGTCCTTCTCCCTCGCGCGGCTGCGCCAAGGCACTCTGCAACTCTCCATCATCGGCCACCTTGTCCTGCGCTGCATCCTTCGTCTGGGACGCTTCGAGCTCCTGGTGCTCCGCCAGGGCTCGTTCGAATTCCGCATCGAGTTTCGCCGTGTCCACTTGTTCGTGTAGGGGTTGCTGGAATTGAGGTTGCTGCTGTTGGAACGGCTGGGGTGCGTATGTCGTATGCGAAAGTGGTTGAAACCTCGGGACGTAAGGCGTGTATCCCATTTGCGGGGTGTACTGGTTCAACGGCTGCTGCTGCATCGGTTGCTGCATCTGCGGAGAGGCTTCCCTGCCCTTCCCCTTGCCCTCGACGAACGCCTGGAAATCACCGCCCCACGCGTTGTGCTGCTGCTGACCCTGCTGTTGCGCCATCATCGGTGGAGGCGTGGCCATCATCATCGGCGGAGGAGGTGCCTGGCTACGCATCAACATGCTCGGGCCCGCCGGACCTTGCTGCTGTTGCGAAAGGGTCATGGCGTTGGCAAACGCTCGTTCAAAAGACTGCTGTTGCCCTTGCTGCTGCTGGGTGGCATGTTGTCGCGGCGTGAACCCGCCTTGGAGCGGTGTTGCGCGGAAGCCAGGGTCCGAGGTTCGTGATGATCCTGCGATGGGGGATTCCGTTCGGTCCTAGAAGAGGTTTAGTTGAAGTGCGACGTGGAAGAGTTGGACGTACTCGTAGAACGCTCCGGTCGACGGCTTCACGCTTCATCATCCCGCTGAGCGGGTTGGCGTTTGCCGCGCAGTCTGCGCCACCGAGAAAGGACTGCATGTTGGTGTCTGTAGGGTTGATAATGACGACGATAGACAGACAGATGATAGGACATGCAATGTATATAGCTTGAACATTCGGTCTCGCCGTTACTATACCCCGGCTACTCCGGCTTTACAAGTTACGTAAGCCACTAGACATACAACCGTTGAGGTTTCTTTTTCTTTCTTTCGCTCTTTCCTTCTCTCATCTATCTGTTGAACTTATCTCCCCCGCATCTAATCATCATCCACAACCCGTCCCGCACGACTCCTCGTACGCGTTACCCTCGGCTGAGGAGACGCAATCGGCGCACCAAGGCCCAACTCTTGCAATCCCGGAACGGGTTTCGGGTTGGTCGATTCGAGGCCAGAAGACGAAGCGGGTTGGGCGGCGGCACGGGCGTACGAGGTGTTGCTGGTCAAGGGTGCGCGAGCCGAGGTCGTACCGGAAGTACCGGAAGGAACGGCGGAGGAGATGGCGGCGTTGGCCTTGTTTTCAACTTTCTTCGCGGTTTCGTTGGAAGACGACTTGATCTCCTCGCTTCGTTTCTTTGCGGCAGCGCTCGAGTAAATCTTGCTCGTAAACGGTCTTCGGCACCGCATCAGCACTTCTCTTACCTCGACCACGAACGACTCACCCCTCATACATCAACGCAATCTCATAAACGACAAACACAACCGCGGTGATCACTACCCCGGCGGGTCGGGCGTACCACAACGCGGTGCCGAGGAAGCACAGGGTGGAGCCGTTGTACATTGGGTTTTCGAGGATGTTGAACGGGAAGGAGGTGACCCGGTGGGACATGAGGATGCCAAAGTAGTCGCCGAGGTAGGTTCCTGCGAGGCGAGGCGAAGCCGAGTCGAGGGAACGAGCGAGCGGGTGAGCTGTGTATCCATGATCCAATCATTGTTGGGATGACGTACCGGTGATACCCAAAGCCCAAATACTAGTCACCACCAACACCTGCCCAACAACAAACAACGCCGCGCCGGTGTATCGGACCAAGGGGGTCGCGAGAACAGGCGAGACGGGCTGGGCGAGAAGAGCTTTTTCGTAGCTGCGTGGCATGACGCGAAAAGCGAGACGATCGAGGTGAAATCGGAGACGGGAAGACAAGAATTAGGAAAGGAAGAGGTGGGATCAGTTTCTGGGTCTTGAGAGAGGTATTATGGGACGTACATGAGGTCTCGGATGATACCCAGGGAAAAGATGATGACGGCCAAGACATACGTGCCGTTGTAAGGGCCGCCAAAGATCTTGGTCATGCTCTTGTTTCGGTATTCTAGAGAACAGGAGAGGTTAGCGGATAATTCGTGAAGCTAGACTGGGAGACAAGCGATTCGTCCGCATGTCATCCAATGTCACGAGCACTCGTGAAACGGTTTTGGTATGTCACAAGCACTGCAACACCTCGCATCCCTGAAGTTCCCGCAAAGTTCGCTGCTTTCCGCTCGCAAGTCCCACTCTGTTTCTCCCGACGACGATCCCACGACCCCATTTCTACCACACATCCTCCACACGTTTGCGCATTCCGCAAAACCACGTCGACTCACCATTCCTCGCGACAGTATTCCAGAAAACGGGATTGAACACCACACTCGCCAAACACACCCACAACCACGGGTTCTGCACGTCCACGTACGCCGCGAGCGGAGCGAGGGCGCCGGCCTTGGCGGTGACGGGGTGGTAGGCGATGTCGGGGTTGAGGCGGGATTTGAGGTAGTCCATTTTGTCGATGGGAAGAGGAGAAGGCGAGGAAGGGGGAGGTGGATTTGTTTGTCTTACGAATGGAGATGGTGACGCGGATGGGTCACGTGATTTGCGACTGAGTAAGGGATAGCCGTGTTGCCACTTCCTTTATCGCCTACTGCTGGCTTGCGACGCATGCAAGAGCATGGCATGTCCTCTGAACGGGAGCGATAGTTATTTCGTCACTCACACACGACGAAATAAACGCTCTCATGTATGAAGAAGGAAGCAACGGAAACCAGACCACCGTGCCAGGTGGGACTGAAATACAACGTCTTCAGGCGGGCTGCGAAGCATATTTGACACGAGACGCCGCAAGGACACGACATACTATGATATGTAACTACAACATAATATCTCGCTGGCGTCGGGAAAACATGCACTGCAAGTTGTATGTCGTTGCATCATCGTAATCTTCCATACCGCCTACCGCGCCGCGTTCATGTTTCCCTGATCGTAGTTCCCGAAGGATAAGCTCACAGACTTATGGCGGCAGTCAACAAGTGGAAGGCCGCTTGGATATGCCTCCCTCCGTATCACTGTCTACACTGAGGCTCCTCTTCGAAGTACCACCACTCGCACTTATAGGCATGCTGTTATCGGATGCGCCCACGGAGATCAGAGCCGCAACCTCTTCCATTTGATCCGCGGTCGAGGTACACGAGTAAGGGAGGTCGACGATACGGCTGGAATCTTGCGGTGCGTCTCGTCTGACTTTCATAACACGTTCGTACAATATCCTTTTCGCCATATTGTCTTTACCATTCTCCGAGCGTTCTACAATCTCCGTGGGGTTTGCCTTGGAGCCCGCGATGACCGTAAATCCAGGAAGCGGATGATGTTCCGCTTTGTTGTCCATTGGACGGAAGTGATCTCCGGTTGGAAAACAGATATTAAGGCTCTGTATTTTCCCTTCGATTCGGAACCCATTCTCTTCCTCGCCCCCTTGGGACAGATGCTCCGTGTCCATGATACTACTCTCAAGGACGCGAAAGCTTGATGCGATGTCCCTGATGCTGTTAGCTAGCTGACTGAAGATAGCGCCGTCGGCGGCGGTAGATTGAGTGGTTTCAGCTTGCGAGAGCGAAAGGACGGTAGCTATCTTTTGTGCGAGCAAGCTTTTGTACGCAGAGGTGACGTCAAAAACGCTTTCATTGCTGTTCAGGTTGAAGTCCTTGGCGAAAGGCTTTCCCGCGGAGTCTAATTGGAAGCCTGCGACCAAGTGGTCGCCTCTGGGAAGTTGACGGGACTTGACCTGAAGACCTGCGGAATACTCTACCAACTGAAGATTCTTTGCCGCCTCTTCCATCTTCTTGTAAAGCTTTGTGCAGTTCTTGATCCTGGCAATGAGCTCCGTCTCATCTTTAAACATAGTCTTGAGATCCTTCGGTTTCGTCCACTTGCAGTACTGGTTGTAGTCTGGCGTGAAAGAGTGATCTACTTCCCCTCGAAGGGAAGTTTGCAGCTGCTGGTCTGCCATTTCCGCCTTCACGCTCATCAACTGATTGGCGAGACAATCTATGTCGTCGGCGTTCTCATCTTCCTCCTCCCCGGGAACTCGGATACCCTTTGCGTAGCTGGCAATGGCTTTGCTTGTTTGATCCAGTTCGTTCATGACTTGTTCGACAGCGTCGTTGTAGCGCTTCGTGGCATTGCGGACGTCAGTCAGGTTGGCATTGGACGACATGGATGATAGCGGTAGATGAGTCGACTTGAAGGGAGAGTATGGTTTAGAAGACAGATTCTCACTGCGCGGTGAGGCAGAGCACTAAGAGGAGGACGCTCGCACTTTCACCGCCTTATATATCTGTTGAAGCGTTCTCTGAAACGACAGCTGATCTTTTGTAAAATCGTAGAAGACCATCTCTTTTGTTTAATGACGTCAACACGAGTGATGATGTGCGCTATTCCCCGTCTCCACCCCTTGGACCCCTTGGACTACAAAGGAGGAAACGCCCAGATAGGCGAGATAGGCGAAGCACTCGATGATCGGCGGATCAGCAGGCGATGGGTGTACATGGCCCCTTCATCGCGAGTCGTTTCAGAAACAGCCAATGTAGCTCGACTTCGTGTCAGCCAGGCGGCTTATTCGCCGTTGCAGGCGTCTCCTCCATTCGCAGGTCTTTGGCAGGCATGCCTTCGCCAGAGATTTACCAAACCTTTACCCATAGCCATGAACAACGCGAGCCGAGCTGTGAGGGGGACAGCAGCTGGGACAGCGCTATACAACGGTTGTCAGAATCAGTCGCGCTCGCATGTCGAGACGCGATCGGACCGATGAAGTAGATAAACCGACGACTCCCCGAGGCAGCGAGCATTCTTTCCATCTAGCCCCTTTTGCTTTCTCTGCTGAGCTCAACACATAACTGGACCGACTTGCGGAGGGGATGTTGGTATTCACCAGTCATTAACGCACGGTTCACCAGCTTATTCACCCTTCGATGCAATGCCGGAACAAAGGACGCGTCGGCGTGATGATGAATCGTATCGGCGCGGTCTCCGAGGTGGAGGTCGATCTCGCAGAATGGCCAGAAAGGGAAGAGAAGACTGTAATCATCCGAAAGCCACAGGTGGTACTCTATCTCTGCAGTATATAGACAAGGGAACTCTGACTCAACATGCCCAATCTTCTTTCCATCCAGTTTCCATTCTCACCCATCGCCTTCACCGGAAAGCTTACCGAAATCGCCCACCATGAAGTTCACCATGTACGGTTTTCTCTGCTCGCAGTTTGCGACGCTGCCTCCCGTCGACTGTCCTGACTTGACAGGTCGAGTCGTTATCGTTACCGGTTCGAACATGTACGTCTAATGATTCCTTCGTCACGTCTGTGCTGATCTGCGCGATGGTAGTGGTCTCGGGTACGAAGCCGCCAAACACCTCTCCCGCTACAACCCCGCCCGACTCATCCTCGCTGTGCGAAACGTCGGACTCGGGGAAAAGGCCGCGCAAGAGATCACCGAGGCGAACGGCGGCAAGTGCGTGCCAGAGGTGTGGCAGCTTGATCTGGGCAAGTTGCAGAGCGTCAAGGATTTCGCGGAGCGGGTCAACAAGGAGTTGGACAGGTTGGATGTCGTCGTGAATCTCGATCGACGTCTTGTATCGTATCGTGTTGGTTCTGATTCCGCGTCCGCAGATTTCGAACGCAGGTATCGCAACGGAAAAGTTTGAGCTCACTGCCGACGGCTTCGAATCAACGTACGTACCCTTACCTCCATCCCCTTCTCGCACTGACGTTTCCGCATACAGCTCTCAAGTGAACAACATCGCCAACTCCCTCCTCTCCGTCCTCCTCCTCCCGAAGCTCAAAGCAACCGCCCGTCTTCCCCCGCTGTCCACCTCGCCCGACTTCAAACCTCACTTGGCCATTGTAGCGTCCGAAGTACACCACTGGATCAACGGTGTCCTCCCTGGAATGAAGGCCGGGCGAAAGGACACGCTGCAGTGTTTCCAAGAGGAAGGGCTGTTCGTCCCGGACATGCGATATCCGGAATCCAAGGGTATGTCCTTGCTCCGCGTACGCAAACTGCATGCTCACCACCCTTCGCTCCGCTAGCTGTCAACGTCCTCAACGTGCAGGTCCTCGCAGACCTCGCCGGACCGGAGATCATCGTCAACTCGATCAACCCCGGTTTCTGCCATTCAAGCCTAACAAGAAACTCTGTTGGAGTTCAGGGCATCCAGATGAAGTGCGTTTCCCCCGACATCCCGCAAGATCGGTGCTGACGCCCTCGTAGGTTGATGAAGCTGTTGCTCGCGCGCACGACGGAAGCCGGTTCCCGAAATCTCGTGTGGGCTGGGACGGAAAACATGCCGTCGGGTTCATACGTGGATAGCTGCAAGGTGTCCGAGTACGTCCCTTGACTCCCGTTGCCCGCGACTGCTAATTCCCGTTGTGTAGGTCATCCGACTTTACGCTCTCTCCCGAGGGCCGAGCTATCGGCGCCGGTATCTGGGACGAGATGAAGCAGATCTGGAAGGACAAGGCCGGTGTGGATGCGGACATGGTGTTGGCGCAGGCTTGAGACCTGAATGCGTGATGGAGGACTTTGGTCGCGATACGGAGTTACGGACGTTTGACATTTGTAAGGTGGTTCCAATTCAGCCTGTCGTGTGATCAATCGGTATGTGTATGCTTCTCGTCTTGGTTGCTGTATTGGAGTCATTGCTTCTGTTTAACGAGCAAGATGTCGTGTTCTCCCCTGTTGCAAGTATCAAGGACTCGTCGTACTTCGATGCGAGGCCGTTCGCACGGACGCTACCGCAAACGCATATAGAGGGAAGACAGCAGGACGTTCCTCTTCGTGCTAACCCCATGGGGATCTTAGCGTTTAAGGATGAGGGGGAATTTGGCGCCGCCTGCGCTACAGCCCTTGGAGACAGCCAGAAGGCAACAGATGATGTCACACATGATCTGAAAAAGGGAGCGCCGGGAGGATCGCTGCGTTTCGAGAAGACTGCAACGCTGAAGCAACCGCAATCTATATCGTTTAGAAAAGAAGAATTGCAGTCCTAGACGTTGTGCGTTATGGGTAGACTTATATGCGGTTCCAGTGCGATTGTCCGCCGAGGTTCCTTCAACATTAGGCGCCCCGTTGACTTTGAACAGCCGTACAGGATGTCGGATCGTTACCATGCTGGGATCAACCCGTCTCTTGACAGTGACTCTATGCTATTCTAAACAGATGCACGTAGTTATACAACCTGCTCATCCTTGGCTGCGAGGACAAGATAATCCGACCTGGTGACCTGGCGAGGCTCATCGCGCTGCTCCGACTCTGATCCCTGTGATTCGCCGCGCAGTGGCTCGAGCATGTACGACTCGTCGTACTCTTGGATCGGATCCAGTCCGTGTCGAGCGAGAATCGCCCGATTGTCTCCTCTTGTCCCTGGAGCAACGTGTCATGAGCAGACCCCTCGACCGAGACTCATCACTCACCCGCAAACCCCTATTGGTTCAATTGGTCGTAACCGCCGCTCGTCTCCTTTCTCCGCATGTTGTTGAACATTCGCTTCATCATGCCAACCGGACCGCCATTTCCGACCAGCGGTGTTGACGAGTTTTTCCGGCGGAAGGAGGATGGCGAGGACGAACGCATGCTGCTCCCTGGTGTACCACTCCCTGTGAAGGACGATCCCTCGTCGTCGTCCTCGTCTTCTGCGTCCTTGTCGTCTCCTTCTTCGTCGTCTTCTATGCTCTCATCGCCGAACAAGGCGTCCATTTCCTGGTAGACAAGTATTAGCCTCGCAGGCAATGAACCGGGATGAAAAATAGCGGACCTCTAACGGCACGCCTGCTGTCTCCGGGTAGACAAAGTAGACGGTAATGAGCGATATCAGACAGAAACCGGCGTGCATCGGGTACAGCCGCCAGCCGATGAGATCTTGATAGAGCGGTGTCGTCACGCCGACGTAGTACTACGAAGCGAACAAGTTGGGTCATTGAGCAAGCATACGAGTATTCGGCAAACGCACGTTGAAGAGCCAGTTCTATCGACGCTCTGCCGCGTCAGCCAACCCGTCTTGGTTTTCGCAGGCAGTCTCTCGTTCCGGCTTACCGTAGCAGTCGACAATGACACGCCTTTTGCTCGGAATGGTAACGGCATGATCTACGAGCGACAGTCAGTTGGCAATTGCTCATCCTATGCAACAGAAAAAACGCACCTCGGGTGGGAAGAGCTGCGTGAGAGGGAAACCACGGCCACGTTAGCACCAAAATTCACCGCCAAATCCTCGGCCAACTAACCCATGGTATCGGGCCCCACGCTGTGAAGGGGAAATCAAGGTCAAAACGCGGAACGGGACCACCTGAACGCTCGTGACATACACATTCCGAAAATCTGTCAAGGTGGAGAGTGTAATGTATCAGCATCTGGCGCATGAGCATTTACGTTACGACTTGCCATGTTGTATATAACCACCCCTACAGCGACTATCGTTTCAAACGAGACAATATCCAACATCAGCCATCACTCTGGCGCACACGTCTCGCTTGTCACTCACCAGCCATGGGCGTGAACGACTGATCAATCTTGATAAACCATCCAATGGCCGTCAACGCTACCGCCATCTACACAAACAGATCAGCGCATATCCACCGCAACCCGCCGGGTGAAACGTACTCCTGCCGCTCCGCCGAGTAGGATCGGCCGACGACCGAGGGTATCGACGATGTACCACCTATGCACGAGGGTCAGCTGAATCGACACCCAGACTGAGAAGACGTACGGGACGATGCTGCTCGCCATGTAGAAAAGAGAGTTCCATCCGGTCATGAGGATCGCATCTCGGCCCACGAAGCCCTGAATGGGTGAATTCAGTCACGTGTTCAGAGTTACCGAAGGACAAATTCGGCCTACTGCTTGTTCAAAGACGAGTGGTGCATAGTACGATACGATGTTGATTCCGTTCTACCATGCGAACCGTAGGACAGATAAGCGACGGTTCAACCTGTGACTAGTCTGACGTACCATTTGCGCAAAGGCCTGACTGCTCATGGCGATAAACACCCGCCCTCGATACCGCTTGAACAGAGCTTTGTACGACCGATCCCCGACGGCACGCTGCGAATAGACGAATCAGCTGCATGTTCTCGCCACGAACGAGAGTACGACGGAGTCGCCTTGTGCAGACAAGGGAAAAGATAAAGGCGGTTGAATGGACTCACGTCGGCAAGGATCGCCTCCTTGATCTCTGTAAACTCGGCCTTTGCCAGCGGATCGTCCATATTCCCTCCAGAGCCAAAATCGGCGATGACACGGAGTCCTTCGTCGTCGCGGTCCTTGTCGATGAGGTACCTGTCCGGTGATGTGAACGTCAAGACGTGAGGAGGCGAGGAGCGAGGCAGAGGGATTGTGAGCTAAAGTTGGGGAAATATGATACCCGAACTCACCTCGGCGATTCCGGCGTAACCCACGTCCCGGCCGCCAACACGGCTCCGCCCAGACACTGTATCCCCAATGGCACGCGCCAACTCAAATCACTCGTGATGAACGAACACGCATAGTCTATCCAGATCGAGGACGCGTAGCCGATGATGTTGCCCGTGAATTCGATGCATGCGAGTTTGCCGCGGTGGTTTGCGGGGGATATTTCGGATTGGTAGATTGGTACGATCATGCTGTACGGCGGGCAGTCGTGCGATGAAGTGAGGTGGACAAAGGGACGTCGAGCAGTCATTCAGGGAAGATCGCATAAACATGAGCACACGACACCGGCATTCACCGTGAGGCAGAGACCCACCTCAACATCCCCACTCCGAATCCACTGATGATCCTCCCGACACACATGCTTCTATACCCTCCTGTCAGCGTCTGCACCGCTCCGCCGATAGAAAAGATGATCGCCCCGAGACGGACGGTAAAGCGACGTCCGTAGGCGTCTGCGAGGGGCGCCGCGAGGAGCGAAGTGACTGCGCGGAGGCGTCAGGACGGCTTCGGCAACGAAGAGGAAACGGCGTACTGAATGCTCCTATTTCCAGGATGGCCACCATGTTCCCGATCTCGACCGACGTCGGCTGATTGACTGTCTCGAAATCAGCTACGCGACACGTTGCTGCACGACGGACGCACAGTATTTCTTGAAATAAGGGTTGGTGATCAACCCTGACATGACACTGCGCCCCCTTCAGCCCTAGACAACGGATGAGAGAGACTATACGAACCCTTGATCATATCTGCGCGACGGAATCAGCTCCGTATTCTCGCTCCCAGGGACGCCGAAACTCACCCAAATAGCCAGACGCCGATCGAGATGAAGCACGATACGGTGTACAAGAGCTTGTGGCCCGTGAGCTTGCTGCCGGTGTGGTTCATCGTCGCTGGTGAAGAAGGAGAGAGGGGTGAGAATCGAGTTCAAGTTGATGAAAGGGTTATGTGAGGGGGATTGATTGCGGGGAGCGCGAGCAGAGCCAGTTCGGCCGCCGGATAGATTACGTCATCTGCGGAGGTCTTCCTCAGATCAGATAAATCGACTCGAGTGTTTGCAAGGCCTTGCGGTGTTGACCCTGTGTTCATGAACTGCCCCTATGCCAGATTTGTGCGTTGCACGCCTGCCTCAGCAGCCACTGCCGGACTATCGCGCTGGGCGGAAACGATTTTGGCTTGAAACAAGCTGCAAGACATGGTTAGCTGATCGTGCTCCAAGTGAATCCTTGTTCACGCCCGAGCTAGGTAGAGCGACTCCTGATGCTATGAATGGAACCTCGATCTGCGCGCCCCTGAGCTGGCTCCGCCTCGAGATCTTGTCTTTCGTGCAATGTCAGACGAGTATGGTGCACCTGCAGCGACTCGTGCGTTCGTGATATCGGCTGCTTCTCAGGGGTATGAGTAAACGGACAAGACCGAATTATCAGACCGTTGGAACACCAACAAGCTGTCCGGTAGGATAACGTATGTAATAGTTTATGAAGAGGGATACATGGAGTATTATCAACGACAACGGTCAACAGGTTTTCATGCTCAGATGCTAAAACGGCGCTCCAGATGAAATGCAGGATCCGAAACTATCGAGTTCGAATGACTTCCCAAAACAACCGAGATGTCCAGGTCGGGATTACCAAATTTGGACTTGGATTGAGAGGCTGTATCTGAGGCAGATGCTACCTGGCTGGTGTGGGTCCAGGATTGAGAAGATTGAGACCCGAGATCCAGCGACTGGATCAACTGTGACATGTCGTGCAAGCCGTCTGCCTCGATCGGTTCCATTTCCGTGATGGGAAAGTTGAGCAAAGGCACCATATTCCATAGCTCCGCAGTGCGCTCTGCTGAAAGTGGAACTTTTGGCCGACTTCCGAAAGCTTCGTAATACATCCTAGGGCGGCAATAGGCCACAGACCAGGCCTCAAGAGTCAGCGATTCCAACGTACGGATATGCAGGTCAGAAGCTTACCCTTTTGCTCGTTCGCGTTGCAGCACGACCGGATCATGCGCAAAAAGACGTTCCATATATTCGTCCACAGTCTCTCCGGATCGAAGTGCGTAATAATGGGTGGCTGCGGATTCAACCTCGCTCCAAAACGTGTTGAGATCGATGTCGATGTCTTTGGCCAAATTTGCCAGCCTATCGATATCTTGTGACAGACACATCCAGTCTTCCTCCTCGTGGGCCACGCCCCGGCGGTTCTCGATGATAGCTCTTACCATGCACCCTCGGATCCGGATGATGAACATCTTCCTCCACGCGTCGCCGGTACCGGCAAGTGCCGGCCTGTATTCGAGGTTTCCGAGTCTCTGAAAGCAGGCTTTCATGTCCATTTCGAGTTCTTCATGTTGGCTATGCAGATGAAAATGCCGACAATCAGTATTTGAATGCCACAATCGTATGCTAAGACTCGCTGCTGATGAATCAACAGACGATTTTCTTACCGTTTCAAAAGCAGATCTCCAGTGCGAATGGGCTTCATGATGGTCAAACTCTCGGTGTCTTAGTGTACTAGCGGCCTGATCGTGACGTTTTCGGTCTAGCCTTGAGATGATTGCTATGATCAGAGTGCCAGAGAGAAGTATTGGATAGGGAGGGTTCAGAAGATTCGGTCGAGCAAGATACGTTGTCAGAGGCTCACCAAGTTTATAAATCCCAAGCGTTGCATGTTTGCGTCTTTCGAAGCGATGCATCACCCTACGGAGGACAGAAAGGCGACATTTGATAAACAAAGGAAACTGATGGCGGACAGAGTGCCCACCATTTAACATGTGGACGTTCCTTTCCTGTCTCTCCGCATACGTGCTCCAGAGGTGACACGTACACGCGGGTTTCAAAAACAACCGCTGTTGCAACGAGGAAGTAGAACGTAACACGGAACCAAACCGGCTTGACTGCATATTTGACGACGTTCAGCAGTCTTGAAAGGTGCCTCAAGGCTTGAAGATTGACCTTACCCATTGACTAAACATCCTCCTTTGGTAGAGCGGTAGTTCCGACTTGCTATGTTTGCACTTGAGTTCTGTCCGTTGTGCGGGGTCCACAATCCATTGCGATCTCATGCACTTGACATTTCACAAGTTGATACAATTTCGAAGGCAGCTACAACCGTTGGAAATATACCACCGTCGAGGATGGACTGAGTTTGCTCTGCGATGCGAAAATGGAAAAGACCTGAATGAAGCCTGTCATCAGTGAACAAAGCAGGACACAACATCTGATGTTACACATGATCTGAAGCAGGAAGTCCCACAGGAACACCCGATTTCTTTGACGTGAGGTAGTATTGAACGCTGAAATCCCCCAGGAAGCTTCCCCATTCCCGCTTGCTCTTCATTGAACTGGGCTCCAAACTCTCGCGTGGATCTGTATGCAGAATGACGCAGGTCAAGACATGAGTTTCGTGTGCTGATGCCAGTGGGGGCATGCGTCATGCGGTCTGCGCAGCGATAGGCCGCCTGGACAGCACATACGATGGCAAAGACGCTTTGCTCTAGTCGTTTCTCGCAGGATGTGTTGACCTCTGCAGGTGACCGGAGATGCTCGGGTATGTTACGAGTCTTTCATGCCATTTAGCGCGCTTCATCAGATAGAACAAAATACATGCTCGAATGAGTGTTGCCGAGCACTCAATTCACGCGTGTGACGGTACGAGGCCCGGCCGGAGTATGTTTTTTGCCGCTTTAATTGAGAGATAGCCCCGCCAACGACCATCCTTCGGTTATACACTGCTACGGCGGACAGATTCTTTGAGCAACGCTAGAGGACCTGATGCGATTTGGCTCGAGGCATCCCACCAACTTGAGGCTATCTCCGAGAAGGAGTGGCGACGCTCCGATGAGGCGGGCGCGCTGGCTGTCGCCGGGCTGGTTGACCTGAACGTCACCATGTCATCGGCTCCGCGGCTCTAGAGGCACGACGGGAATGAGTTGGGTTGACAGCAGAGAGAATAATTGATGCCCTGTGCTCACCTGTGCGCCGCCGTCTCCTGTGTCTTCGGAACGGATACCTGCATCGTTACTTGAGCAGCGGAGCAACACCCAAGAGAAAGCAGCCGATTCAGTATCAGATCGGGCGACTAGCACAGTAGCAAAGCGGCAGCTAATGTACATTCCTGCCACGCCATAGATACTTACAGTAGAAATTCTTGATTGAGCAAATTCAGGCGTACCCTGTACTCATTCACCTTTTCTCTACAGCCTTCCAAACGAATCCCATGCTTGAGCTTTGAGTTGTTGCCACCTGATCTCGTATAGGGCGTGCTCAGAGGGAGAGACTGCGCCTCGGAGAAACTTATCCTTTCGCCTTTCGAGCTTGTCATACAGCTTGTTGACGTAAGGATCGCGAGATTTCAGACTCGTCACCACGCAGATCCGTATCTCTGCCATTCTCAGATACCGCTCCCAAGTCTTGAGTACTTCAGGCCAGTCTGGCGGCGTCGAACCTTGCGTGTGAATCGTCGGCATACGGGAGAACATCCTATCTATGTAGCCATCCAATTCAAGATGCAGACTATGCACCAAACAGAGGATATCATCAGGTTTACGGAAGGGACACAGATCTGAGCGAGGCAGGTGACGTACGCGGTGCAAGCAAGTCCGTAGTCCGATGGCAAAGGCCGAATGGCTGACTTATATCTGCCAGTACGCTGATCACTATTCGCGTGCCGAGATGACCTTCGCAACAACAGCAATTGCAAACACTCTATGTTGTCCCGTTGGTCAAAAGGCTGGCGTCTCCTCGATGACTGAAGTGTTCAAGGCGCAAAGGGGCGGATACGTGCTGAGGGGAAATCATTGCTTTTTGTGCATCTAGAGAAAACGATGTGCACAGCTTGTTGCGCTGGCCTGCGTAATGAAATTCGATGCAAGTTATAGCAGATAAAGCGCAATGAAAGGAATGCTGGGGGGTTGATGGCGTGCGTATCATGACGAGAGATCGCTTTCTTGCATCGCCCCAGAACTTGTAACGTTCAATGTTGCCTTTCAAACAGGGATCGATTTCCTGGTGCTGGGAGACCTTCTGGAAGCTTACTTAGCTGTCACGTTCATCCGGGCCTGAGTAGACCTGTAAACTGCGGCAAGGGGATGGCGAACAGGCGGGCCCAGCGTGTCACTCACAGACGCCAGACTTGTCAAGAGCTGATTGAAAAAATGGAGCGAGCGAGAGGTGTAGGGAAGAGGGGACCTTGAGTCACTATCGCATGATTGCTATATGTGTAGGGAGACACTACGACACAAGCATTTGAGACCCTAGAGACAAGAATTGACCCATCAGCGGTCCAAGTCATTCTGCGCATCAGTGCGCAAACGATCTACTTTGTGTCTTCAGAGGGCAGTCCAAGTGCGTGCTCGTCAATGTGCAGGAAGCCGTAGGCTAATCCTGACTCAGGTACACTCGGGACACTGTGGCGACGTTTTCCATCGACAGATATTTAGATTTACCGTCGCCTCTGAATGACATCGTGTTCAGGTCAGCGGGTAACACTGAAGGAGGCAAAACCACATAGCTCGCGTCTTGTCTCTCCAGTGGCTGTGTCAGAGTGTCCGCGTGGCTGGTATGTCTGTCGGAAAGAAATAAGTTAGGGTCCTTGGGATTTCAAAGAGGTGAGTGATGCGGCACAGATGTCGGTCTTCACTTCGACCTACTTCGCAAGAGCTGTATTTCCTACCAGCGATTGAGCTGGTCGCCTCGTTCCTATCAGGGATGCAAGAAACAGTAGAATCAGAATCGACGATGAAGAGTCGACGGTTGGACGGATAATGCGAAAACGGCTGGAATTGACCAACACATACGTCTGTGCAGCTGTTTCTGCTTGTTGAACCATCTTCGCAATTCGCTCCCTATATTCATCCATGGTCTCGGATGAGTACTTGATGCACTCGGCGTGTGCTTGCGTGCGGAATTGTTGCCACAATTGCCAGAGATCGCAGTGCTGATACGCACGAGGCACGACAGTAGCCGGGCGGATCGTACCGGTCCGCCTGTTCAGATCGCGGGAGAGCCTTTGATAGTTGCCGCATTGGAGCATCATGGTAACGGTGACTTCTCTCTGCGCGTGAACGATGTATCTCCCCCACTCCAGAAACACGGCCTCCCAATAGTCCGGTTCTTCGCGACCGAAAAGATCCGATTTGCGCTTTTTCCACATGTTTGTAATCATCCTGTAACATTCCATAGTTTTCTGTTGTCTTTTTCGCTGTCTCTTGCGCTTTTACCTTATCAATGTTCGGACGCACCATCTTCGTGTGTCACTTGGTGTCTCAACTTCGTGTCCAACATCGTATCCAACTACGTTCACCACCATCGCCTACTCCGCCCTCACCTTTCGCCCACCACCTTATCAGTAACGGCCCGCCTGCCGGTCTACGTAGTTGGGAGCAGGAAGCAGCAGGAGCAGGGGAATAGGTATAAAAGGATGGCCAAACTCAGTTGTATTCTACTTCTTTATTTTTGTTCTCAACGTTTATTTGATCAGTTTCGCCTCAGCTTGCTGGCCAAGACCACCAACGTTCGCCCAAGCCTCAGGACTAGCTACCCTGAGCACTCGACCTCACTGCCTGGTTCACAGGATCGTCAGTTACCTCGACATTGAATACCAACGCGGCAGGGATCCTCTATTCGCTCTGAGACATAATTATATTGATCGGCCTTTTTAGCCCATTATAGAATTATACGCTCTCGGCGGTGACAAATTTGGGGCCCGGACTGGGATCATTCTGCCACTTGTCGACTACGCTTTCGCTCTTGTTCAACCTCAAGCAAACGGTCCTCAACCATCAACATCAACAGTCTTGACACCATCACATCAGTGGCTTGCACTATCAACATCATCATCATCACCAACGTCAAGCACTACCTCTAGTGTGTTGACATCGATTGCAATCAACTTGTATTGAGTTCATCATCGACTCATACAGGTACGTTCCCATTCCACGCCGCCGGACTTGGAAGAGCCTCTGCAGGGGTTAGGATTTATTCCTTCAAGGACGGTATATCAGTTCACCGTTTCCATCCACTATTGTCATTACCTCTTCGGATTTAGTCCTTCTTCTGTCACAAGACACCATCAACACCTCCGTCACCAGCAGCTTGCTCTATGCCCACCACTCGGTCCGGCATCGACAGCTTTCCAGCACCACCATCCCTTGCTCAACGTCAGCAACCAATCATCAACACCATGGACAACAATCAAGTCGAAGGCAGCGTGTCTTCTGGTTTGTCCTCTGCCTCTTCTCGCACCAGACGCGTCAGGTCTCTCTCTTCTCCTGCTGCCCCTCGTATCGTACGTCAGCAGAGGTAGAAGACATCTTCGACGACAACACTTCTGCTGTCGAAGATGAAGACGAAGTCGAGTCTGTTCAACCTCGGCACGTCGAACCTCAAGAGGCTCCAGGCCCTCACCACGGTCAAGGTCCAGCCCTTGTCCTCAACGAGACCTTGGTCTCTCGAATGCTTTCTCAGTCGGAAGCACTTAACAACAAGGTAGACGGTTACGCTAAAGAGCAAGCCGTCATCAAGGGTATGCTGCACTCTCGTAGCTCAGCTACTCCTCCCTCTCAAGTCTTCGTGGATCCTGCAGTGGACAAGAGGATCAGGGCTGCGAAAGAAGCGACGCCTGCTCCGGTCGACAACGAACGACGCAACCCACTCAAGCTTACTGAGCTACCCAAATGGTTCGGTAAGGAAGGAGCCGACGTAGAGGTCTGGATCAACAAGATCACTGCCATCTGGCGAGGGTCCAAGGCTCCCGAAGCTGAACTGTTTCGAGCCTTGCCTCAACTCTTCCAAGGTGACGCCTCCGAATGGCTTGACACCTTGGATCAGTTCGACATCGAGGAGCTTGACACCTGGGAGAAATGGAAGGCCGCAATCAGGGAAGAGTTCGAGCTTCCCAACCATCTTGTCACCTTCGCTGTCAAAAGTAAGCATAGGTCCCTCAAGAAGGAAGAGCCTTTCAAAAAGTACTACAGGGACAAGCTCAAGCTTCTCAAGTACATCTGGCCCAAGGGTACTCCCGACGAGTTCGTCATTGCCGATATGATGACCGGGATTCTGGTGCCGATGCACAAGCACATCAAGGCTCAGATGAACCGCTTTACGACACTCAAAGAGTTCAAGCGTATCCTCATCGATAACGAAGCCTCCATTCGTGGTCCGTCTTTCGACATCTCCAACAAGATTGGTCAAAGCAACAACACTGTTAGGGACCAAAGACCTATCTTCAACGCCGGTCCAGTCAATATCACTCGAGGCTTCAACACCAACAGCGACAACCCTCGGTACAACAACACTGATACCAGCAGGGCTACCACTGGTTCCACCTACAAGCCTTTCGTCCCTAAGCCAAGAGAAGGAGAAAGGGGTAAAGTGGATCCTCCTTCGCCTCGCCGAAACTGCCAAGGCAATCACTGGATGCAAGACTGTCCGAACAAACGGCAGGCTAGGTCCAACAACATCACTCCGGTGCGCAACGCTGGACCCACACGAGGCGTCAACGCCATTCCCGTGAAGAGTCCGAACAAGTGGGCTGCCAACGCCGATGCCGTCACCTCTCAGGTGACGTCAATTCAGACTAGGCGTAACAAGGACAAGGCTGTCGAGGCTCCCAAGCCTCAGGATCCGATGTCGTTTGTTAGCCTAGAAGACAGGCACCTCACCATGGTACCTGCTTACGCCATGGCTCGGCTGAACACCGAGACAGGAAATGAACATCAAGTGTGCCTCGATACCGGCTCAGCCGTATCTGTCATCGACAGTTCTTTCCTCAAGAAGCACATACCCACGGCCGATGTACAACCCTGCAGTATGATCCAGCTGCAAGGTGTGGGTAACAACACTACGTCGAGCTTCACAGTCATCGAGTTCTTCTTCACCAACACACGTGGATCAAAGATCTCCTTCAAGGCTGCGGTATACGTTGTACCCTTCCTGACTACGAAGCTCATCCTCGGGAATGACCTTCTAGCAAGTGAAGGTGCTATCCTTGATCTGGCATCCAGCACAGCCAGCTTCAAGAGACTCCCAGGAAAGGTGAAGCTTCAGTTCCTGATGGGACCTGAAGAGACGCCCAGTCCCTTGGACACCGCTTCGGTCCGAACCAAGCAGGTATTCACGGTTCTACCTGGCCACCAGGCTAGGGTTCCAGTAGCTGTCTCAGCTTTTCCCAACACCGAGCTCTTCATGATTGAGCCTACCGAGGTCTCTGACAATCTACAAGTAGCTCGTACGGCATTGACCACCAAGGGCAAGGAACACTATGTTCACGTCATGAACATCGGTGTCGGATCCGTCGTCATCCACACCGGTACACTCGTCGGCACCGTCGTCCCCCTAATCAAACGACAAGTCTCCAAGGTTGCTTCAAATAACGCCACTGCGGGTGACATCAGCTCGGCCCAAAGGGACGCTTTGGAGCAATCCATCAAGGAAATGGATATCAATCCAGAGCTGTCAAACGACCAGCGTTTACAGCTGCACGACGTGGTCCGAAGACAACATCTCGCCTTTGCCTATGGAGACCGAAGGCTAGGTAAGACTGACATTGTCTCTATGAAGGTCGAGACTGGGGACTCTGTTCCTATCTCGCAAGCGCCATACCATGCTTCTCCAGCCGAAAGACACATTATCGAAGACACTCTTGCGGAGCTGTTGGCAGACGATGTTATCGAAGAGTCTGACTCTCCGTGGGCATCACCTGCCATCTTGGTCCGTCAGAAAGGGAAGGATCGCTTTTGTATCGACTATCGAAAAGTTAACGAGGTCACAAAAGGGGATCAGTACCCAATTCCCAGGATCGACGATATACTCTCCCAATTCGCTGGTAAGGCGTACTTCACTACTTTCGACGCCAACAAAGGCTTTCACCAAATCACCATCGACCAACAAGACAGGGAGAAGACCGCTTTCAGAACGCACAAGGGTCTTCACCAATACAAACGGATGCCTTTCGGTTTGAAGTCTGGGCCAGCAGTCTTCCAGAGACTGATGGACAGGATTCTTGGCCGATACAAATGGCAGATCGCTTTGGTGTACATCGACGACATCATCGTGTACAGCAAGACCTTCGAGAAACACTTGGAAGACATCGAGACGGTCTTATCTCTCGTAGCCAAGTCTGGCATCACCCTCTCTATGAAGAAGTGTCATATAGCTTACCAAAAGCTGGAGGCGCTCGGCCATACCATCAGCAACTTGGGTATCGGAACGGCTGAAGGCACCATCAAGGCCGTCAAGGAATTTCCGAGACCCAACAACGTGAAGGAACTGCAGAGGTTTCTTGGCTTGTGCGTCTACTACCGACGATTCGTCAAAGACTTCTCCGTTCAGGCTGGACCTCTGTACAACCTGCTCAAGAATGACGTCAAGTACGTGTGTTGAGTGCCAGAACAATTCCCTTCAGTCGCGCGTAGGACTTGTGATTTTCTGAGATACTAAGATCTAAGATTACACGTCATACGCAGTCGTGGTTGTCACTTCAGGGTTCTCGTGGCAACACAACTGTTTTCCGGATTCTACACAGCTGTTATGTAATACTCACCTGTCTTGCTGACTGCCTATCGAGTCACACCACTAAGGCTTGAAGGGTAGCTAGTCCTTGCTGAAGCTGAAGGAGTGTAGAGTCGACAAATAAGATCCAATATTGCGTGTATCAAGTTTATTCACAACTTTGGCTGCCAGAGAGCCCGTATTTATACTATATGCCATAGCATGAGGATTCCTTCCTCGCCTGAGAGCAGGCTTCCCCGATCACTGCTTGCACAGAGGTTGTACAAGGTTTGTACACGCTTTGTGCAAGGTCTGCACACACTTTGCACAGCGGTTGTGCAAAGTCTGCACAAAGGTTGCACAAACGACACGTCATTCAAAAATGTTGTACAAGTTACTGAATTGAAGCGCGATCGATCGTTGGCGCAAGGTCAGCATTTGACCTTTGGCGATTCGATGAGTGAGATGCTTACAGTCTCACTACAGAAAGGGGACATATGGAATTGCACAGACCGACTTACGATGTGCGAGCAAGATCATTGTCGGAAAGTACATCTCGGGTTTGTGGCGCGGCTGACATCTCGTTGTTGGGTCACTGGAAATTGGAGATGCTTGATTCGTCTTATAATATCGAGCGAGCTCGAGGTCCGACCGACACTTGAAGATTTGACTTTTTGGACAGCAGATTCTCAGGCGGCTTGCGGGAACGACGCTTGCTATTTATCGCGAAAAGCGATTCGAGGGCCGCAACATTGCATGGCCCGAGAGACCAGTAGGCTATGAGGACACACGCAGAGTAAAAGTTTGTGCAAAGGATCTCTGGGATCGTCATGACATACATACCACAGCATTCCATCGCTTCCTTTCTGTCTTTCCCCTATTTCCATAACACACTGCCCCGCGACGGCGTGATGTCACTCACTCGCCTCGACGTCCTGCGAGTTGCGCATTACCGGGGCAAGATCGATCCTCTGGAGCAGGCGCCATGATCAGCTGTTGGGCGTTAAGCTCGTCCGGGTTCTACAACTTCGAATCATAGCTTAGGCTCTCAATAAGGACCCCGCCATGTAGCCTGGTCGCCTGTATCCTCTCGATCCGGCGGCCGGATTGTCGACTTAGCCCCTATGGGTCACGTGCGTGGGGCTGGGCTGTAGATTACAGAGGGAGAGCAGTCCGAGCCGTACGTCGCCATCTGAGTTGTGCTCCAGGCATCGTCGGTGGGTCCAGGGCGCGACGGAGTGATCGCCGCTCTGCGTGCCGGCACGCCGTCGGCCTACATCGGCCTCTGCGCTTGAAGCTCCCATACATGAAGAAACTATGAAAGATCTTGTGCGGCACTAATTCATGTTCGATGAGAAAGGCGAATACATGGCCAATGGTGCCGGAACCAGCTGGATGCAACCAATATTCAATCAGTGGAAGGGACATTTGCTACATACATACGGTCGTTCCCATATTCAGTGGAAATCGGTTCACCTTGAGCACGAAGCCTATATAAAACATAACTGAGACAAGTGTCGAGGCGCTGACTAGAAACTTTCACGGCGACTACCGTACGGGTCGATACCTGAATAGTCTTTCAGCCACTCCTTGGAGATATCCGACTCAGAATATCGCCGTGTCACCTGAAAACTTGCTACTTCTGATTGTTCACCTTGTTCTGTGACGGACGAATATCGCTGCCCGTCTGAGCTGCAACCTTCTTTCGAGTCAGTGGTCAACGTCTGACGCGATCGTCCAGCGCTGCCACTGGACCCATGAGAGCCTTGAGACATAGAGCTCTATAGTAAGATCCAAGCGGGAATAAGCGGTGTCCCACAACACTCACTTCGCTGTTGGCGGATACTTACATGTGGTGCGATTTTTCTTGTCTTTTCCTTTTTGCTATACCTGGGCTCATCCCTATCTCTACCACAACCCAAAGAAACAGCAGAGTCTGCAGCCGATTCAGAGGTTGATGTGTATATGAAGGAGGCTTACCTTGAAAGATTCTTGTTGAGTTCCTGAAGGCGCACCTTATACGCTTCCAGTGTTTCCTCCGACCCTCTTCGAAATTCCTGGCTTGATGGTACTTTGACTGCCTTCCACCTTTTGTCGTCCTCGGTGTCACCCAGGGCGGACTTAGCAAGTTCAAGGAATGTCGCTTTTCGCTCGTTGAGGTTGTTGCACAGCATCGTCACGTACTCAATCTTGAAATCCAGCCCGGTCGCTACGTGAATCCGTGCTTCGGCTAAGAACAGGTATTTCCCCCACGTCTCGATAATTTGGTCGTAGTTCAAGCTTGGTTGTTCTTTTGCCATACATCTCAACATTCCGGTGACATACCAATCCCATCGGCTATGTAGGCTGTGACGCAAGAGATTATGTCAACAGCAGGCGCAGACCAGGGAGGTAGTAAGCTATGCAATTGCAACGTACTTCACACGAGCTAGGGATTTGATTGCAGGATCCCACTGCACTTTGGATGTGGGCGTATCGGACATGTCTACCGGTCAGTTCACGGTCTAAAGGGTGCTTAATGAATACCAGAAGATTGTCAGGCCAGAAATTGAACGGTTACTTAGAGGATTCTTTTCTCGCTGTATACCTGGAACCACGGAAGGGCGACAATCGTCTCGATGAAACTGCCTGCTATTTATCCCTCGGGCCTAGGAAAGCGATCCACACACCTTACTGCACAGCATTGCGTGATGAGTTGTGGCAGACAAAGGAAGGGATCCGCTCGTCATAATTTCGCCAAGATGTTGATTAACGGTCAAGCAGCCACGTACGGCAGACGAGGAGGGGGTGTAGGGGGACATAGACCGTTCATAAGCCCCACAAAGGACCTTGCAATCGTAATGACATGCGTATCACAGCATTCAGTCGCTTCCTTTCTGTCTTTCCCTGCATCCGAGGCCTGCGGCACTTGCGCTGTTACCAATGTCCACTTCTAGGACTCCACACCTGGGCCCTTCGAGAGAGATCGCCATTGTGCAACGCTGCACCGGAAGGGAGATCGGGTGATGTTGAAGCTATGAAGAACTTTAACTTTATGCAGGGATGAGAGACAGACCGCAGATAGCCTAAAAGCCCGCCTCGCATCGGCCGCCGAGCGAGTTAGCCCCTATGAGTCACGTGCGTGGGGCTGGGCTGCGTGGACCCGAGCCAGCGGAGATTGATCAACATGAGGTCATTGATCGTGAACTGAAAACATTGGCATCAACCTATACCATCGTATACACCATGTCTGCACACCGAGATCCCCTTGCCGGTCACCCCGGTCACCTGTAAGCACTCTCTCCGCGCAACTCGCAAAACGCGTCGCTCATCCCCTTGTCCTCAGCGACGCAACACAACAACAAGCCCTCACCCAGTTCCGCGCCGTTCTGGAATCGCAAAACCTGATCCCGACCAGCCCCGCGGACGAACGGATCAACCCTGGGCCCGGGTACGACAGGTTCACGGACCAGCACCTGTTGAGGTTTTTGCGCGCGCGGAAGTTTGATGTCGAGCGGGCGAGGGTGATGTGGGAAGGGTGTGAGAACTGGAGGAGGGAGTTCCACGCGGATGATGTTGCGAGGTGAGTCGAGGGGGTTTGGTTTGCGGTCGGATGGAGGTGGCATTTTGGGTTTCGGGCGTCGACGGAGCGAGAGTGGTGAGAATAAAGTTTGGCGTCGGCGACGCCGCGAAACCGATTCCGATCGGCTCTTTGATGGCGTGTCCGCGATCTGGTGTGGTTACCCTCGTTGGGAGACTGGGGAGATACAGGTCCGAAAGGCAGCGATGCGGCTCCGATGGGGCCTCCGTGGATTCGACATTGCGCAACCATAATCATTTGCGCACAAAGGGAATCGGGACCCGTCGCCTATGGAGTCCCACCGACGTCGAGGATATTGCAGTCGGAATCACGTTAGCTAACTCGCATTCACGTAGGAACTTTGAATACCCAGAACAGCGTGAAGTAGACAAGTACTACCCCCAGTTCTACCACAAGATGGACAAGGTGTGTCTACCTCTCGTCAACTCCCTTTTTCCGCTAAGCCCATTCGCAGGACGGCCGCCCGATCTACATCGAACGCCTCGGCAAACTCGACGTCGGCAAGCTCTACGCCTTGACGACCCAAGAGCGCCAGCTGCAGCACCTCGTCTCCGAGTACGAAAAGTTCCTGCGGGACCGATTGCCGGCGTGCTCCGACGCGAGCGGACACTTGGTCGAGACGAGTTGCACGATTATGGATCTGCACAATGTCGGGCTGAGCAGCTTTTATCGGGTAAAGGACTACGTGAGCGCCGCGAGTGCTATTGGGCAGAACTATTGTGAGTCCCGCGTGGACGCGTGATGAACGGCGCTGATCGTGGGTGCAGACCCCGAAACGATGGGTAAATTCTACATCATCAACGTGAGTCCCTCGGCATCCACTATCTCCGTCGCTAACCCCCTCGCAGGCGCCCTACCTCTTCTCCACCGTTTGGTCCCTCATCAAACCCTGGCTCGACGAGGTCACCGTCTCCAAAATCTCCATCTTGGGGAAAAACTACCAGGCCGAGCTGCTCAAGCAGATCCCCGCGGAAAACTTGCCGACCGATTTCGGCGGCAAGTGTGCGTGCGCTGGAGGATGCAGTTTGAGCGATGCCGGACCGTGGAATCCTAAGCAGTTCTAAACGGACTGGGTAGAGTGGAAGAGATTGTATACCTAGTAGGCGTTCGTCAATGAGAAGAATACAATGTTGACGAAATCTTGAATACGACGAGTTTGGCATAGGTGTCCTGGGAATAATAAAGGCATATTGAGCTGAGTCAAGTCGTTTCGTCCATCACATTCTTGGCTTGCTGTCGTCTGGAGTCCAGTACCTTTCCGCCGCATCAACCTGGAGAAGGGTGGGAAGGCGGCAGGGATGCACCTGAACGCGTCAATCGAAGAAGCGCGTTTGCGCGAAACTCCGCGTTTCAGGTTGAGTCGGAATCTTTGAATCTTTGAATCAAGGCCAAGACGATATATCGCATCAAGTCCTCATTCACCTCATCAATTGTCAATTAGCCATCTCCTGGAATCAATCGCGTGAGTGTACAGCTTCCCTTTCCTTGAGCACCCACTTAGAAGGTATCTCCCATCGCAGAATGGCAGAAACTCTCGTCGCGGCGTTCGCTGCTCAGTATCCCGACAATCCTCCTCCATGGATCCCTCCGTTCGTCAAGGCTGTTCGTCGGATGGAGATTGTCGAGAAGAGGGAAGAGACGGGAACGATGGTGACGAGCGAGAACAAGCCGGAACCTATCAAGAAGCCGAAAAAGAGCAAGGCGAAGGGGAACTCGAAGAAGCGTGAAGGGCAAGTGGCGGAGAAGGACGATGATGACGATGGATTGGGGCAAGATGTTGAAGACGTGGAGATGATGCGGAGCGCCGAGGAGTACCTAGCACAAGTACGTCGTAACCTTCCCTCGCCACTTCGACGTTGCGTTCTAAGGCTTACAGTACGCGTTCTCCCTCCAGGCAATCGAACTCAGCGATGGAAAAGAAGCTCTGCCGTACGCCTGGATGACCGTCCTCCATATCAAGAAGGGAGTCCTCGAATCAGCACGCGACGCCGCCTTGCAATCAACCGTCATCAATCCACTCTGCCCGACAAACCTCTTCCGCTTGTCCTCGATCTACAGTCATGAACGAGACTACGTCAACGCACACCTGTACTACGAACGAGCCGTCTCGCTTCTTCCGCCCTCGGAGAAGATCGCGTATACCGCAAAGCTTGACCGACTGCAACAGCATGCCGCGGACACAACGAAAGGATTCCGCGCGGATCCGTTCGTTCTCCCGTTGGAGCTTGTCATCCAGATTCTGCAATACGCATCGCTTCAAGATCCGGACATCTGCTTGAAGGCATCTTGGGTCAATTCGCACTGGCGCGGGACGGTGTTAGGCTGCAAAGAACTGTGGCAGAGGTTGGTGTTCACGTGTGCGAGCGTCAAAAAGGCCAGTTGCGAAGCGAAATCATCGGCGTGGACGGAACGTGCGGGCGGCAGCATCAGAACCGTCGTCATTTCGAACTTCAACGGTACAGCCGCGAAGAACTTTACGAGGAAGCGAGCACGGTGCGTCAAGGATGCCAAGGAGCTGGATGTTCAAGTACGTGAACCGAAAATTCTGCACGGACTCGTCGGGTCTTTCAGAGAATATACTAGCAATATCACCGATCTCCGCATCAACGGTGGACAGCTGGCGCAGTCTGGGACCTGGCCAAGGACTCGTTGACCTGTGAACTCGTCATCGAAGGTTATGGTCGAAGGACGCGGCCCGCCTTACGCAATCTGGAGAATATCGAGATCACGAGTGTCGACTATGATCGATCCCGCTTCTTTTCTGGCACAGGCTTGCGGCGCGTGAACGAACCCACGGTTCATCCTTATCCAGCGCTCAAACGATTGACGCTCAAACAGTGCAAATTCGACAACGTCTACGCGAATACGGGTTCCGATCTCAACTCAGTTCCGTCCGGGGACAGGTATCGAGCCGACATGTTGCACAAGACCCTGTCAGGCGCGCCAGTACTCGAATATCTCGAAGTCAACATGAACTGGAATGATTGCCACCGGGAACAAACATCGCTCGACAAGAAGTTTGCGATGCCATCTCTCACAACTGCAAGGATACATCCTCCGTCTATCCATTGCATCGATATCGACGCGCCCAACCTCGAGACTCTAGCATACACCCTACCACTTGGCTTCACCAATTCGCGCTACAACAACCGGCGTTCGGAAGCACAGCCAATGGTTCCTGCCGTGGCAGATTCCCTTGTTGCCGCCGACTCGATGGCCAAACTCCAGTCCGTCGAATTCGCCTGTCACGCGACCGACGACATTGCGCGTCTCGAAAACTGGATTTCCCGCCTTCCAAACTTGAACAAGCTAGTCATCCGAAACGCATGTGGTACTCCCTATCCGGTGACCACATCTCAAGACGAGAAACCTGATCTCCGCGCTACGACTCGAGTTTTGACATTACTCAACGACAACCCAGAACTTTGCCCTTCGCTGCGAGATCTAGAACTAGAAGGTTGCTTTACGTCGGGTCACACGCTGCTCGAGTATGTCAAGAAGCGAAAGGGTTCCGAATCGGCGACGCCCGAGAGGATCAGTTTGAAGGCTTGCTCCGCAATCTCCGACAAGGCCAAGGCGATGCTCGAGAAGGAAGTGGGATGTTTCCGTGTTGAAGGCGAAGCCGATGCGATCAATGGCTCTCGACGCTTCCTCGAGGATGAAGTTCGACGCTTCGAAGAGGATGAACAAGTGGACGTAGCGCAAGCGGAATGGTTGGACTTGATCTGATGTTTGACCTTGCGTGAGTAGACCGCTGTTTCGTGTCTTTGCCGGTATTTGACGTGTCATTACGCAATAGCTCACCACATAGATAGGCTACAGTCTGCCGAGCGGACGACAATCGACGACTGCACGACACAAAGGATCGAGAATATGCCTTCGACTCATCACTTATGGCTTCAATCCATGGAAACTACGGTATCGATTCATCGGTAATCTGGACCATCATACGCAATACATCACATTTTGCATACGGCCATCGCCCGTGCCCTTTTCACTCCGTATCAGGATGCAAAATCGCTTTTTCAAGCTATACTTTCGCTTATGGATAACTAATTCGCGATTGGGCAATACGCAATTCATCAAAGACCAAACGACTATCAAGCCTGCTCCGTTGGGTCTGAGGCAGCACATCACTGTATGGGATTGCATCGAGAGCGCAGGTGATGCACGAGGGAACGTCTGTATCTTTGTGCGTAACAAGTTGTAGCGCCGAACATGCGACTGTCTCCTTATGCACTACGATGACCGTTTATTTCAAAAGAATGGGTGGCGAGTAGGAAGGAATGAGTTTACGCCCTACTGTTGAACTCGACGATAACCTGAGTACATGATCGAAAGACCGAGATAGGAGAACTGGTCAAGAGAAAGCGGATCACGCGCTTGCGACGCGTATGCGGGAAGCGGTTCGCGTCTCGACTCGAGCATCAATAGGAGTTGCCGTCCGTCACGTCTGTCTTCGTCTGTCTCCATCATTCGCCGTTCACCCCAGCACCGTTCAGCATACGGCTTCGCGACGCAAGTACCGACGTATAGCTCACCTTCCTTACCTCCATACTCCACCAACGCCAATAAAATGGCCACGTCTTTGGCCGCGACGCTCGCCGTCAAGTTCCCTGATGGACTTCCTCCTTGGGTCGATCCTTTCCTCAACGCAGTCCGCCGAATCGTCCAAGTGGAGCAACGGGAACGAGAAGATGCGTTGATCGCAAGTGCCGTTCAACCCAAAGCTAGCAAGAAGACGAAAAAGGCGAACAAGAAGACAAAGTCGCGGAAGAGTAAAGCATCAGTTCCGGAGGAAGATGTTGATGGAGAATATGATGAAGCAGGGCTGGGGGATGATGTGACCGATGAGGAATTGATCAAGACTGCACTTGACTTACTGGAAAACGTTCGTGTCGTGACTTATCGACGAGCAATCACTGATCCTTTCCACGTCGCTTTTAACTTTAGGCCATCGAACTCTGCGACGGACAAGAAGCTCTACCGTTCACATGGATGTCCATCTGCCACACGAAGACCGACGATTTCACGAAGGCGCGGGAATGCGCATCCAGGGCTGCCGCCATCGACGATTCTCGCCGACGATGCTCTTCCGCTTGTCTGAAGCGTACGGTCGCGAAAAGCAATACGTCCAAGCTCAGCTACACTTCGAACGCGCGTTGTCTTTTCTACCGGTATCCGAACGTGACTCGTACACGTCAAAACTCGCACGAATCAAGGAGCAAGCAAAGGACGAAGAAGCGCACGTTTACAAAGAGGATCCGTTCGACAAATTTCCGCTCGAAGTGATCATTCAAATCATGCAGCACGGACTTCTTAGTGATCGCACCTTCGTCGTCAAGGCGTCTCACGTCAACCGACGCTGGAGGAAGGTGCTCGTCAACAGGTGCAGCGAGTTGTGGAAAACTCTCACCTTTTCGCATTCCGGTTTCAAGACGAAAGGCTGGGAAGAGAAGACCGAGGCGTGGGTTACCCGAGCAGGAACTATCGATACCATGGCGTTCGTCGACACGACTGTAACCTCAGCGGACAGAGTCAGCAAAAAGCAGGGGAAGTACCTTGCGGATGCGCGAAGGGTCGATATCGAGGTTAGAGACGCCGAAGCCTTGACTCGTCTCGCCATGTCACTGGCTCCTTTTGGGAGAAGCATCGAGCACTTGCGTATCAGGTCAAAGAGAAACTTGTCTCGGGGAGGACCTCCAATTTCGACAATAGGATGCGGGCTTCTACCGGACCTCGAGTCTATCCAAGGCATACAGAGCGTCGAGCTGAAGAACATTGGTTTTGATACGATGAACCACCAGTTCAGGCACCGGCATCTGAACTATGCCTTCTTCAATCCACAGCCGGTCATTGGCGAGTATTCTGCACTCAAAAGGTTGACGATCCACAACTGCAGTTTCGACAACACCTACATTCCGCCTGTGCCGAGGTCGCCGCCTAACTATCAAGCCGACACGTTGCATAACACTCTCCGCGGCTGTCCCCATCTGGAACACTTGGAGATCCGGTACTGCGCGATTCCATGGATCGACCAGTCACTGTATCAGCCTGGACAAGGGAAGCGTATTGATATGCCGGCGCTTAAGGTCGCGGTGCTACCAGTCCCAAAGATTTGGTGTGTGGACATTTTGGCGCCGGAACTCGAGCACCTCGGTTTCGTCATCCCTGCCAACGGCTTCAGCACGTGGAAATACGAAAATCTCCGCCCGGAAGACCAGCATCCCATGGTCCCGATCGTGGAAGACTCGCCGGTTGCCGCTGATGGATTGCTCAAGATCCAAAGCTTCGAGGTCGCATGCTATACGCGCGATGGTATATCTCAACTGGAAGAATGGGCACCTCGAATGGACAACGTTACGAGATTGGGGCTTCGCAACTTCGGTCGAGTATTTCCAAACAAGGCTCAGACGGAGGACACGACGGACGATCGCATCTCCACCCTCGTCGTGCGCGTCTTGTCGGACAACCTGAACTGGTTCCCCAAAATGACCGAGCTGGTACTGGAATCATGCTTGACGCCGGGCACAGACTTGGTGGAACTGGTCAGGAAGCGAAAGGGCGGCTCTGGCTGCTCCTCGTTGCAGCGAATCACGCTGAAGACGTGCTCGAAGCTATCGGACAACGCGAAGTCGATTCTGCAGCAGGAGGTGCCTTTCTTCGTCATGGAAGGAGAGGCCGATGGCTGGATGTATCCCGGCGTCCACTATGTCGACGAGGACATCGAAATGGAAGCGGGGAACGACGGTAAACAGGTCTAAGCGGGAATGTTGAGCTCGGCGCGGTAGGTATCCCTACTCTCTGCGGACGAATGATCTTCGCTGAGCGTTTAATGACTTCAGACAAGCCATCGATAATCAAGAATCTCGCATTTCAGCCTCAGCTGGAAAAGACGGATAATGAATGCTTTGGACGGACATTTATCGATACAAATCAAAGACTCAGTAGACAACTTCAGCACATTCGTTTTGATTGCTATACGTCAAGTTCTGTGGGGTGTAGTGCAGAAGGCACCGCTTGTAACGCCGCCACCACTGCAACATCGTTTCTGGGATGTTCGGCGAGGCGTCGCCGTTTGCACCGGTGCTCTATCATCGGCGCGACCGTTTTTAGTGTGAACGAAGGAGCGCCATGCCGCATATGGAGTCATCAAGTTCCGAGGTTGTATGTCCGCGGAGATTTTATGCTATCCGCTGCACCGATAAACTTCCACACTGCGGGAGGATAAGAGCACGCGAGCTACGCAGTTGCATCATTTGTAATCTTGAATGAACTCGTCCCTTTCCCTGATTTATGTGAGGAATCTTCGCGCTCTGTTGCTGGATCTAATTGTCGTTGGGCTGCGGATGATCAGGTTGAAGCAGAATCAGCTCTGCATTCAGAATCGAGTGTGCTGAATGGAGGAAGTCGTGCGCTTTTGCTAATGAGGGTCGCGACATCGCGGGATTGAAGACGCGCTTCGACCGACGGGTAGCGTATGAAGTTCTTAAGAAGCCATCATTCATCCATACATCCGTTCACTACCTTTCGCTCGGTAGATCTTGCCAGTGCTCATCGTGAGTGCTCCGCCCTGTTGCTGATACACTTCATCCCTAACGCTTCTACCCTGCTTTAGATGTCCGAGTTCTTCAATACTGCATTCGCCATCAAGTATCCGCACAAACTTCCTCCATGGGTGGATCCGTTTCTCAAAGCCGTACGCCGCATGGAACTAGTGGAGGCGAGAGAACAAGACGCACCTCCAGCGGAGACAGAAGAGGATACGTGTACGGACGACAATTCGACCAAGGATGAGCGGGATGCCGACGAGGAGATATCGAACGCAGAAGACTTGAGCGATGGCGGCATCGATAACGCTATCGAAGACAAGGAGATCATGAGAAGTGCCAAAGAGTGTCTGGAGACCGTACGTATCATCCCGAGCGGCCGCGGCGACGACTTACCACAATTGACATACCCAATAGGCTGTCGAATTAAGCGAACAACGAGAACCACTGCCTTTCACCTGGCTGGCAGTCTGGCATATGAAAAACGACGAGTGGTGTGACGCTCAACAGCACGCTATCAAAGCCGCCGAACTCGATCCTGTTTGTCCGACCGTCTTGTTCCGCGCTGCAACTTGCTGTCTCGAAATGAAAGACTTCATTCAAGCCCATACCTTCTACGAATGCGCCGTACACCTGCTTCCGACATTCGAGCGATATCCTTACCTGTCGGAACTCTCGCGTCTGAAGGAAAAGTCCGACGACAAGAAAGCCAACAAGACCAGGGCCGACCCGTTTTCCGTACTTCCGCTCGAGACGGTCATCGCTGTCATGCGGTGCGGACTGAATGGCGACGCAAATTTTGTGCTACGTTGCTCTTGGGTCTCACGTCGTTGGCGGGAAGTCCTCAATCACAGTTGTCCGGAGCTGTGGAAAACTTGGACGGTTTCGCACAAAGAGACCCAGTCGAAATATTGGGATGCGAAGCGCGCGGCGTGGATGGAACGTGCTGGATCACGATTCGATTGTTTGACTCTGAAAGACTTCAGCATTGGGGCAGCAAACAAGATCTCCGGGAAGATCCGTCAGTATGCAAACGGCGTCAAACGATTCGAGGCGCAGGTCCGAAACTCGGCAGTCTTGAATCAACTGGTCAAGAACATCAACAAGGACTATGGCTTTACTTTCGGAATTCAAGATCTTCGCATCAGTGGCGATAGACGCGGTGCTCGCTCATTGGGGAGCTCCGGTTATACCAGCAGCCCGAAACAAGATCTTACCTGTGGCATACGAATGCGCGTAGACGATCTTCATACCATCGAGCTGACAGATATCGGCTTCCTGACGGACTCGAGTGTGTATCGCCGCAGAAACGTCTTCCGTCTCCCATTAATTCAGCGGCAAAACTCCAGGAAAGTCGACGAGCCAATAGTCAAGAAGTATCCTGCCTTGAAACGACTTGTTCTCGACGGCTGCGTCTTTGACAACGCCCATGCGGTCACGGTGACAGAGTACAACAAACCTCGATCCGTTCCGAAGTATCAAGCAGATATCGTCCACACTACGCTGCGAGGTGCTCCTGCCCTTGAGCATCTGGAAGTGACTATCTTGCGCTCGGAACGGATGTCATCGGAAGGCGACGTTGGCGTCAGAATGGAAGCTTTGAAGACCGCCATCGTTCCCCCTCCATCGCTTTGGCACATCAATTTCTCCGCGCCGAATTTGCAATCAATCGCTTTCAAGCTCTCGAGCTTCGACTATGAGCGTATCGCCTGGGCGCCCATCGTGACCGAGAAGTTACCAATGATTCCGACGATAGAGGAATCCCCGATTTCGGAAACTTTGTTGTCAAAGCTCAAATCGGTCGAGTTTGTTTGCGATCGCTACGACGACATCTCTCGCCTCGAGCAGTGGCTGCCTCGCCTATCCGGAATCACCACGCTCACCGTTCACAGCGTCACCAGATCCCCCTATCCGCCATCGAATGCAAACACCGGCGATGAAGACTGCAATGTCGCCCATGGGGTTATTCAATCGCTGAACGACAACCCGGGATGGTGCCCTACACTTGTGGATCTGAAGTTAGAAGGATGTTTCACGCCCAGCAAATTGCTGCTTGGATACGTCGAGGGCCGCAGAAATATGGCTGGCAGCGCGGCCCTGCAGAGGCTGGAGCTCAAGAAGTGTTCTGCACTGTCGGCGCAAGCGCAAGCCGAGCTGAAGCATAAAGTGCCGGAGTGCATCTTTGTGTCCGGATTGGGAGCGGCAAGTGCGGCCACGCGGGCGCCTTCTTCGGAGAGCGATGTCGTAGTGGAACAGCCCATCAGGGACCTAAGTCCAGAGGTCTAGATCTGTGAGTATGACTATGGCCCATCTTGCCTGACCATTGCTGGACCTCCTTGGCTTTCCAGAGCGCACTGCTGTCCCGACGATGCATCGGACAAATGCATTCTTGCTCACCACAATGCTGAACCGGAGGGATGGGCGCAAACACCTCATCAAGTCCCCACATCGACAATCTTCGCCAAGAGGCAGCGACGAATGACGAGGCGTATGCAGCCTCATACTGCTGGGCGTCCTAGGCGCGTTTGGCCCTTATGCAATGCGGGGAGAAGTGAATTTCTGAATACAGGCCGCGACAAACGGCTGGCGTGATGTGAATTGCAGCGCGACATGCATATGCTTCTGTTGTGCGACTGCACCCAGGACATCTTCATACAGAGTGGAACATCCGAATGAGGCCGCATTGCTTCCCCCGCACCGCCGGTCGGCCTGAAACCCTGCCAGAACGTCCATCATATCATGCTTCATCTGTCCGTCGGACTGAATAGCTATGTGACCGACGCGATTGGATACAAGCGAGGGTATTTGGGCGATGTCCACAACCGCCTCGATTACCGGAATGAGTAGAAGCACCTATCTTGATCATTGAGGAGTCAGACCTGCCCTGCGTTCAAAGAGAATATTTGACATACCCTGCACATCATTGCTTCTCCTTACACTTCCCCGGAGCGCATACACATCTGCAAGTGCACCCTGGCCGCTGATATTCTGATATCAGGTGATTCCGTGCATGGCGGTATTCAAGCTCTCCCCTCAGCTTCTCGCAGCCGATGGAGGGCATAGTCGGGCTTCGGATATTCAACTTCTTCAATGGCGCACCGATGAGCTTTCGCTTCCCGACCAATTCGACCAGTTTGGCTGAAGTGACGGATACGTCCTCGAAGCGGACCTCTTGCAGCTCCGGACACCACGAATCCTTGATCAAGCCCTCCAACACCGGCATGTCCAGTTCCTCGTCGAACAATTCGTCCCCATCTTGATCCCAGATGTTGCTCGAGTCGTACGTTGCCCTTTTCACCACGAGTGTCCGCAATTTCGGCATGTGACTGAGCCAGTCACCGAGACGGAAGTTTCTGTCGACTGGACCGTAGGTGATTGTGAAGTACGTCAATCCAGCGAGGTGTTCGACCGGTACGGGCGACGTTTCCACGGAAGGAACCAGCGGGTGGATCGTCTCGTATTCCCTGTCTAGACCGAAGCAGAATCCCCTTTCCTTCTTGTCGATGTACTCGAAGCTGAGGCTTTCGATGTTCGGCGCGTTTATTTTGAGGTTCTGAACCATGGGGGACAGAACAGCCGTCTTCAAGTCGAGGAACTCGATGGGCGTCGCAGCGATCCGGGGCTTGGTAGTAGCAGAGCCATCGGTTGGCATGCGACTCAGCACCTTGAGATATGACAAGTTCCTCGCACCTCGAAGTACGATGTCGAGCGGACAAGGCGGTACGACACCGTTAAACGGCCCCGAGTTGAAGTCGTCCATTCCGGCACGGTCGAGGAAGTTGCCTACGAAAGCCGCAGAATCTGGGATGGTGTCAAAGCGGCAGCCGTCGAGACTCAATGTCTTCAACGCCGGATGGGTCGCCGAAGGTCTGTTGCGGACGGGATCCCGCCCTTGATACGGTTTTGCGCTAGCTCGGAAATCGACGTTCTTCAGGACCATGCTTTGCAATCTGGACGATGTCTCCGGCGCAACCGCATCGCAGTGGATCGCGAGTGGGATGTGAGACGGAGAATCGAAGTCGGCGCCCCTAGTGCTCTCCGCCACGATATCCACGTGCGTCAAGCTGTGGCATCGGTTCCTTGTTTTGCCGATCAGCCGTCGGAGGGTTTGATTGTCGCTGAGTCGTACGCGGAGGGTTTTGGCCGTCTGGAAAGCGGGATCGTAGGCCCTGGATATCTTGGACACGCCGGACAAGCTGAGATCCCGAATGTCCATGGTGTGGGGCTTTCCGCCAGATCGGTCAAGCATTGCTTGGCACCTCTCGTTGAACGGACTTGCATTGCCGCGAATGGTGAACGTGCCGTATAGCTCCTTGCAGTTGACGATTGTCCTTCTCCACCTCTGGCAAACCCATGACCCACGCAGGACGACCTTCGGGTCGACTTGTGCGTGTTCGAAAATCATTACGATGACTTCAAGCGGTAAGACGTCGAAGGGATCGGCGCGGACGATGTTGTCTTTCTCCTCTGCAGCGGATTCCTCCAATCGTTTCAACTTGGCCTCGTGCACCGAACGCAATGGTGGAGGTATCAATGCAACCGCCTTCTTCATCGTCTCGTGGGCTTTGACGAATTGCCGAAGACGTTCCTGGTAGCTGGCGAGAAGCAGATTCGACGAGGAGTTGAGCGGGTCGAGGGAGAGGAGTTTGGCGGCGGCTGCGGAGGCCTTCATCCATTCTTGCTGTCGGTCGTAGATGTTGACAAGCCACGTGAAGATGCGGGCTTCACGGTTGGCGAGAACCGCAGCCTGACCGGGATATGTGAAGTTAACGTGATGTTCAGCAACAAGACGGAAGACTCACCTCCAGAAAATCAATCTCGGCATCACGCAGGTCTCTCAAGTCACGCCGAGCCTGCTCTGCCTTGAGACTCTTCTCCTTCTTCGCCAACGGCGCAAGCGTTTTTGCCGATTTGTCCTTCATTTCAGCAATCTGCGCTGCCACGTTCTGCCTTTCGTTCTCCCTATCATCCACCACTTGTAGCTTCCCAACTCCATTCAACAAATGAACTGTCCATGCCGGCAGTTGATTGGGATAGGCGGCTATCAGAACGGCCTTGACGTCGTGTGACATGATGGATCGTGGCGCGGTCACACTGGATGATTTCGATGTCGCGAAAAGACGATCGGTATGGCTGGTCCCCGTGAGCGGTGTGGTCGTTGGAGTACCGCTGACAGGAGTTGGTGTTGCTGGAGAGGGCGAGGAGCTGAGGTGACGATGGGAATGGCGATGCCCGTCCTGAAGATGCATCGCTGGTCACGACCTGCTGCTACTGTGCCATGACAGCTGCCATGACCCAAAAAGAGTGAGACAGAACGCGTCGCGTCTTGCCCTTTTTCTTCATGTGAAGGTAATTATGGCATGGGTATCTACGGCTCCTGTACGACGTTCATGTCTGCCTCGATGCATGCGGTATCACACATCCGTCGGCCGCATCACTCCTCGTCCGAATAATGCCGACGATACTCGAACGACCCTCCAACAACATGCAGTATACTTCCATCGTCATGACAATCGCAATGATCTTCCTCCGGCCGGAATGTTCCAAATCCGGTCGAGTGCGAGAACCCTTTGTACCAGCGTCCATCATCGTTCCGTATTCGAGGTATAGCCTTGCTCAGCCATACGTGATTTACTGGAGAAGGTCGAGTCTGCTTGCGTCCGTGCAGGAAAACCCTGGTCAAAGGTGTCACGGTTGCGGAGTCCTGGCGCATCTTGACGAATTCGAGGAGGCGGTCGTCTGGCGTCTCGCAGTCGATCAGCTGAACATCCGTAAGCTTTGGCAATTGTTCCGAGAACTTGATGAGGGAGTCCAGAATGCATACGTCGACGCGGTTGTCGGGATACGGCGGGTCTGGCTGGACTTGGTACGAGTAGATCGGAACCATCGGTGAAGTCTCGACGACACCATGCAGCGACAAGGAAACGAGATTCGGCACCCGTGACAGCCACTCCTCGAACCGGGGTAAGGTATCCCTGCTGCAGCACTCGAAACCGAGATGCGTCAATTGCGCCATGTTATCGATGACGACAGGCGAGTCGACGATGGCGGGGATCAGTGGCAGGCGTTCCGATACAGGCCGAGAAGTCCGCTCGTAGGCGCTTCGTTCGTGGCCCATCAGCGGAAAGGCGTAATCGAGACTCTTGACGCTCGGCGCGGAGATGTCGACCGCGAAGATGACCGGAGGTGGTAGGGTTATGGCGTGTAGATCCGTTCTCGTGATTTTCTTTCTGGATACCGTTTGACGCCTCGTCCGGCCCCCTTCATATTCGAACAGCTCTGCGTCGTCGCATATCACCTTCAAGTACTGCAGTCGATCCGCGCCGAGCAACGTTCTGTGCAACGGGCAGGCCATCCATCGATCCACCTTTGTGTCTGGATGAGCGTCGGGATCCAGATCCTGAGCGAATACGTTGAAGATGCATCCGGTAACCGTCAAGCGGGTCAAGTTCGGATACACGTCGTGGTGCTGTTTCGCCGTCCGAAGTCTTCCAAAGTAATGGTCGTCAAGCTCCGCGTCGGGAATGTCGCGCTCGGACAAGTCGATGCTTTTGATGTTTAATGACTTGAGTGTCGAGTATGAGGTCGGGTTTACGAAACCGCAGTGCAGCTCGTTGTCTCGATAGTCGTCCCGATACTTTGCAGTCAGCATATCGCCTCCCTCGATCGTCAAGCGTTGAAGTGCGCCACATCTCCGCGGAAAGCGTTTTGCGAATCGGAAGAGCGCTCTGTTGTCGGCGAAGCCGAGACGAAGATTCTTGACCATGGCGAACTACGTATTGTACGTTTTAGGAATCTTGCCTGCCAGCGTGACAGAGAGGCTGCCCCATTCGCCGATGTCCATCGTATGAAACTTCCCTCCGGAGCGTTTGATCCATGCCTCTCGTTTCTCGTGGTACGGCTTCGTGGTATCCTTCAGTTCGCGTCCCGGGATCATCAACGTATTCCAGAAGTCGGAGCATCCGATCATCGTGTTCCGCCACCTTTGTGACACCCACGTGCACCGCAGGATGACGGACGGGCTCCAGTAAGGTTGTTCCGCAGAGTGGTACTGCATAATTTTGATGAGGAGCTCCAGCGGCAGAATGTCGAACGGGTCTTTGCGCACGACGTTGGCCTCTTGATCCTTTGCGAGTTCGGCCAGTCGTTTCAGCTTTGCCAGTTGATCGGGAGTGCGATCCACGGCCGGGACGAAGCAGATCCCTCGTGCATACCAGTCGTAGGCTTTGATAAATTGCTTCTCGTTTTCGTAACATACTGCGAGTTTCAGCACGTTTGCCGAATTCAACGGGTCGAGTTCCACGGCTTTGAACGATGCTTCGCGAGCTTGGGCCGGTTTGTCCAACCGCATATAGACACTGGCCAGCCAGGTGAAAGGTAAGGACTCCTTCCCATTGCAGTCTCGGATCGACTGACGATTGCATTCCAATTAGCATCTTCTTCCCGACACGTTTTACGCATGACTCACAATCTGAAGATGCTCTTCCGCCTCTTCAAGATAACTCCTGGCGACCCTAGGGGTGAATGGCGTTCCCCATTCAAACTCGTCTCGTTCTTGGGCGGACTCCCACTGCGCGAGCCAATCCAGCTGATCCATAGCGTTCAGAAAGTGCTTTGTCCATTGAGGAAAGTTTTCGACGGCGCCATATCGGATCGAGAGGAGTTCCACTTCGGGATATTTTGGTGGATCTTTCGGCATTGGGGATGCGACGCAGATAGGGAAGGGTGGACAGGATATGGACGGTACCGCCGGTCATGGAGCCGTTAGAGAAGACAAGACTACTCGAAGAAGACAGAGAACCGGAGGTGAGACAAGGAGCGATCGGACGAACGCGTCGGGGTCACGTCTTTCCCGGGTTCCCCTAATTCCCTTCATGCGACAGTAGTGACGTCCCTGCATCCCCTATCGTTCATATCCTCTGTGCAAGTGACGGCGGTCCTCGCAATGGACTTCAATGTTCTAGGACGTCGCAACACCGCAAGCCGAGGGATTCAGCTCGAGATCTCGCGCGGGGCGCGTGTTTGCGGCTCAACATCGACGGGCTGGACAGGCATGCATCTCTTACCTGTCGATGCATGTCGCAAATCGCGCGATAAGACCGCGACACAATGATCACTTGGTTCCACGCGAAAGGCGATGTGCAATGATACTTGATTATAGAGATAGATATACAGGACGCAAAATGCAGAGCGACCTAGGAGGACAACTGATGGCCTACCATAGTGGGTGATCCTAGTACTCGTATTTTCCCGTAAGAGAATCGCACCGACAGAAACGCCCCCGACCGCTGTACTGCTGCGACGACAAGAGCGTGTCCGACCCGAGCTCTAGCCAAGGCTTGCCGGATATCTCCCAGTGTAGCCACGCGTGTGTCTTTTCAGACGGCTCGGGCCAGGCGCGCCTGTTGATGGACAACCTAGTCAGAGACGCCATTGTATTCGATTCCTTCCGCATTTTGACGAAGTCGATAAGTTGTTGATCGGGCACTTTGCAGTGTTCCAATTGTAGATCAGTGAGGTTCGGCAGCCAATCCGGATGATCGATAAGCGCCTGAAAAATCCCTTCGTCCACGTTTTGGTCGGTGACCTGACGGTCTAAGGATAGCCTTTGACTGACCCAGGCCGAAGCACCACCGACTGCCAGTTTGGCGAGATTCGGAACCTGCGAGAGCCATTGTACCAATCGCGACATCTTGTCACGATTGCCAAAGACGAAACCCAGAGAAGTCAAGCGCGCGAGATTGTCGACGTCGACAGGCGAATCTTCAATGGTGGGTATCAACGGCAATTGGCCAACCACTATTTCTTCTTGATAACGACTCAGACCGCGCGGGATCGGCAACTCGAACTTGAGACTTTGACATCGAGGCGCGCAGATATCGATAGCGTAGACCGCTGGCGGTGGGATAATGACCGTCTCAAGTTTAGTTTCGATTCGCTTTTCCGACATGCGTTGTGTTATCGAGCGCGTCATGGAGGAACCCCATAAAAACTTGAAGTACCGAAGCTCCGGCGCACTTGACAACGTCCGATGCAAGATGCAGTTCATTTGTCGGCCGACGATCGACCGATCCGGTAGCGTTTCCAGATTGGCCTCGAACATGCTAAACGCACAGCGATCGATGATCAACCTTTGCAATTGCGGATAAACGTCGAGGTTTTTCGGGCCCGTGTAAATCCGTCCGTGGAAGTGATCGTCTGCTTGAGATGCGACGATATTGTAATCCCGAAAGTCGACATTGCTGATTTCCATGCTCTTCAGTGTCGTTCTGGAAGACGGCGCGGCGAGGCCACAGTGCAGGTGATGATTAGGATAGGCTTCGCGGGCGCTTTCGAAGGTCAAGGAGCCACCGTCGATGTAGAGGTCTTGAATGGCGTCGAAGGCTTGCGGAAACTTTGCACAGAGTCGGCGGAGAATCTTGTTGTCCGTGATGTGCAGTCGGACTCGTTTCGCATTCTCGATGAATGGGACATAGCTCCTTTTCATCTTTGAGATGGCGGTGAGATTGCCGTAATCAAGAGTATCTCCGATCTCGACGGTATGAAAGCGTTTCCCTGACCGTTCGATCCATGCCTTGCGTTTTTCGGGAAACCGGACGCCCGTCTTGAGTTCGCTCCATGGGATCTTGAGGGTGCCCCAAAGTTCGGGGCAGTGGTGCAGCAGCGTCTGTCTCCAAAGCTTGTTCGTCCAGGACATGCGCAAGACGACATTCGGATCGTCCTGCGAGGCCTCCCCCATTATCTGGAGAACAATCTCCAACGGGAGTTTGTTGAACGGATCCCGAAAACCAGACTCGGCCTTCAACTTGTCGGCTTGTTCCCGCAAACGCGCAAGCTTGTCCTGATGCAGCCCTCGTCGTGTCGCGGGGTATAGTGTTGTCGCCATCCGAAGCCACTTGTGCGCCTTTGTGTATTCTCCTTCCTTCTCGAGGCAGAGTGATAGCGAGACCAGCAATGATGGCTGCAGATGGTCGAGCTGGACAGCTCGTAGCGTGACTTCCCGAGCTTTCGACCACGCTTGCAATCGAATGTAGACGTCGGAAAGCCACGTCAGGGGTAACGTTTGCCGGTTGTTACCGTCTTTAACAGCCTTGTCATATGTCGGGTCAGCATAACAGCCTTTCTGAACCCGAACCCACACTCACATGCAACAGTTCCCGCTCAGCCTCTGCAAGATAAGGCTTCTTCCATACCTCATCCAGCATTCCTTCCATCCCGTCCTGCACCATCTTCTCCTCCTCACGGTCCAGGTCGCCCAATATCTTCACAGCCCGGAGAAAAGGAAAGACCCAATCAGGGTATTTCCAACGTTCGCCATATTTGAGGAAGAGAACTGTTTTGAGTTCCTCTGGTGTCTCTGGCGGGACGCCTCTGCCGATGCGTTCTGCAAACTGTTGGTTACTCAGTGCGATGCGAGCGGCTTTGTCCATGGTGATGGCGGTGTAATCGTCTTCGTGTCGAGCGTATGAGCAATAGATGGGAGAGATTCAGCACAAGAAAAGGTATGAAGCAGCGGAGGTGAGAGTTGAGACAAGAAAGGGGTTCCAAATTCCAATCGATCTGTTCCAGTCGGACGAACGCGTCGAACGCGTTCAGGCAGTTAATATACCTTCATGTGCTGTTGTTGAGGGTCAATGACTCTGAAGTAGGTTCAGCTCATCTTGGATCAGCGTAGGAGTTTCCCGCATCATCGCCCGGACTTTGAGATGGTAGCCCGCGAAAGGCGAGGATAGAGCGGGGATGACGCGAGGCTGCCCTGCCTGAGCACCTGGTGTGATCAGCTGCCAGCAGGGTAAGAAACGCAATGTTTGCGAAGTTGCGATCTAGCTGTGCTGTGAGCCTGTGATGCAGACTTGCAGTAGAGTTTAACTCCGCTCTGACATGCAGTCAAGACTTTCTTACCGGCATTGCACATCCCGATGATCCTGCCGCGGCCTACGATGCAGGCTCGCGGCACATATCACACAGGTACCCTATTACAATTGGCAAAAGCCATGGGTAACAAATCCCTCTCCTACAGCCTCCTTCAACCACGCACGAGTCTCCGCGGACATTTGCGTCAACGACCGGTTTCGCACCACCAGTTTTGACAGCGATGACAACGTCACTGAATTTCTGCGCAGCTTCACGTAATCGATGAGGTGGTTGTCGGGTACGTCGCAGTTGATCAAGTCCAGCTCCGTCAAAGAAGGCATCCATGCGGGATCTTGCAGGAGGACTTGTCCGACGCACATATAGACGAGCGGTTCGTCTTGCGAGTCGTTGGGGTTGCGGGTTCTTGCCGACTTCCGCGAAGTGTCTGTAAAGGTTTGGGTGAATGTCAGAACGTTAGGATGACTCACCAGACCGTTGGTTGGGTTCGAGTTGCAATAAGATG